>JALMGA010000004.1:1815000-2310000 GCA_023333525.1 Aspidoscelis tigris stejnegeri
TGGAAACCTGTTGTGGGCATCCCCTTTGTGTCCCCCTTCCCTTGTGCGCGCACACACACACAGACACGCTGGTCATCCTCTGGGCACCGCCATTTTGGCTGCAGCACCCTCCACAACTGCTAGTGCGTCAGCAGTCACCTTGATGACACGGGCGCTGGTTTTAGTATTGTCTTATACAGTTTTGACTTGTGTACTTTTAAACGTTGTGAGCCGCCCAGAGACCCTTGGGTATGGGGCGGGATATAAATATAAATATAAAGTAAAAAATATAAATAAATTAGTGAACTTCTGGTGAGGGCAGGCATGCTTGGAGGCTATAAGAGTCTACTCCGCGTGGGTACGCTCTTCACCAGAGGTTCACTAATCATGCACTAGAGGCCATAGTGCAAATAGACCTATGGCTAAGCTCTACCCTCTTTTTAAATTAGGGCTAGAGAATAGAGAATTTTTGGGGGGGGCAGATGTTTTGGTGAGGACAGATGTGCCTGTGAGGCCAGTTGCTTTAAAGAAGCCAACTGCAAATGGGGAGAAGGGATCTCTGTGCGTTTTCAAGAGTGGCAGGTTGTGGCTGGTCCAGACAACAGCAAGTCATGATGGGAGCTGTAGTTCAGCAGCCTCCACAGGGTCAAACTACAGCTCCCATTATTGGCTTGCTGGTGCCCTGACCAGCTAAGGTTACTGGGTGTTGCAGTTTACCCAGATCTGGCGTGCTAGTGTTGGCCACCCTATATAAGACAGGTCCTACGTAGGTCCCATTCCCCAAAGCACAGCAGAGGGGTGGGAGGGGAGAAGGAGGCACCATCCACGGCAGAGCAACCTGGTTGACCCACAACTGAGGTCTCCTCATGCCACCTGCCCTCTCCGCCTCACTGCAGCACCACATACCATTTCCCGGGTGAGGGTCAGCGTGGATGAATCCCGTGAGGAAGATCTGCTCTGCAAATACGCGGATCAGCTTGTCTGCAGCCTGCATGAGGGCAACAAACACAGGCAGCATGGAGGAATGGGGTCATGATGAGCCAAAGCCAGAGCTCACTCTTGGACTGGGGGGCACTGCCAGGTACAGCCCACCCCTGACCACAGGAGGGCCCTGCAAAGGGAAGCCGGATGATCACCCGGAACAGGTTGTCCACTTCTCAAGGCCTGCGGGCAGCACTTGGGGAACTAGCATAAAACCCTGCCCAGATGGTGGAAGGACAGTGAGACCGGGTGCAGTGCGGCCTCCTGCGATTTGATAGGAAAACAGAGACAAGGAGGCACCTCTGCCACAGAAGAGGCCGAGTTCAGTCCCTGGTGAAAAGCACCAGGTGGTCCCAAAGGCAAGAAAAGGCCACAAGAACTCTGACCAGAAGCCTCTAGGTCAGTTGCAAGAATAAAGCTAAGGTGAAGAACAAAACATCTATCGTAAGTTAAGTTTTAAAATAAAATGAAAATTTTTAAAAAAGAACCAAACATCTTCATTGACCCACCAGACTCCCACCTAATCACAGCAAGGCCAGGGCTGGTCTTGGGCCTACGATGAACTTCCAAGGGACCCTCAAAAATCTCTGTGACTCCTGCCTGATCACAGAATCCTAGAGTTGGAAGGGACCTCCAGGGACATCTAGTCCAACCCTCTGCTCAAGGCAGGATTCCCTAAACTATCCCAGACAGATGTAGGTCCGTCCTCTGCTTGAAGACTGGACTGTGAAGAGAACTGCATCCTGCCGGTGCCTTTGAAGGATCTCAGGTATAAGCTGTCCATGAGACGAGGCCCAAGGGACTCTGGGAACCAGAAGCCCGTGGACAAAAGTGGCCACCTCACCCTTTGGCCTGACCCCGTCTGACCACACACCCAGACTTACATCCTTGGGCTGAAGGCCCTGCTGCTGGATGCCTTCAATGTCATTGATCTTGCATCCTTCATAGAAATCGGCAGTCAGAACCCGCTGTGAAGACAGAAAGAGGGAAAGTTAAAGACACACAAACGTATCTTGCTTTTCTCCTGGATCCCAAAGCACAAAGGCAGCAGAGGCAACTGTGACCACTATTATGTCTCCTCTCAATTTTCTCTTCTTTAGGCTAAACATTCCTAGATCCTTCAACCTTTCCTTGTAGGACATACTTTCCAGACCACTAACCACCATTTTGGCTGCCCTCCTTTGGACTTGCTCTAGTTTGTCAATGTCTTTTTTGAATTTGGGTGCCCAGAACTGGACACAGGACTCTAGGTGAGGTCTGACCAAGGTAGAGTAAAGAGGAATCATTACTTCTCGTGATCTAGATTCTATACAACTCTTGATGCTTCCTAGGATGGTGTTTGCCTTTGTTGCAGCTGCATCACATTGTTGACTCATGTTCGTCCTGTGATCAACCAGGACACCCAGATCCCTTCACTTGTTTTGCTACTCAGCCTTATTCTTCCCACTCTGTACTCATTTTTACCATTTTTCTTACCAAGATGTAGGACTTTGAGTTTGTCCCTATTATGTATCATCCCATTAGTTTCAGCCCACTGTTCAAGCTTATCTAGATCTCTTTGAATCCTCTCCCCCTCCCCGCTAGTGTTGTCAACCCCTCCTAGCTTTGTGTCATCTGCAGATTTGATCAGCATCCCTTCAACTCACTCATCCAGATCATCTATAAAAATGTTGAATAGCACTGGGCCCAGGACAGAACACTGGGACACTCTCCTTGAGCCGTTCCTCCAACTGGATGTGAAGCCATTTATTGCCACTCTCTGAGTGTGATCACTAAACCAGTTAGAAATCCACCTAACATTGGGCCTGTTGATTTCATATTTGATCAAGGGATATCTGAGGAATAATTGGTCTTTTGGCACCCCATGTTTGATCAATTTGTCAACAAGGATGGCATAAGACACTGTCAGATGCTTTGACCACTTGGCACTGGCGCTGTGTTTGGACAGGGTCTCCCCTTTGCTGGGCTGCAGGAGTAAGGCTACTGAAGCTTTTGGGAGAAACTCTGGCTGGGGGCAGGTGGAGGGACTTCAAACTGGCCGAGAATGATTTCACTGGGGGGCCGGAAGTGGCCAGAGAGGTCTTCTCACTATGCCGTGCTTTATGTGTTCCAAAGACCCCCCACTCGCTTCCCAGCTGCCCTCCTGGGCCGACACACCTTGCTGCTCTTGTCCCAATGAATGCGGGGAATCGCCACAAACTGGAAGTGCTTCAGTTCCTTAGCACAGCGTTCCGAGTTGCGCCCCTCGTTTTCAAAGTCAAGCTCTTGGGCCAAGGTCCCCTTCAGGTCCTGGAAGAGGAGGAGGGAAAGCAGGAGGAATACAAAGGGGAAACCATCTCAGCCCGGCTGCAGGAGCATTCATGATGGGGGGAAACGACACCCGTTGGGTGGCACATGGAGCACAAGAAAAAAAGAGGGCTTTCCTATCCCACATTTCTCACCCATTTAAGGGGACTCAAAGCTGCTGACAAACCTTCAGTTCTTCTCCCCACAACAGAACACCCCGTGAGGCAGGTGGGGCTGTGAGAGCTCAGAAGATAACTGTGACTAGCCCAAGGCCACCCAGCTGGTTTCATGGAGGAGTGTGGAATGAAACCTGGTATTCTCAGATAAGAATCCAGCTCCCTAACCACTAGCCACCAGTCTCTGACCCCATGGCCCTCTAGAGGGGTGCCAGAAAAGGCCCTGGGCTGCTCCTCTTCTTGCACGTGGAACACCTTAGAGAGAGGAGGACGCCACCACAGTCAAAAATGGAATCTCGAATCCCACCACCAAGGAATGGCAAAGATTTTGTCCCTAAACCTGTAAAAGGCTGAGATGCCTCTAATGCAAAACAGACTTCCCAGACCTCCGCTGCCCCTTTGTGAAGGCCAGCATCCTCACCCTGCAGGCCCCCAGGTGGTGCAGTGGTTAGGATCCCGGAGTGCCCAGTTCAACTCCCCACTCTGCCACAGGCCTCCTGCCTTGCAAGTACCTTTGGAATGGCCAATGGCTAAGGGGCGAAACACTGAAAGAAAATCTGCAATGGAGTCCCTAGGGCAAGTGGACGGACGACAGAATATAAAAGGGGCCCTGCAGGATCAGGCCACAGCCCAACTAAGCCAGCATCCCATTCCACATGGGCTCATCAACTGCCCATGGGCATCTCAAGCACAGACAAGGGCAAAACCTTTACCTGCTCTTGAATCTCTACAAATGGCTGTATTTATTTATTTATTTACAGCCTGAAGGATGTACTTAGGCATCCATTCTAGTAGCCATTGACACACCTGTCCTCCATGAATTTATCTAGCCCTTCCTTAAAGCCATCTAGGCTGGTTGCTGTTATCACCTCTTCCGGCAGCAAACTCCATAGACTGATGACCTTCTGGGGGAAGAAACCCTTCCCATGTCTGGTCGTATTTACAACCCTTTGGATAATTCACACAAGCAAATCTGAGAGGGAAACTCTTAAAGAGTTCCTATACTTTCATGCCCAGGCTCCTTCCTTTGTTTTCTGAGGCAGGGGGAGACTAGCAGGAGCCTCCCCTACTGAGCCAGAGCCCAGACTGCACAATGCAGGCAGGACCCTCAGGGGAATCAGCTCTTTGGCCTCAGCTGTGGTCAGAGAAAGTCCTGCCCCACAATCCCAGGACAAATTCCTCCCCAGGACCAACTGGAGCATCAAACTGAAGTTGAACCCAAGACCCCCTGCCCCAGGGCTTGTGCACAGCTAGGGGCTCACAGCGTTGTCTACCATCCCCATCAGCACCCAGGGGTTTTCCCAGCACCGTTCGTTACCTTCAAGATCCAGCTGAACCCAAAACTGGGGTGCATCAGCTCTATGATGTGCAGCAGGACCTCCACCGTGCGGACGTCCCCCTCAAAGCGGTCCCTCAGGTCAATGTACTGGACCTACAGAGCGGGGCAAAAGAGAGAAGGCGGAAATCAGGAGGGTTTTTCTGCAGCACAGAAAGAGCGCTCGCAGATGCAACATGGGTCCTTTGCTACTAGCTATGCAGGCTGGTACCACCCGAAGAACATAAGAACCTAAGAGGAGCCCTGCTGGATCAGGCCACAGCCCATCCAGTCCATAAGAACCTAAGGGGAGCCCTGCTGGATCAGGCCACAGCCCATCTAGTCCAGCATCCCGTTGCACACTGTGGCCCACCAATTGCCCATGGGCATCTCAAGCAGAGACAAGGGCAAACCTTCTCCTGCTCTCGAATGGATGCCTAAGTACATCTTTCAGGCCATAGGGACAAGCAGGATATTTCTAAGCAAATGGCCTTAGAAATGTGCTGCTTGTCCCCATGGCCTGAAAGATGTCCTTAGGCATCCATTCTAGTAGCCACTGATACATCTGTCATCCATAAATTTGTCCAGCCCTTCCTTGAAGCCACCTAGGCTGGTTGCTGTCACCACCTCTTCTGGCAGCCAATTCTACAGACTGATGACCCTCTGGGTGAAGAAATCCTTCCCCATGTCTGATCTGACTCTCCTGCCCATCAGCTTCATAGATGTCCCCTGGTTCTAGTGTTGTGTGATAGAGAAAAGAAATGTTCTCTATCCACCTTTTCTATACAATGCATGATTTTATATCCTTCAATTAGGTCCCCTCTCAAACGCCGTCTCTCCAGACTGAAGAGGCCTAGACGTTGCAGCCTGGTTTCGTAAGGGATTTTGTTCCAGCCCCTTAATCATTCTGGTTGCCCTTCTCTGCACCTTTTCCAGTTCCACAAGATCCTTTTTGAGGTGTGGTGACCAGAAGGCAGAAGCGTGCAACCATCTCACACCCTCTAATGGAGCAAGAACACAAAAGGCTTTGGATACAGACTTTCCCCAGGGCAAACCCACAAAAGGCATCAAGCAAATTAGGATAAATTATTCAGCAGGATTGGGTGTCCTGCTCTGCCTTTCTAGGGGAAACAGACAAAACTGTACATGTGTGGGGAGGGGCTTCCTTCTCTGCCTGGCATGATTGCAGCGACTATAACTGATGCCATACATGATACGTGTAAGACGCACCTATAATTGAGCAAGGAACAGCGAGAAAAAAATTAAATTAAGCAAATCCTATAATCCTCTGTGTACTTTAGATGTGGGTCACATCCTCCCATGCTAACTGTGAAGATGCCGATGCAAATGCTGCAGGGCCCACTAAGGATTGGCCCCATATGTGCCTTAAAGGCAGCCACTGACCTCACCCCTTGATGACGTCAATGAGAAAGCCGAGTGGCTGCACAAAGCATTTAAGCCTTGTTGTGTGAGGAGACCCCATTGGGTTTTTAACACCATTAGGCTGCCTTGCTGTTTTCCTTGCAGACTTTTTAGTTGCTATAGAGGCAATAAGCTGCCTGCTCCAGGACAATTCCTGCAGTCAATATGCCTCACCAGCAATTTGCAGATATCACTGTTTAACAGAAGCTTCCTCAATGGCTGGAATCATATTAGCATCTTTTTTTACTTTTTAATGAAGGGAACCAGTACTGCAAATTGCTTCTAGACAGCAGAAATGGAATCATCCCTTTTCTGCACTGCTTGCTCACCCAAGGTCGGATTTGTGGATCAGGGTGCTGACATCAGCCTTGAAATGGACTCCCTGCCGGTGCTGCTTAGTGAGTGAAAGCCAAAAGGCGTTGCAAATGCGCAAAACCGAAACCAGAGTCCAGTTGCTGGCAGCTGAAGAGTTAAAAAGGAAGTGCGTGGCCTTGTAACGTGGATGGGGCACAAGCTGCTCCCCCTTGCCAAACACACGCTTAGAAGAGCTTTTGGAGGGCAAAAAGCCCATCTTGTATGGCAAAAAATAGGTTGGCTACTTCCCAAATAAATCTGCTTAACCTTTCAAAGAGACCTAATGCAAGGGGGTTCAACTAAGACTGGGAGGTTTCCTTTCTCTTGCAGCTCTCAACATGCACGCACCTTCACAGCCACAGGGGTGCCATCGTGGAGGCGGGCACGGTGCACCTGAGCAAGACTGGCGGCAGCAATGGGTTCATAGTCGAACTCCATGAACAGCTGGTCTGCTCGGGCGCTGAAATCCTCCAGGAAGAGATCATCTACCTATGGAAAGAAAGGCCATGAATAAGGGACCAAATAGAGCAGGGTGGGCGTGGCAGACAGAAGCCCCTCCTGAGTCACTCCCAGAGTGGCAGCATCAAGAACACCCAGGGAATGAGCATCATGTGTGGGAGGGGCTTCCTCCTCTGCACGCGCACACGCAAACATCACCTGCAACCACAGTTCTAAGGCTGTGTGGATCAACCACAATGCTGGTCCTTTATGCAACCCAAAGGCTGAGATAAGTTCTGCAACAAATTTATCTGTCCCATAGAACACAATTACAGTTGGACCCCCGTATCCACTGATCCGGTAACCACGGTTTCACGTATCTGCAGTGACCGGACCAGCCTCCCCACCCCTGCTGGTGCCATTGGGCCTACCTGAGGCTCACCAGCGGCCTGAGGCAGTCACAAAATCCCATGAAGTTGCACTCACTTTCCCATGTTTCAAATATCCACAGTTTGCAGGAACTGCGGTAGGACGTGGAACCAATTCCCCGGGAATACGGGGGTCTGACTGTACTAGCTTTTAGCAAATGCCAAGGAGCCTTCGTCCAGGCGGCCCCTGGTTGCCAAACCAGTTCATCTCCTGCGCACATTGGCCAAGCTTCAATCTGTAGCCGGCCCATTCCTGCCCTCCACCAGGCAGCGGAAGAGCGCAAGAGCCGACGGCCGGCTGGGAGGACGCTGCCCCGGACGCCCGTTGCAAGCTCACCTCGTCGAAGCCACGGGTGAGCGCCTGGTCCTCCAGCACACGGAGGGTCTTGATGTACTCCGGGGGCAGGAGGTGGTTGAAGGAGCACAGGCCCTGGCCCAGCTTGACGTACAGGCCGCCGTTGCGGATGGCGCCATGGACGAGCCAGTCGGCCGCCCGCTGGTGACAGCTTGAGGCGATGGTCTTGTACTCCGGGCTGTTCTGACGACAGGGAAGGCAAGGGGAGGAGCAGGCAGTTAGCTTTCCCTCAGCACAGGCTCTTCGGCTTCCAGCCCCCAATGTGGCACTGGGAGACCCTGGCTGGCCAGAGAGGAGAGGAAGCGGCCGTCTGGCTCCGCACTCCATGCCAGGCAGCCCAGCCTCCAAAGGACGTCCCCTCGGCTTCCAACCTACACAAAGCAACTCTTCTACAGAGCTTCTCCAGGTTGCTAGAAGAGGAGGGCCTTTCAGCCAAAAATAGCATCTGGAAACGTTGCTCTGCCTTGCCCGTCCTGGCTCAAGATGGCTTCCAGGCTTAGGGGGGATGAGGCAACTACTAGGCCGGCCGCTGCCTAATGCTGCCTGCCCAGTGTCCCTGCTCTGAGCTCCATACAGGGACACCTGGATCGGGCTGGTGAAGGTTCTGCCCTCATCTGAGATGCCCAGAAGCCACTGGTGGTCCACTGTGTGAGACGGGCTGCTGGGCTAGATGAGCTGTGGCCCAATCCACCAGGGCTCCTCTTAGGTTCTAAGGGCTGCCCCATGCACAGACATTAATCTTTTAATTTCCTTTTAAGGCCTTCCAAGAAGTTGGCCAACACCACATCTTGGGATAGGCAGCCACAAACTTTAATTATGCACCGGGTGAATTTCGTTTGGCTTGTGGAAGAGTGTGCATCAGTGAGGGACTCCTGGTTCCAGCGTCTGGGGAGGGGAGAGGGAGAACAGCTTGTCCCTGCCTACTGGGTCCAGGCCTTTCATGATCTTATGTTCCTCTTGCACGTGGCCTCCTACGCCCTAGATTAAACGCCTCCAATTGTTTCAGCCTTTCATAAGAACATAAGAGGAGGGTTTAGACCTCATTGCCTATACAGAGAAGTCTGGTCTCCATTTGTAGTAGAGTTAAACAAAATAAATGAAAATGAAATGGTACCGATGACCACTGTGGAATTCCTGCTGGATTAATATAACATGAAGGTTCTATAACGTGTTTTATGTTAGCTGTGCAAGAATATAGATACTCAACTATATTTAATTTTGGAAAAAAATAACAAAGCTACCAATATGTACATAGAACCATCATAAAAAAACTACTAAGTTAATTAAGAAATGCTACTGTTATATTCATGACGAATTGTTAATATTTTATATTATTTGGAATCAATAATAAAAAAAGAACCTAAGAGGAGCCCTGCCGGATCAGGCCACAGCCCATCTAGTCCAGCATCCTGTCTCACACAGTGGCCCATGAATTGCCCATGGGCATCTCAAGCAGAGACAAAGGCAAACCTTCTACTGCCCTCGAATCCCAGCAAATGGCCTTAGAAGTATCCTGCTTTTCCCTCCAGCCTGAAAGATGGACTTAGGCGTCCATTCTAGTAGCCATTGATACATCTGTCATCCATAGATTTGTCCAACCCTTCCTTAAAGCCATCCAGACTGGAAGCTGTCACCACCTCTTCCGGCAGCACATTCCATAAACCGATGACCCTCTGGGTGAAGAAATACTTCCCCTTGTTGGATCCGACTCTCCTACCCATCAGCCTCATAGATGCCTCCAGGTTCTAGTGTTGTGTGACAGAGAAAAGAAACGTTCTCTATCTACCTTTTATTATTTATTATTTATTTATTATTTACATTTCTATCCCGCCCCATACCCGAAGGTCTGTGGGTGGGTAACAACCTTAAAACAGATTAAAAACAGAATATACATTAAAATACTTTAAAAATTCAACAAATATAAAACTAAACACAATGTGTTTAAAATAATAGTGTCTGTACTGGGGGGTGGGGGGACATAAGGAGCTCAGCCAAAGGCCAGGGTAAAGAGGTGCGTCTTCACTGCCTTCCTAAATATATATAAGGAAGGGGCCTGACGCACATGAAGGGGGAGGCTATTCCACAGTCTGGGGGCCATCACAGAAAAGGCCCTCTCCTGGGTGCCCATCAACCTCACTATTGAAGGTGGTGGGACAACCAGGAGGGCCTCACAGCTTGATCTTAAGGCACAAGCAGGTCAATATTGGAGAAGGCGTTCCTTTAGATATTTGGGGTCCAAGCCATTTAGGGCCTTATAAGTCAGAGTCAAAACCTTGAATTGGGCTCAGTAGTAAATTGGCAGCCAGTGCAATTCTTTTAAGACCAGTGTGATGTGCATCTGGCTAGATGTTCCAGTCAGCACTCTGGCGGATGCATTTTGCACTAGCTGCAACTTCCGAACCGTCTTCAAGGGCAGCCCCATGTAGAGCACATTACAACAGTCCAATCTAGAAGTTACCAGAACGTGGATAACTGTGGCCAGGCCATCTCTATCCAGAAGAGGCTTCAGTTGACGAACTAGCCGTAGTTGGGAGTAGGCACTCCTGGCCACGGCCTCCACCTGAGCTTCAAGTGTTAGCGTGGAATCCAGGAGTACCCTCAAGTTACGCACCTGTCCCTTCAAGGGCATTGCAGCCCCATCAAGGACAGGGTATCTCCCAACTACCCGGACCCGAGACCCTGTGACACACAGCACCTCTGTCTTGTCTGAATTCAGTTTCAATTTATTCACCCTCATCCAGCCCATTACTGCCTCCAGACACCTGTCAAGCTCTTCAACCGTCTCTCCTGATTCAGATGGTACAGAGAGATAGAGCTGGGTATCATCTGCATACTGATGACACCCAACTCCAAATCTCCTGATGACCTCTCCCAGCGGCTTCATATAGATGTTAAATAGCATGGGAGATAAGATCGATCCCTGAGGTGAGTTCCCAGGGAGTCGAAACAGTATCTCCCACAACCACTATCTGGGATCTATATTGGAGATAGGAGCAGAACCAGTGCCACGCATTGCCTCCCACTCCTAAACTCCGTAGTCTCTCCAAAAGGATACCATGGTCAATGGTATCAAAAGCCGCTGAGAGGTCCAGGAGAACCAACAGGGTAGCGTTCCCGCTGTCTCTCTCCCGGAGAAGGTCATCAACCAGGGCGACCAAGGCAGTTTCCGTGCCATAACTGGGCCTGAAGCCAGATTGAAATGGGTCTAGATAATCAGCTTCTTCCAAGCATGCTTGCAGTTGAGCAGCGACAGCCCTCTCCAGAACCTTGCCTAGAAAAGGTATGTTGGCCACGGGGCGATAGTTGTTTAGGTCTTTCGGATCCAGGGAGGGCCTCTTCAGGAGGGGGCGCACCACAGCCTGTTTCAGGACCAATGGGACCACCCCATCCTTCAGAGAGGCATTCACTACCTCCTGGATCCACCCGGTCATACCTTGTCGGCTAGTCTTTATCAGCCACGAGGGGCAGGGATCCAGAGAGCACGTCGTCGGCCACACCCCTGCAAGCAGCTTGTCCACATCCTCAGGCTGCAACAATTGAAACTGGACCAGATGGTTCTCTGGACACCTCGTCTGGACTCTGTCCAATTGTGACATCCAATCCCCTACGAATCAGGGCGACTTTGTCCTCAAAGTGCTTAGCGAATGTGTCACAGCAGATATTACTTGGCCCTGGCTCATGCTTCTTTGAGCTTGGTTTCATGAGGCCATTCACTACTCTGAAAAGCTCTGCTGGACGGCTACTCGAGGACGCAATGGTGGCGGAGAAAAAGTTCTTTTTTTCCGCCATCACCGCCACATGGTAGGCACAATAGTGTGGTCTAACCTGTGTTCAGTCAGATTCACAGCCAGATTTACTCCACCTGCGCTCTAGCTATTGACCTTCCTGTTTCATGGCCCGTAGTTCAATGGAATACCAAGGAGCTTTTTGGGCTCCACAAGCAGGCCAAGGGCACTTGGGAGCGATCGTGTCAATAGCCCTGCTCGTCTCCCAATTCCAGAGAGAAACCAGGGCTTCGACAGGCGCGCCAGTCATGCCAACTGGAAAATCCCCCAGAGCATTCAGAAATCACTCTGATTCCATAAGTCTCCGGGGGCGGACCATCTCAATGGATCCCACTTCCCCACAGAGGGGAATTGCCATAATAAGTCCAAACCTCACCAGCGAATGATCCATCCATGACAACGGGCTGACGGTCAGCCCTCCTATCAACGGATACTCACCAGTCCGCTCTGAGGCAAAAACCAAATCAAGGGTGTGACCTGCTGTATCATTCGGGTCAGATACAAATTGAGACAGCCCCATGGTTGTCATGGAGGACATGAAGAACTGAGCTGGTCCACTGAGCGTAGCCTCGGCATGGATGCTGAAATCCCCCAACACCACCGTGGCAGAGGCCTCCAACACCACGTCCGAGACCACCTCAGCCAGCTCAGATAGGGAGGATACTGGGCAGTGGGGTGGACGGTACACCAGCAGCATCCCTATCCTGTCTCTCTGGCCCAACAGCAAAAACAGGCCCTCAGCCCCCATTACAGTGTGAATTTCTATATCATCCATGATTTTATATCCTTCAGTCAGGTCCCCTCTTAAACACCATCTCTCCAGACTGAACAGGCCTAGACGTTGCAACCTGGTTTCATAAGGGATCATTCTGGTTGCCCTTTTCTGGTTCCACAATATCCTTTTTGAGGTGTGGTGGCCAGAATTGTACAACTTTCTCTCAGAGGAACCCCTCCAGGTACTTCACTGTTTCAGCCACCTTCTTTGAAGCTCCTCTGGACAACCAAACCCATGGCCAGGACCCCAGGTGGCTGGAGCCCACACCACCTCACCCCTTTGTATGGGGGTGAAAGAATATCAACCAAACTGCTTCCAGTGCCCTTTCTTAATACCCCTGACCTGCAACCGGCCTTTTCTTCTTGGCCGAAGCCCACCGAGCTGGTTCTTTCCCTGGTCTACCTGCTTCTGCTCAAAATTCCTTTCCTGGGTCAACCATGGCCAACCCCAAACCCTCCCTGTGTGGTCTGAGGGGTCCACCACACCAGAGAAAGGGGCCGGGCGGCAGACACTGTACCTCATCCAGCCCCCTCAGCAGAATGTGGTTTGTCCACCAGTAGTCCAGGGAGATATGGAGGCCCACAGAGAGAGACCTGCAGGGAGAGAAGACAACGCAGTAGGCATCACCCACAAGAGGGGCCACCACGTTCAGGGACAGTGAAAGGCACCATCAAAGGGACACTGTGAATGCCATGTTGGGCAAGGGGGCAACAGGCTGAGCCCCTCCTCGATGCAACCCCTGCCCCCCAAGGAGAGCCCTGCAGATGTCCCAGGCTCAACCCACGGCTGTCTCAGGAAGGGAGAACCCTTGAGACACCCACCACCACCATTCCAGGCAGGCCAGCGAAGAAGAGTTGCCTTTCATACCCTGCTTTTCTCACCCATTTAAGGGGACTCAAAGCAGCTGACAAACCTTCTGTTCTTCTCCATGCAACACAACACCCTGTGAGAGCTCAGAAGACAGCTGTAACTAGCCCAGGGTCACCCAGCTGGCTTCGTGGAGGAGGGCGGAATCAGACCTGGCATTTCCAGATAAGAGTCCAGCTCCTTAACCTCTAGACCAGGGGTGAGATAAACCAGCTGTGAACTGCCCCCACGGAGGAAAACTCCGGGTTACCTGATAAAGCGCCCGGATCCTTCCACCAGCAGCCTCATCCGGCGGCGTTTCTGCTGCTCTGCTGTCCGGTAGTAAATTCCGGCTGCCAGGGGGAGCCCCACCGCGATCCCCAGGAAGACCTTCTTCAGAAGCCCCCTCGGCCTGGGGGGAGGGGAGCAGAAAGGTCAACAGGGGCCCAATCCACCTACCCCAGCCAAGCAGAGGCAGCCTCACCCGCTCCCCCCACTCTGTGGGCCTTTCTGCAGCCTGCACAGCCGTCCTCTGCCAGAGGAAGATGGCAGAACATTTAAGAGCCAGCGAGTTCCTGCGTGGCATTCTGGGAGGAGCATCAGGGGGCGAGGAGAGAATCTGGGCATGACACGGGCGCCTTGCTGGACTAGAAAACAGAAAGTTGTCCCCCAAAATAACACGGTTCCTGCTTGGGGGCACCCAGTTGGGAACCCCCGCTGGTATCTTCTTTGTGGGGCCCACACCTGGCTTCGGGATGTGCCCTGGGGTTGCCCTTTCGGCATATTTTGGAGCCCAAAGGCCTTTGTGAAACACTGCTCAAAGCAGCCTTCAAGGGGCCACCACCCTTCTGCTAAGGCCACGCTGAAGCCCAGAGAACACCAAGAAGGCCCCGTTCTGGCCGCTCCCTCTAACGAGGTGAATCGGCCAGTAGAGCGACCGCACCCAGACCCAAGGTGCCCAAACAGCGGGGCGTCTGCCAAGCGCGTCGGGTTCCCTCTCTGCGATCTGGTCCCAGTTGTTACCTGGGCGGTTCGGCGCCCGAGCGCTGTCTGCAAGGCGCCCCCGAGAGCAGCCACGGCTTCTTCTGGCATCGCACAAAGAGCAAATGGAAGCTGCACACCTGGGCCTACAAAAGGGAGGGACGCGCAGAGAAAAGAGGTCACCCGCACCACAGGTGTGACGCCTGTGGGCCAGCGTGCCTGGGACCTCCAGGAGGAGGCCTGGATAAAGGCCACCCAGCAGTCTCCAGCCAGGGTCAAGCGTCCAGGCGCAGGCTGGGCACGAAGCGCCAGAAAAGTGGGGAAGCGGAGGGAGGAAGAGCCCCCCCAGGCTGGCAGCTGCCCAGCACAACATCTGTGGTCCAGACAACGTCCACTGGGATTGCGCAACCAGACTGGACGTTCCAGGGAGACAAGACGGGTGAAGCCCTTGACCCGCCGTCCGTGTTCCCAGCCGCAACGGGGCTGCCAAGGCCTCCGGGCCGTTAAACATCCCTCCTGCCATTGCGCAGGACGCCTCCCTGACAGCTGGGGCCAGGGGCCAAGGGGAGGACCGAGCCGGCTCCAGGCGGACACCCTCCCTCCCCCCTTGGCAGACTGGAGGGCGCATCTGATCACTGGAATGGGTGTCGCAGCCCCCTCGGGCCCCGGCCAAAGGACAGAAGGGGGCACCCTTGGGCACAGGGGGCCAAAGGGGCCTGAGGGCACCGGGAGGTCAGCCTGGAGGGGCAGCTGGGGAGACGCGCCGCCAAAGATCCGTCCTCGACAGCTGCAGGCACATCTGGAGGGCAGCAGGGGCAGCGGGTGACTTGCGAGGTGGGGAGCTGCGCCTGGGCGGGAGGGGGGCAGGGGAGCCCGGGCATCCTGGCCGCGGAGGGAGCCCTGCCCTGCCGGGACGGCGCCCAGGGGATCCCCTTTCGCCCGGCGGGGGCCCTCGAGGGGCCGCGGCAGGAGGGCCCGCTACGTCCTCGGGCCGCCCTGCACGGACGTGGCGCCCCCACCCCGGGCTGCCGGAGCACCGGACCCCCGGGAGAGGCGCCCCTTGCCCATCCTCGCTCTGGCCACCGGGGGGGGGCGCCGCCCGCCGCTGCACGTGGAGGGCCGGGCGGGGCCAGCCCCCCCCTGCGCCTCCCCCCTCTGCCCCCCCACAAGAGGCACCTGCAGGACGGGGAGGGGCGAGGATCCCCCCGGGCGGGCAGGTGGCACAGCTGCTACCGTAATGCCCCGCGGTGAGCGCAAGGACATTTGGGCGGCCGCCGCCGCCGCCGCCTACCGTAACGGTCCCCAAGAGGCGCAGAGCGGTGCTACCGTAATCTTCCTAAGAGAGTCGCCCGCCCGCCGTCTCCCCTCTCACCGTCCGCCGCCGCAGCTCCATCGCCCCCGCCCGCCCGGATCGGGTCCTCCCGCCGCGGCTGCAGCTCGGCTCTTCCAGGCCAGAGGCCACCCCGGGACCGGGCCGCGCTCCTGCGATCCGATTGGCCCCCTCCGCAGCCTGGCCCCGCCCATCACGCCAGTCTCTCCACCCCGAGGGGCGGGGACTAAGGGGCGGGGCAGGCTCGGAGCCCCGCCTCCTCCGTCCTTCGCATAGCGAGAGGGCGCCTCGTGCCCGCCCGCAGCGCCCCCTGGCGGAGAGGTCGGGCAGCGGCGGCGCTTTGCTCGGGCTGCTCCGCCGCTGCGCCAGGTCGGGTGGCGGGCCGTTCCGCTGGCGCCCGAGCACATTCGTCGCCCGGCCTGGAGAATCCTCAGAGGGGCTCAGGGCTCTCCGCCGGCCTCGGTCGATTTCTGTACACGCGGGGGCAGATCCACCTTCCCTGTCGCCCAGACGGGAAAGGGAAGTGCAATCTGCCCATGCTCAGGAGACCACTGGATGCAAGCGGTCAGCGACTCTCCAAGGGGCAGAAGACGCCACTGTGCCCAGGGGGCTGCAAAGAAGGACGCCTGCATTCCAACCTCCTTTGCACCCGCAGGGCGCTCCAGGGTCGGGCTGGGGAAGGGGCTGCCCCAACCGCACCCCCCAATTCAGCACCCCGGCTTGCAGAATCATTCTGTGGAGAGGGCCCAGTGGGGCATCCGAGGACGCCGCCGGGTCTGATCTAGGGATGGGCACGGAGGGGGTTTGAACGTCCAATTCCCATCGAATCAAATGTAAGAAAATGCGTATTCCCATGTATATCCCTTAACCTATCCACTCTGAAAGCAACGTATCCGCCCTGAATGTTACTTGAAGACCTCCAGAGAAGGAGAACCCACCACCTCCCGTGGCAACCTATTCCACTGACTGGTCGCCCTCACTGTCAGGAAGTTCTTCCTAATATCTGATCTGTATTGACTCCCTTAAAGTTCCATCCCGTTGTTTCTGGTCCTCCCATCTTGTGCAAGTGAGAATAGGGACGATCCCTCTGCACTGTGACGGACCTTCAGAAACTTGAAGACCACCATCGTGTCTCCTCTTGGTCTTCTGCAGGCTAAACATTCCTAGATCCTTCAGCCTTTCCTCATAGGACATGGTGTCCAGACCACTCACCATTTCGGTAGCCCTCCTTTGGACTCACTCTAGTTTGTCAATGTCTTTTTTAAGCTGGGGTGCCCAGAACTGGACACAGGACTCTAGATGAGGTCTGACCAAGGTAGTGGACAAAGGAATAATTACTTCTCGTGATCTTGACTTTAAGGTCCTTTTGATATATCCTAGGATGGTGTTTGCCTTTTTTGCTGCTGCATCACATTGCTGACTCATGTTCATCCTGTGATCAACCAGGACACCCAGATCCGTTTCGCTTGTGCTGCTACTCAGCCTAATTCCTCCCATTCTGTATTCATTTTTACCATTTTTCTTACCCAGATGTAGGACTTTGCATTTGTCCCTTTTAAATATCATCAGTTTTGGCTTATTTCTAGATCTTTTTGAATCCTTTCCTCCTCCTCCTCCCTGGCGTTTGCTCCCATGCCCTTCTTCCCTCTGGGAGGTCTGGACACTTACAGCTCAGGGGCACCTGTTCCCTGTGTGAATGTTTGCTCCGTTTTTAAACAACACTGCAATCACTGCGTCTGTGTTTTACCCTTTCAAAAAACCTTTCTTGTACACTGCTTTGAGATTTTTAAAAGGAAAAGAGATCTTAAGCAAATAAAACACACATTTATTTTTTTAAAAAAACATTTTCTCTCTGCAGTTCCTCCCTTCCGAGGTGGATTCCAGATCGAGTCTGTGTCGCCCTGAACATCTTGCTTCCAGGGCTGACGGCTGCAGGTGAAAACGCTTGAGGCTTTTCTCATCCCTGCCAGTCATTTCTCATCATAAGCAGCACCAGGGAGACATCTTTGCGTCCCTCCAGCAACGGGGCAGCTGGGGATGAGGCGGGCAACTCTGGGCGACCCCCTGCAGCCTGAGAGGTCGAGCCCTCGGCTCCCGAGGGTGCCGTTGTCCAGCCGCCGGCCCCACGGTGTCGCTGCTCCCCGGCGTCTCTCTGCTTCACCTCTTCTGGCAGCCCTTCGGTCACCTTTTGGTGTGAAGGACGTACGCGATGGAGGCGCAGGAGAGGGCCAGGAAGAGGCCAAAGGCGCGGGCAAAGCCCAGCCAGTCGACCAGGCTGCCGGCCAGAGCGCTTGGCACCAGCTTGCCCAAGACTTCCAGGGTGGCCAGCAAGCTGTAGTGAGTGGCCTGGAGGGGACAGGAGGGGGTGAAAACAGAGGGAGGAGGAGGAGGAAGAAGAAGAAGAAGAAAAGTTGGCTTTTCTACCCTGCTTTTCTCACCCATTTAAGGGAACTCAAAGCGGCTGACAAGCCTTCTGTTCTTCTCCCCACAACAGGCACCCTGTGAAGTCGGTGGGGCTGTGGGAGCTCAGAAGAGAGCTGTGACTCGCCCAAGGTCACCCAGCTGGCTTCATGAAGGAGGAAGAAGAGTTGGCTTTTCTACCCTGCTTTTCTCACCCATTTAAGAGGACTCAGAGCAGCTGACAAAGCTTCTGTTCTTCTCCCCAAAACAGACACCCTGTGAGATGAGTGGGTCTGTGAGAGCTCAGAAGAGAGCTGTGACTAGCCCAAGGTCACCCAGCTGGCTTCGTGGGGGAGTGTGGAATCAAACCCTGTATTCCCAGATAAGAGTCCTGCTCCCTAACCACTAGACCAACCGCATAAAGCCAGAACTCCCACCCAAAGCTGCACCACTGCACCCCTGCCAGTGCCAGGGTCGATGAGGGAAAGAGACGTGCAGCCTCACCTGCCCACACCTGTCGGCCTCACCGCAAACTGCCCTCTTTGCACCAGCGGGGAGGCCAAGGGACAATTCTGGACACACCTTGATGGCGCAGCACCGAGAGAGCAAAGGTGAGGTTTCAAGGCCACCAGCCTGCAGGAGTGGGATTGGCAGCTGCAACCAAACGGCCTGCTAGAAACCTGCCCCCCCGAGCCCCCTCCTTTCTGAGACATTTTCCAATCACGTCCTCAGGACTGATAGAACAAACACTGGGCAGCAAAATGCACTGGCCGGCCCCATGGCCACCAAGAATGAGGAAAGCGAGTCTGAAGGAATTTGCACTAGCCTCAAAGGCCCCCCCCCCGTGAGTTTAAAGCCCCTCCTTAATGCAATGGTGACAGGGCTGCCCCCCTCCCCCAAAGCGGCTTTGGGTCTTCCCACAGGCCTCATTCTTGACTTTGGCAGGGGAGAACAGCTGCACAATTCTGCCCAAAACAGACTTCTGGCATAGCTGTCCATAAGAACCTCAGAGGAGCCCTGCTGGATCAGGCCACAGCCCATCTGGTCCATAAGAACCTAAGAGGAGCCCTGCTGGATCAGGCCACAGCCCATCCGGTCCATAAGAACCCAAGAGGAGCCCTGCTGGATCAGGCCACAGCCCATCCGGTCCATAAGAACCCAAGAGGAGCCCTGCTGGATCAGGCCACAGCCCATCCGGTCCATAAGAACCCAAGAGGAGCCCTGCTGGATCAGGCCACAGCCCATCCGGTCCATAAGAACCCAAGAGGAGCCCTGCTGGATCAGGCCACAGCCCATCCGGTCCATAAGAACCCAAGAGGAGCCCTGATGGATCAGGCCACAGCCCATCCGGTCCATAAGAACCCAAGAGGAGCCCTGCTGGATCAGGCCACAGCCCATCCGGTCCATAAGAACCCAAGAGGAGCCCTGCTGGATCAGGCCACAGCCCATCCGGTCCATAAGAACCCAAGAGGAGCCCTGCTGGATCAGGCCACAGCCCATCCGGTCCATAAGAACCCAAGAGGAGCCCTGCTGGATCAGGCCACAGCCCATCCGGTCCATAAGAACCCAAGAGGAGCCCTGCTGGATCAGGCCACAGCCCATCTAGTCCATAAGAACCCAAGAGGAGCCCTGCTGGATCAGGCCACAGCCCATCCGGTCCATAAGAACCCAAGAGGAGCCCTGCTGGATCAGGCCACAGCCCATCCGGTCCATAAGAACCCAAGAGGAGCCCTGCTGGATCAGGCCACAGCCCATCCGGTCCATAAGAACCCAAGAGGAGCCCTGCTGGATCAGGCCACAGCCCATCCGGTCCATAAGAACCCAAGAGGAGCCCTGCTGGATCAGGCCACAGCCCACCTACTGACTGATCGCTCTCCCTGTCAGGAAGTTTTGCCTAATATCTGATCTGTATTGACTCCCTTGGAGTCTCACCCCGTTGTTTCTAGTCCTCCTATCTTGTGCAAGTGAGAATAGGGACGATCCCTCTGCACTGTGATAGCCCTTCAGAGACTTGAAGTCCGCTATCATGTCTCTTCTCAAGTCTTCATTTCTGCAGGCTAAACATTCCTAGATCCTTCAAGCTTTCCTCATAGGACATGATTTCCAGACCACTCACCATTCTGGCTGCCCTCCTTTGGACTTGCTCTAGTTTCAATATCTTTTTCGAATTGGGATGCCCAGAACTGGACACAGGACTCTAGATGAGGCCTGACCAAGGTAGGGTCAAGTGGAATAATTACTTCTTGTGATCTAGACTCTGTACTCCTCTTGATGGACCCTAGGTCCACCCTAGGACGCCCCTCCTTAGGATCAAACGCCAAGAAACCTCCGGAGCTTACCTGGAACTGCTCTTTGGCCTTCTGGCTGCAGGACATCATCATGCTGAAGGTCAGGGTGGTCAGCAGCCCTGCAAGGAAGCTCTGGATGAAAATGCTCAGGACAGCGGCCACTGCACAGATGCACAAGAGAGGAAGCACATGGCTGGTTGAGGAGGAGCCACTATCTCTTGGGAAGGCCCAGTAGGAATCTCAATATCAGGGTTAGTGGCCCCATCCATCCATCCATCCATCCACCCACCCACCCATCGAATGGTCCCAAAAATATAACCCCCTTCCTCCCACCCCCACCCCCCCTCCCTAACAGGACAGCAGCCTGTGGAAGCTATTTAAAAGGCAAAAGCCTGGGTGACATGTTTTCACCAGGTGCCAAAGACTACCTAGTGTAGGTGCCTGTCAAACCTCGCTGTTCCAGAGTCTAGGGGCCACCACAGAAAAGGCCCTCTTGCCTGTCCCTGTGCCTCATACCTCTGCGAGAGAAGGAACTCCAAGAAGGGCCTCTCCTTGAGATCTCAGTGCGCGGGCAGGTCTATGTGCCACATAGGTGCAAGGCCAAACCCAACTGAAAATGTAGACCACACCTCCACTCAAGGCTGCAAACACACACTTGCAGGTATTTCTGGCTTCAAAATACCTGGAAGTACGCATCGTGTTCGTCTCTGCTTGCCGCACGCGGCTGCCCGGCCAGAGTAGCCTACACTGCAAGGTGGATCCCACTCTGTTTGCATCCGCTCCACTGCGCCTGAAGCTCCATCAGCAGGCGGACACAGCAGGCGCGACGGAGGAGAGCAAGCACGGGCACCACCTTGAGCAGCGAACATGAGGAGCTCCTGGTGCATGAAGTGGACGCTCCTGTTATGGCCAGGATGGCCTTGGGACGCCATTGGCTCACCTGCAAAGATCGACAGGCTCCGTTGGTAGACCGTCATGAGGAGCGTCTGGAAGATGAGGCCGCCAAAGCGGAGGGTCAGCACCGTCCTCAGCAGAGGCAACGGAGGCCTGGGGGGGGGGAGAAAGTGAGGAAGGGGCTGGGAGTCCCATCAAAGGCAGCACGGCAGAGACCCAGGGTCTTGTGTTGTCGTCGTCGTTCGTCTGAGGTTGCATGTACCTCATTTCAAGACCTTCTAAGGACCAGATGTTTTTTATGATGTCCTGATATGAAAGACCATGGAATTCAAAGAGAGTGGACCTTGCTGCTCGCAAGACCGTGTACTCTCCCAGCAACTGTTTACCTCAGCTTTGTCATCAGATGGCCTCCAAGCGAGGAGCCTGCGATGGAGAAGCCCATGGCCACGATCCCATTCCAGAAGCCCAGGTTCTGTGGAGAGAAGTCCTGGTCCAGAAGGAAGAGCGGGAACATGGAGGTGGCGCCCTGCTCACCTGCAAGGAAAGCGGAGAGCTGAATCTTCCAAGGGAAGCCTGGACTGGAGAAGGGAGGAGAGTTGACTTTTCCACCTCACTTTTCTCACCCGTTTAAGGGGACTCAAAGGGGCTGACAAACCTTCTGTTCTTCCCTCCACAACAGAGCACCCTGTGAGGTATATGGGACTGTGAGTGCTCAGAAGAGAGCTGTGACTTGCCCCAAGCCACCCAGCTGGCTTCATGCAGGAAGAAGAGTTGGCTTTTCTACCCTGCTTTTCTCATCCATTTAAGGGAACTCAAAGGGGCTGACAAACCTTCTGTTCTTCTCCCACAGCAGACACTCTGTGAGGTAGGCGAGGCTGTGGGACCTCAGAAGAGAGCTGTGATTGGCCCAAGGCCACCCAGCTGGCTTAATGGAGAATGTGGAATCAAAGCCCATGACTAGAAGATACAAGTCTGGCACTCTAGCCACAAGTCCTAGGGAGTTTTTAAGTCCAGAGGAGCCACCTTGGTTCCAACGGCACGTGGACATCAGACAGTGTGGGGCAGCCTGACCATTTGGAGAGCAGATGGCCTAAAGCAAAGGTCCTTGAACAAGTAGTCGCTTCCCTTGAGAAGAACGTACCCAGCTTGTAGATGAGGACAAAACCAGCCATCCAAGACGTATCCGGCACCTGGAGAAGTTCCTGGAGGATGCTCCAAGGGTTCAAAGTCCTGTCCTTGGCACCTCTGCCTTGAGACGGGCACCTGGGTCTCCCGCTTAGCTCAGAAGTCCAGGTGAACACAACGGCCAAGGCGTAGATGACGGCCAGGAACCGAAACAACGACTCCCAGCTCAGGTAACTGAGGAAGGTGAGCATGCCACCTCCTGCCACGATGGAGCCCACCTTGTAGGCCACGACCTGGATGGCGTTTCCGTACCCGATCTCTTCGTGCCTCAGCAGCTGGACAGCCGTCCCGTCCACTGCGATGTCTTGGATGGAGGCGAGGATGTTCATGAGCAGCAGCATGCAGCCCACAGGGAGGAAGTCCGTCTCTGGGGCCAAGAGGGAGCAAGCCACGCAGACGAGCACAAAGCCGGCCATGGTGAGCAGCAGCCAGCTCCTCTTGCTGAAGTACTGGTCCACCAAGGGAGCCCACAGGACCTTGAGGACCCAAGGCACGTAGAGGAGCTTTGCCAGGCTGATCTTGGTGAGGGAGAGGCCTGCCACGCGGAAGTAGACAGGAAGAAGCCCGGACTGGAGCCCATAAGGGATTCCCTGGACGAAATACAGGATCCAAAGCAGGACATATTTGCCGTTCATCTTTCACCATGTGCCCACTGACCTGCAGAGAATCAACAGACAGCTATTGCCACTCTTCTCAACAGCAAAAGGGTGAAGTTATTGGGACTCCTTGCAGAAAAAGTAATTTTTGGAACTACTGTACATTTTATTTAAAAGCCATTCTATGCTTTGTTTGTTCCATTGTCCTAGGACAGGTAACAAGCTCTCTAAGGATGCTACCATAGAATTGCATCCAGGGGCTCTTAAAAATTATTATACTCAGGTAACAGCTAAATACTGGAAGAAGAAGAAGAAGAAGAAGAAGAAAGAGCTGGCTTTTCTACTCTGCTTTCCTCACCCATTTAAGGGGACTCAAAGTGGCTGACAAACCTTCTGTTCTTCTCCCCACAACAAACACCCTGTGAGATAGGTGGGTCTCAGAAGAGAGCTGTGACTAGCCCAAGGTCACCTAGCCAGCTTCATGGGGGAGGGCGTAATCAATCAAACCCGGTATTCCCAGGTAAGAGTCCAGCTCCTTAACAATGTGTCATTTCTAAAGAGTTTTCTAACGGTGCAACATGAAATTCAGAAAATAAAATCAATTTAATTGTACCTGGCATGAGAAACTAAGGGAAATGGCTTTCCCAGAGCTCATCCCTAAAGCCAAGTCCCTTCTGTAGAGGTTTGGAGCCCATTAATGCTGGCGAATGCGCCCCCAGACTTTGTAATGGTCTCCCCTCGAGGCGCACCGTGCCCCTTCCTTGTTTTCATTTAGGAAGGCTGCAAAGACGTCCCTGCTCGCCTTGGCCTTTGGCTGCGGTGATTCATTCTCCCCTCCAGCTGCAGTTAGAATCGCTATTAGGCACCACCGGGTGTGAGGCTTAAATTTGTCTGAATCTTGTTTTACTTTGTATCCTGTTTTTAATCTGTTGTTTAATTCATTGTTACCTGCCCAGAGACCTTCAGGTATGGGGCGGGATAGAAATGTAAATAAATAAATAAACAAACAAATAAACAAACAAATAAACAAACAAATAAGTAAGTAAATAACGGCGTGTTTGAGAAACTACCAATCACCCTTTGTCTGCAGATGGTAAATTCCCAGCTGAGGCGGAAGAGCCCCCCCCCTCCGTCCCTCACGCCCCCCCTCCGAGGGCCCCAGCCAGGTGTGCCGCTGGACTCCGCCCCCCTGCCCTGCGGATCCCTCCCTCTAAGCAGGCGGGGGCCTCTCGGGCGTGGACTACAGCCCCCACAAGGCTCCGCCGCTCCCCACTCCCTGGGCGCCTCCTTCCCCTTGACTACAACTCCCATGAGCACTAGCCAGAGCGCCTAATGAGAATTACGACCGCCTTGATTGGAGGCTCATGGGAGCTGTAGTTCGCAGGCCCCAAGTTTTCTGGAGAGGTTCTCATCGCCCCCCCAACTTTTTCCAGGGACTCACGCGGCCCTTCCGGGTTTCAGCCGCTAGAGGGCGCCGCCTGCTCGCCCGCCCGCCCTCCGGCGGTGACTTAGAGAGCCGCCGCTACTCCAAGCCCTCCGTCTGCGAACGGAAGTGCCTGAGAGGGCGCCCGGAGAAGGGGGGGCTCGCTCGCCGACCGTTCGAAACCGGAAGAGACTCCAGAGACTTTCTAGGAGGCGCCTTTCCCATCTCTATGGCGGAAGCTCTCCATTGAATCCCAACGGTGAGCTCAGCTCCTTCCGATTAAATACAGAAGCGCTGGTACCGCTCTAGCCTTCGGTCTTTGTGGTGCTACCTCCTCTGGGCTCCAGCAAGCAACTCCTCTATCCATCCACCCTTCTTGTGGCCGGCAGGGGGCGCTGGAGCGGCGCTTCCCTGCGAGGCAGCCCCTCCTGCGTGCACAATTAACACGAGGGCTGATCATCCTCATCGCGTGGCTGGCGTCCACACTGCCGCGGCGCGCAGCCGGCCCAGGAGGGAGGTCCGTTCTGAAGCCGAGGGCAACACAGGGGCAGGCGGCCCGTTTTCAGCATTACAGGCCGCTGGATGAATGGGGAAGCACCGGTCCCCCAAGGGCTGATCAGCTCCAGGCGGACTAAGCAAGCAAGGCAGCAACGAAAGCGGCTTCACGCCACTGACCAAGCGCCTTCCACGGAGTTTGCCCCCTGCTGTGCCCGGGGGGGGGAGGGCGTGCAAATGGGGCATTGGATGGCCTTATGATATTGGTGCAGGATCATCAGCCCCCCCCCCCCCCCCCGGGCAGAAAGGAAGAGGAACTGGGCTGTTTTTGCACTTACTTCCATTAATCCGGATTTAGGAGATCTGGATCTTTGAAATCCAGCCCCCATTGAATCCAGTCTTTTCAGATCTGGATCTTGGCGAGGACCCCATGCATCCACATGGGCCATCTGGCACCCGATGGCGATGGGTGCTGCGCAGGGCCGCCGTACGGATGCTGCGGCACCCATGCTGTGGCTCCATTTGGGCCTGAAGTGGCAGGGTTGCCGGCGGCATGGTGCGGCTGGCCAGCGCAGACGTCAGTCTTAGCGTACTTCCATTGACAGTGGGCATGAATTGCATGGATGTTCCTCTCGTCCCAGATTCTGGGGCAGAGCATGCAGCCCTTATGCAGGTGGGGACAGCAACGAAGACCACATCACCACCACTATGCAGCCTGTGCTCAGCTTTGTAGATGGCTACGAAGGACGCGTGTGCCTACGCCACCTTGTTGCAAATGGTGGCCGCTAAGCCCACCCTTGGAGCCCATTGCCCTGGTCGCTGTGTGAACGCGCGTCCTCTGATCCGGTCTTCACATCGGAAGACCAGATTGAAGACACCATTAAAGGGGTCTACCATTAATCCAAATTCCAGGGCCCGAAGACCCCACTGAGTCTGGATTTCACTGGTGCTAGCGCGGACAAATGGGGTCCTTAAGGGGTCTTGTGTGTGGACAGTGCAAGACTGATCTGTACCAATACGGTTCCTAATGGGGTCCAAAAGGGGTCTCCGTTACTAGCGCAAAAACCGACAGAGCTTGTATTTAAGCCAAAGGAAGGACGAGCAGCGCCTGGGGAAGAGATGGCGTTAGTTGTTTATTCACAAAAATATACAAAATGGTTCCAGCGAAAAGGCAGCCTGACCCACGCTCAAAGGCCCTGCTGAGCGTCTCAAGATTTCTTCCAGTTCTGCTGCGTTCGGCATCTGCAACCCCCCCCCCCCCCACGCCACCCCCTGCATGCACCAACACTGGAGAAATCAGAGAAGCCGTTGAGAAATGCTTCCAGGTCCACCAAAGCTGCGCAATGCCACAGTGTAAATTATTAAAATAAAAAAGGATAAGAATTAAAATTAGGAATAGGGTCCTTAATACCCTTTCTGAAGTTAAAAACCTCTCAGTTGGGAAGGAAGCAGAGATATAAACCAAGCCCGTTTTCCTCGAGTCTTGCCTGCTTCCAGGTTCACTGAGACTTTCTGGAAGGACGTCTGATAGACCTCAACGGAAGCTGGAGGTTCTTCCTTCTTGGTGGTAGCCCCAGGACTAGAAGCTGGAGGCTCACTGTGCAGACCGACGTGAGGAAGCCAGCGCGCCTGGGGGTGGGAGTTCGCTCCGTCACTTGCGATGTCTGTGCCGTCGGCAGTCACCTCCAGCGGATGATCTCCTCTGTGGCCATCTGCATGATCTGGTTGAAGTCAAAATGGATGTATTTCCTCCAGAACCGCCGGTCCCTGCCATAAATTTGGGCTGGGAAGCGAGGACTCCCTGTCCGGGCAAACAAAAATTGAGTCAAAAGAAATTGCCGGGTCTGATTGAAAAGAGGCAAGGTATTCGGCTGGGTGGTTCAGAACTTGGCCGTGAACTTTGGCTCAAAGGCCGCAGGGATCGCAGGGAGACGTCCCTTGTGGGCCAGGAGGGACAAAGTGCAGCCAGGGCCAAAGGCTTCTTGCTCTAGTCTGCACCTCAGGGGTCCTTGCCTCCACCAAGCCCTCTTAATTAAAATACCCCCCTCCCCCCCATGCTGGTCTATATGCCCTTTTCATGTACCATGGGAGGACAGCACAGAGGCAGGCTGTCACGCCTCGTGTCCTCCGATTCCTCGGAGGAAGGCCCTGTCCCTACCAGCCAAAGTGAGGGAGGCACCTCGGGCCAAACATGGAAACGGCTTCTGTCCCCCCAGATGGGGATAGTTCAGACTCGGACAATACGCAACGCCCAGAGCTGAGTTCTCTCCAGAGGACAACAGCTGTGCCGCTCGGCTCGCCCCATGCGAAACAGCTGTGCCACGGGGGCATGACTCTGAGTCCTACTTAAGAAACGCCTCCATTGCAAACAAAGAATCGCTTGGCAACCCCGACTCGTGTGGACCCCGGTTCTTGACTCCTGACTGACTTCCTGACTTACGACGACTCTCTGGTACCCCGACTCCTGCCCTCTTTGACTCCGCGTACTCTGTACACCCAAGAACTCTGGAAACTGTCTTGGCGTCTTGCTGCGTGTGCAAGTGCTCTGCTGTTACCGCCTGCTCTGGATGCGACACAGAGGAGCCGTCAGAAATAAAGGGTGAAGCAGCTTGGCCTGGACGGGAGAAGCCCAAGGCAGCGTCCAGCCCCGCTTGGTGCTTTCTCAAAACCTCCATTCTTCCCCTGGACGCCAGGAGGCCTCCCTGCTCCTCAGACAGTCTTCACAAGAGGCAGAGTTGCCCTGGGCAAGGCGGCATATTCCAGGGAGCCAGGAAACCACTAGAGATGGCTGGGAGGCCTCCTGTGTTCCAGCCGGGTGCCGAACTTGATGCTTACTTACTGCTGCATATGAAATGAAGATACCTGGTGTCCCTCGGGGGGAGACTATTCCATAACCTGGGGGCCATCACCAAGAAGGCCCTATCTTAAGTCCCCACCTTTTTAATGACTGAAGGTGATGGTGCAAGCTGGGAGAGGATCCCCTACAGACCGTAACGCACAGGCTGGTTGATATGGGAAAAGGCGCTCCTTTGGATATTAGTAGCCCAAGCCTTTTTAGGCCTCACAGCTTGAACTGGCAAACTGGCAGCCAGTGCAGCTCTTTCGAGACCGGTGTCATGTGCATCCAGCTGGATCAGCACTCTAGCTACTGCATTCTGTACCAGCTGCAGCTTCCAAACCGTCTCCAAGCACAGCCCCACACAGAGGGCATCGCAGCAATCCAGCCTAGAAGTTGCCAGAGTGTGGATGACTGTGGCCAGAGGGGGCCAGGGCTGACCCTCTTGCTCCCTGCCTCCCCCTGAAGTCCAAGGGTCACTGCAGAGGCCAACAGCAGCCCCCAGAGTGGCCCACGGGTCACTCCACAAGTAGGGCAGACAAACGGATCCTCGGAGGCACGCACGCTTACCGATGCCGTGGAAGATCCTGGCCACAGCCCTGCCGGAGAACTTTTCTTCTTCGCGGATAGCAAGGAAGCTGCGGATGTCGGCTCGGATCTGCTCCTCCCAATCCCGAAGCTGCAAGGAGGAACGACACCAAGTCAGCGTCCCCGGAGGGCAAAAGCAAACAGCGGCCTCCCCCAGGAACCGCCTGAGAGCGGAAGGACCCGGGAGGAAAAGTACACAGCCAGCAACAAGGGCGAGGGAGGCGCACAAAGGCCTTCGTGTATTCGATTCGTATGAAACCAAACGCAAGGAATTTTGTATTCGCTCACCTGGATCCTTCAAACGTGGGAGGATTCGTATTTAATACAAATGCTCAGTCCCATACAGATCCTATATATCAGCGGTTCTCAACCTTCCTAATGCCGCGACCCCTTAATGGAGTTCCTCATGTTGCGGAGACCCCCAACCACAGGGGCCGAGCAGCTGGGAGGTGGGAGGGAAGGGCAGCAGGAGCCTCGTCGCGACCCCTCTGAAAGGGTAATTCGACCCCCAGGTTGAGAACCACTGCTATATACGAATGCATACAAATAGCATACAGATCCCATATATGTCCCATACGAAGCTTCATACGAATGGATCAAAACACTCGATTCAAATTCAAATGCCAGTCTCCGAATGTGATCCCAGTGGCCAGCCGGCTTGCCCTCGGAAGCCCACGGCTCGTCCTGCTCCCGGTCTGGCCTTCAGATGCAGGAGAGGTTCTCCACAGATTGCACCCAGCAGCCTGTTCTTCCAGCGACCAACTACATGGACATTCCTGTCTGTCCCTGTTCTGTTGGAATTGCCCCCCAGCCACTTCCGGGCCTTTGGCGAGGAACTCGGACAGACACAGGGATTCACAGACCTTTGCTATTGAACAAACAGCGAAAGGCAGGAGGGTGCATGTGTTGGTCCCTTAAGAAGGGTCCTTATCTGTTAGTAAGGGCAAGCCTGTGGAAGTTCGGACAACTGGGGTAGTTGCCAGGGGAGCGCAGCATCAAGCAGGAGGGCTAGCAGACCACCTTCAGAGACAGACCACCTCCTGCCACCGCCAGGACTAATAGCCCTCAATGGCTCTGATTCCCTTAAGAGATGCCCCCGCTGGATCAGACCCCTGGCCCATCTAGTCCGGAAGTCTGTTCTCACACAAGACTCCTACGAGCGGGACGTGAACCCGAATTTGCTGCTCACCATCTCCCAGCAGCTGCCCTTCAGAGGCATAAGAACATAAGCATAGTAGAACTGGCTAATTCAGCAGCAAAACGGAACCAAAGTAACGCCATTTTGAATAAAAAGCAGAGTTGGTTTTAGGTTTGCAAAAAGCTTTCCTCTGGGAAACCTAACAGGAAAGAGCTTTCCATTAGTAAAGAAGGTAAGTATTCCTTTAATACTCCTGTGAAAATGAAACCTCTTTCCACATAGATGTGGGAAAGGAGGAGCTACAGGATCTGATAAGAAACTAGGCTGAACAGAAGATCATCCAGACTGGTGAGAAGATCAGAGCAGGCTCAGAATACTTAAATTAACTTGCATGTGGGAGCACTTCCAGCCTCTTAATTGGAGGCGCCTGTTTTTATTAGGATAAAATCAAGCTTTAGGCTATTGCAGGTAACCACAGCCCATCTAGTCCATAAGAACCTAAGAGGAACCTTCCTGCTGGATCAGGCCACAGACCATCTAGTCCAGCAACCTGTTGCACACAATGTCCCACCAGTTGCCCATGGGCATCTCAAGCTGAAACAAGGGCAAACCTTCTCCTGCTCCCAAATCCCAGCAAATGGACTTAGAGGCATCCTGATTGTCTCCTCAGCCTGGAAGATGTACTTAGGCATCCATTCTAGTAGCCATTGAGACACCAGTCCCCCATGAATTTCTCCAACCCGTCCTTAAAGCCACCTAGGCTGTTTGCTGTCACCACCTCTTCTGGCAGCAAATTCCATAGAGCCACGACCCTCTGGGTGAAGAAATGCCTCCTCCTGATGTCCACAGATAGCACTGGATGCTATCACCAAAGACCAAAAGGAAGGTCCCACTTCTAAGCCATCTCCTTGAGTGAAATGGCTTCTGGGAAAAGATGCCTGGACAACTCCATGTTTTGGACCCCTGAGAGGAAAGGTAAGCAGCGGCTTTTCTCACTTTGAGGCCTTGGAGGCTGCCGTCAACCTCCTGCTCTTCATCACCAGGATGGGCTTCACAGGTATCCTTCTCAAAGTAGTCCATCAGCAGAGACTTCAGCTGGTTGCTCCTCTCCTCATCCGCGTGGTCACAGCATAAAGCGTAGGTACGCAATGCCACTCTGTGTAGAAACACAAGGGAGGCAACGGGCGGTGAAGGATGGACGTGCTGCACATGGGTCAGGCAAAATGCTCAGAGCCTTCATTTTTGAACCTCAGTGGAGTCTCTGGTCTCACCCTGCTGCGCTATTCAGGACGCTCTGTGGCAGAAGAGCCACATTTGGGACAACACAGAGGAGGCAACGTAGCTCCTACGCATTGTGCCCACCTGGTAAGCAAAAGGCCCTTCAGAACCTCCAGTGGGACTTCGAAAGAGCTTGCTCGGAAATGGTGACAAGCTCCAGCCACCCAGAAGGGTGTGAGCCAGTGTGATCTAGTGGTTAGGGTTAGGAGATTTCCTGCTTTGATTCTGCACTCCTCCATGAAGCTAGCTGGGTGGCCTTGGGCTAGTCACAGCTTTCTTTCTAAGCTCTCAGACCTATCTCACAAGGTGAGAAGGTTTGTCAGCTGCTTTGAGTCCCCTTAAGGGTGTGATAAGTGAGGTAGAAAAACCAACTATTCTTCCCCTATTGCTCTGACGAGGCTTGTAAACAGATCAGGAACATGATTCAGGAGAAATTCATCTTGACTGTAAGTTCTCAAAAGTCAAAGGGATTTTCAGATTAAAAGCCTGTAAATCTGCAAACTGGTGAAAATTTCCCTTGAAGACTCACTGTCCATATTTAATTCTCCTGACCCACAATCCGCCTCTTGATAGATCTGTTCATATTTCTCTGTTCATATTTGGTCTAGTGGTTAAGGAGCCAGACTCTCATCTGAGAATACTGGGTTCGATTCTGCACTCCTCCGTGAAGCCAGCTGGGTGACCCTGGGCTAGCCACAGCTCTTTTCTCACAGCCCCACCCACTGCACAACCTGCCTGTTGTGGGGAGAAGAACAGAAGGTTTGTCAGCTGCCTTTAGTCCCCTTAAGTGGGCAAGAAAAGTGGGGTAGAAAAGCCAGGATTTCCTGAAGGGCCCAGTCCCAGTCCCCTGCCATGGGCTTTTTGCTCCTGCCCACCTCTGGAAGGCCTGGAAGCATGTCTGCAGCTGATGGAGCGCAGCCTTTTCGCGGTTCCTCACTCGACCGTGCAGGAAGTCAAAAACCAAGTCCAGCTCCTCGTCTGTGAGGTCGCCATAAGATCGCAGGTGAAAGGAAAGCTCACTGAATTCCACAAGAACACCACTTTTCTTGGAAACTTGGGTACCTGAGACACACACAGAGAGAATGTAGGATTTGGGAAGTATCTCGGAATCAGAATGTCCTCCAAAACACATTTTGTTGTTGGCTGTCTCTCCTGGTTGATGGCCTGGACACCTCTACGCAGTTTTCTTGGCAGAGATACAGAAGTGGTTTGCCATTGCCTACTTCTGGGAAGAGGCTGGGAATTGAACCGTCAGCCCTCTGCTTTCCAGGCAGTTTGCTTTACCACTGAGCTACAGCCATTCCCAGATTCCATGGACATCTCTATGCAGTTTTCTTGGCAGAAGTGGGTTCACCATTACCTGCTTCTGGGGAAAGGCAATGAGGAATTGAACCCGCGACCCTCAGTTTTCCTGGCAGTTTGTTCTATCACTGAGCTACAACCCCTCCCAGACTCCATGGGCAGCTCTACACAGTTTTCTTGGCAGAGATACAGAAGTGGTTTGCCATTGCCTATTTCTGCAAAGAGGCCGGGAACTGAACCGGCAACCCTCTGCTTTCCAGATCATCTACTCTACTACCAAGCTATAGCACTTCCAGCCACACTGCCTGAATCACTGTTAATCAATCCCCCCCCCCAAATACAGCAGCAGAGCTTTGAAGCCTATTCCCTTCCTCCCCATTGTGCTTAAGAGGGAACAGCCGAACTGCCTATCTGCCTCCTGACCTTACCCACCACGCTGCCTAGCAAGGGCCTTGCCCAGTTACCACTGTGTAGCTTCGTCTCCCACTGCAGCTGGCGGAGGGCTCGTTTCACAGGCAGAAGCTCCCAGCCCACGGTGTCTGCAAGCTCGACCACGTCAAACTCCACGGAGCTCGTGTGCGTGAGGTCGGAGCCCTTCAGGCGCTGCCGGGCCAGGTGGACCGCGAGAGGAGGGCACCTGGGGGAGAAAGAGCAGAAAGGCACAGCGGGTGAGGACGGGAGACGCCAAGCGGAGATCTGAGCATATGGAGGAACGCAGGACTCCCACCTGCAGAGCGCAGCTGGAAAACACCCTTCCCTGGGGAAACCACAAAAGAAGAGGTGAGGGAGAACTCTGGCCCGCTCTGCCCTCACTGGTGATCTGGATTAAGGAGCCTCCTGATCTGCACGTTAAAGTGGACCGGGGGGTGGGTGGGGGGCTCGTAGTCAGATCTGAGGGGGCCCTCAATCCAGATTTATTGCAGCTCTACCTCCGGACCAGAAGGGCCTTATTCTGGATCATGGGAGGCAAGCAGAGAGCAAGCCTCGGGGATCTGGAATTATTGAGGGAGGGGGTGCTTTTCAATGTTGCTCCGAGCCTTTGGAGGTCTGGGAAGGGGGTGGCTGTGAAGCTCATGTGAGGAGCTATGCGTGAATATTAACAATATTTGATATTCGTGGGAATGTTTTGGAACATCTCTAGAAGGTTTCAGAACATTCAGGAACCAGGGAGGTGAGAAAGCGGCTGCGCCAGTCACCTCTGCGACGGATCCAGAGTGCATCTGACATGGACTGAGGCTGGATTCAAAGCGGATTCAGGGCAGATTTGACACTTTCAGAGTGGATATACTACGGGATACGTATGCATTCGTATCGGATATTCATATGAATTTGTACAAATACACTCATATCAAACAGAATCCTACCACATCTGAAGGGGATCTGTTCAAATAAAATATGGGTTTTCTTATATTTGATTGATTTGATATGAACCAAATGCAAAAAATCCGTTTGCACAGATCCCTAGTGGGGAGGCACAGGGGGCATCAGCGCCACACCTCCAGTAATCTAGATCAGTGGGACCCGTTGATCTGGATTAACAGAAGGCAAGTGCAGAAAAGGCCCAGCTCTCCCTTAGCCTGCTTAGCTTAGGTAGAAGTTGCTAACGAAGAACTGCTGGTACTCATAGTAATAGCAATAGTAATTCAGGGTGCCTCCCACTCATGAAATATTATACTCAGACTTGCTCATGCAAAAATTTTGGAAGAATACTTAGAACAGCTAGCTGGCCCCTTCAAGTGTGTAAACAAAAACCAGGTACACGAGGAGGCGGCTTCCTCGTCTTTTAATGCTCAGATTTGCTTGAAAGAACCAATTGCCACACAGCCTTGTTCATGTGCTGGGGAACGGCTTCCGTGCTCCACCCGGGCACCTGCTCTCCACACTTCCTGTGGCTTCTTTCCCTCCAGATCCCTGCCAGCTCCAGGCCAGAAAAGCCCTCACCTCTGAGCGGCTCTGTGCAGCTCCTGGGGGCCGCCATAGCACACGACGCGGCAGCTTGAGAAGGTCGGGTGCAACAGCTCCACCCAGTGGCAGGGGTGTAAATCCAGGTAACACAGAAGGGTCTCTATACCTGGATCAGGGAGGAAAGCCAGAGCTTCACTTGGGAAGATTTCCTTTTTTTAAAAAAATGCATTTTATTTGTATAGCACCTTTCCAAAAGAAAAGTTGTGCAAGTCAGTTTTTAACAAACAGAAAATACACAACGCAAAATAAGGATCAAAACACTATAATAAGAATATATTATAAAAATTGCACATCATACGAAACGTTGAAAAACAAGCCAAACGAACAAAATTGTGGTGGCTGAGGCCAAGTGGAGTCCAGAGCAGCTGACCAAAGGCCCCAGCCCCACAAAGAAGCATCTCCTCTAAGATGTCCATGCCCAGCCAGTCTGGAGAGTCACCCAGAGGGCAGAGGGGTCTAGGCTGCCACCACTAGACCACCCTCAGGAGAGATGGCAAGGTTCTCCTCCTCCTTGGGTGAGGCTTCCGGCATTTGCCAAGGTGCCTTCATCTCTTTCAATTCACCCTCCCTGCCAACCTTTCACCCTTTTAGGTCATCTCTCCACACAGGATGAAGAAACTGTTTCCACCAGGGCTGTGGGAAAAGGAATCTGGGACTCTGTCCCCTGGCCTCCCCTTTCTGCCTGCACATGGCATGCCACAGGTGAGAGTAGCCCACCTGTATCCCAAGAAAGGAGGCTTCTCTTGGGAACAAAACAGACTATAAGTGCTTCCAAATGCCTCTGGAGCCTCAAGGCCACATCACCTTGGCCAAGCTGATGTCTCTTTCTCCCGGCTGCTTACTGTGCCTAAAGGCAGCAGAGGTACCATCTGTGTTACTGAAAGCCCTCCCTGCAGTCCCCCAGAAGTGCTCAGGGGAAGCCATACATAGCTGGAGGATGCCCCATCTCATAACCTTGGGAGGGGGGGGGGTTGGGGCAGTCAGGAGAAAAGAATTGGAAACCCTTTGGATAGCAATGGGAAAGGACCGGACAGGCAGCTACCTCTGCATAAGCACATGAGAAGTGACCTGCTAGGCCAGGCCACAGCCCATCTAATGCAGCTTCCTGTCTCACACAGTGGCCACTAATGCTTTCTGGGCATCTCAAGCAGAAGATGAAGGCAAAACCTTCACCTGCTCTGGGCTCCCTGCAAATGGCCTTTGGAGGCCTCCTGACTGTCTCTCCAACCTGGAGGCAATAGACAGGAACCCATTCTAGGAGCTATTGATACACCTGTCTAATCCTTTCTTAAAGTTATCCATGCTGGTTGCTCTTCTGGTGGTAAATTCTATAGACTAAGACCCTCTGGGTGAAAATATACTCCCCCTTGGCAGTCCAGACTCTCCTGCCAATTCTCCTTATTTTATTTATTTATTATTTGTATTTCTATCCTGCCCTATACCTGAAGGTCTCAGGATGGGTAACACCATTTAAGCTCAGACATATATTAGAACAACAAGAGAGTTTATTCCCATTTAACCAAAGGCCAGGGCAAAGAGGCCCATCTTCACTGCCCTCCTAAACATATACAGTGAAGGGGCCTGACACGCCTCACGGGGGAGACTATTCCATAGCCTGGGGGCCATCCCTGAGAAGGCCCTCTCCCGGGTGCCCACGCTTTTACTACTGAAAGGGGTGGGACAACCAAGAGGGCCTCCCCTCCAGATCTGAAGGCTGTCTTTTCAGCTTTGTTGAGCTACCCTGCCCCACCTCCCTCCAGGGCTTCTCTGATGGTTTCCACCAGCTTGCCCACCTTCTTCCCGGAAGTCCAGAGCCTCCACGGTCTGCTGGATAGGGATGGCCCGCTCGTGCCGGTGACACACGCGTGGCTGCTGAGCTTCCATGCTGGGCTCTTCCATTTTATCTTCCTCCAGAGCAGCCAGCATCTCCGCATCTTCCACTTCACTGTGCTAGATATTAAACATGCAGAAGGCACAAATCAAGGGAAGAAAAGAGCAGGGAAGGGGAATCTCCCCCATAGTCTTCCATAGAAACATCAGGGGCTGGCAGGGAAGTTTGTCCCCTGGAAGGGTCAGTTTACCATTCGGTTGGGCTCAGTTGGACTTTTTGCACTTGTCCTTATTCTGCAATACAGTTGGAACCCCATACTCATTGATCCAGTAATTGCGTTTTCAGTTTCCTGCAGTGACTGGATCAGCCCCCACCCCACAGGCACCATTAGGCCTATCTTAAGCTCTTCTGAGGCCTGAAATGGAGTGCACGCATCTCAAGCAAGATTTCCCACAGGATTTCACTGGAATTATGGGAAATGGAGTACATTACCCAGTGTTTGCTATTAACCACAGTTTCATGTTATCTGTGGTAGGACCTGAAACGTGTCCCCCATGGATACGGCAGCCCAACTGTATCTCTAGATAGATGTTTGTTCTCTGTATGCTAATTCAGACTATGATAGGCTTTGACTGGGGCCTGCCACAGTCTGCACTAGCCTGTGGTCAGCAGGCCCCTATTCTGGGATATATTCCAGACTAGTGAGCCAGCTTGGTCTAGTGCAGTGATGGCGAACCTTTTGAGCCCGGTGTGTCAAAATTCGCAAGAAAACCTAGCTTAATTCGGGTACTGTGTCACATCTAGAAATATCCATAATTTTGTGATATCTGTAGCTCTAGTAAAAAGTTATATTTTTGATATATGTATTTTATTAAAAGCAAAAACGAATAATTCTTTACATTAGTGACTTTCATTGCTGAATTTCAATTGAAAGTTAGTATTTCGTACACTTCAAGAACAAGCAAGCACTACACGCCCAGGTGCCAGGGTGACCATGTGTGTCACCCAAAAGGGCTTGGCGTGTCACCTGTGACACGCGTGTCACAGGTTGGCCATCACTGGTCTAGTGGTTAGGGAGCCGGACTCTTATCTGGGAATACTGGGTTTGATTCAACCCTCCCCCATGAAGCCAGCTGGGTGACCCTGGGCTAGTCACAGCTCTCTTCTGAGCTCTCACGGCCCCACCTACCTCACAGGGTGTTTGCTGTGGGGAGAAGAATAGAAAAGCTTTGCCAGCCGCTTTGAGTCCCCTTAAATGGGTGAGAAAAGCGGGGTAGAAAAGCCAACTCTTCTTCTTCTACGGGCAAGTGTGGAAAGACCTAAATCTCATATCCTAGAGTTTGGCTTTTATTCTATGGCGGCTCTGGCCGTGGGCTTCTTCATTTTCAAGAGAGGCAAGACATGCCTGCAAAGAGCTGGTCTTAATCAGGTGGGAAAGTACGATGCATTTGGAGGCGCAGTCTGTGTCCCAAAAGGTCACCACATGGCCGCCATGGCTCTTTGGGCAAGGTGTCCTCCCCGCTTTGCCCCCCAGCCCCACCCACCAGCAGGCACCCTTCCCCCTCCTGACCTTGTCCGGCTCCTGCTTCTTCTGGTGGAATTCCCGGCACCTGCAGCGAGGGAAAACCTTTTGCACCAGCCTCTTCACGGTGAAGAAGTCAACCGTGTCCGCGTAGATGTGCCTCCTCAGCTCATGCAGGTCTTCACCCTGGTGAGGCAGAAGACGCCACAAACTGTGATAAAGCCCCCACAGTCGCCCTGCGCCCATCTATCCTAACCCATTGGGTAGCTGTACGGGAGAAGAGATGAAGAGCGCTGCGCTCCTTGCAGGGACAGCACACTAAAGGCTTCGAGAAACGGGTTCATGGAGGCGGACAAGAGGCCAAGGGGAAATTTCTTCTCTTTCTCCAAAATGGTGGAAGCAAAGGTCACCCAATGAAACTGGATCCCCGAAAAACCAGGAGAGAGACGGGGAGCATAACACGTGGCTAGGCTTCACTGCCATGAGACGTGGTGTTGGGCACTACTTTGGATGGCTTCCAAAATGACCTGGACAAATTTGCTGAAGACAGATCCTGGGTTAGACTAATGCACAGACGACAGGTGCATCCATGGCTCCCAGAATGGATGCCTAGGCACCACTTCCAGGATGCAGAGACAGGCAGGAAGCTTCTAAAGGCCATTTGCAGGGAACTGAGAACAGGTGAAGGTTTACCTTTGTCTTCTGCTTGAGATGCCCAGAAGAAGGTGGTGGGCCACTGTGTGAGACACGATGCTGGATTACATAGGCTGTAGCCCAATCCAGGAGGGCTCCTCTTAGGTTCTTATATTCTTATGGAAGGCTGAATCAGGCTGGCTCTGGTGTAGGAAGCCATGTGATGCTTCTGAGAGCCAGCTGCTGAGAAGCAGGGCAAAGTACTCTCCTCATGCTCTGCTGCCTTAGACCTCAAATATACCATCATATCAACCTGAGCGTCCCTCCTGCCAACAGAGGCCTTCTCCTGCCTGAAAACTGGCCATCAGCACCTTCTGGCAATAGTTTGAGACAGCAGCGTTGTCCCCACCTTCACAGACCTTACCTCTGGGTGTAGGAAGAGGTGGCACTGAGCCGGCTTGCCATCCCTCCCTGCCCGTCCAATCTCTTGCACGTAGCTCTCAAAGTTCTTTGGCATGTTGTAGTGAACCACGCCACGCACGTCCGACTTGTCCAGCCCCATGCCGAAGGCCACCGTGGCGACCACCACCCGCAGCTCGCCAGACATGAAGCAGTTCTGCACCCGCCGGCGTTCGGCAGAAGACATGCCAGCGTGGTAGGCTTCAGAAATCCACTTCAGGGGGCGACGGATGCTCTTCTTAGCTGCACAGAGAGAGAGTAAGAAAAGATGCAAACTCTGATCCAAGGCTGTAAGCAAATTCCCCCTGAATGGCTCTAGAGCCAACCCTGGAACTGGCCAAGCTGCGGCCCTCTGGCAGCCATCCAAGATGGATTTGATTTTCCCTTTTGCTAATTGCTTATTGTTGAATCTCTGCATTTCTACTTAGGCAGCTCTTTAATGTTGCCGCCTATTCGCATGTGCCACCGGCTGACTCATAAAGTGCTGGGTGGCTGATGCAGGAAATGGGAGACCCTACCGGATGATACAGGATGGGTGCGTTCCCATTCAAAATTTAAAGAGCTTTGAGACTGTTCTGAGCACTCACCGTTCCCAAAATTTTAAAAGAATCCACAGTTTCTGAGAATTAAAGGTCCTGACACACGGATTATCTATATTCGGATCAAAAGAGGTCTCGCTGCTGGATTTAGAAATGCTCCACTTTATTTAGCAAATGGGAACACAGGCAGTTTTTGGGGGGAGGGAACCATGGTCTAGGGGCGTTCTCCTCAGTTTTTCCCGACCCAATAAGAAGCCGTGATTTCCCCCTAACCTAGCCCCCTCTTCCCAGGCTGCCCGCCATTACATGCTAAGGATATCGCCCTGGCTGAAATGCAGATGAAGGATGAAGAGCCTGCAGTAGCTGACAAAAGATACATTGTTACATTTCACTGTCAAATACATGTATTGGGGAGTGAAACATCTGATTTTACAAAGAGATCAATGATCATGAAAGATGCAAAGCTGCGAGCTCTTGTGTAAAAGCTTGCCTGCTCCCCTTTTGCCTCACTCCAGCCATTTCTTGCCACTCTGATCTATTGATTTCATGCAAAACACCAATATAAGAAGGGGAAGTGATCTTTAATCTTCTACTGCCTTGTTATCATGAGAAAGAAACAGTGCTACGGTGGGTGGGGCAAGCAGTGAACAAAAGCTGCTGCCAAAGGACTCCATGATCTTCGGGAGCAGGTTTATGTAGAGGGTGGATTTGAATTGCCCGCCTCAATGAAGTCAGGGTATGATGGTGTCCAGTTAATGACTCATGGGGAGGGGATTCTGCTTAGAGTAGGAGAGAGGGGAGGGGGGTTCCTCTCTGCTGGGTACTGAAAAATGGAGAGTCTGTATTATAAGCTAGCAATGGGACTGCAAAAAATCAGACCTCACTGTTGATTTTAAAAGCCCTGATTTAAAACCAAGTTAAATTGCCTAGTGGGAACCTGGCCGATGTAAAACACGAGGCTTCCCCTCACATTCATTCATTCATTTAAGAATAAATATTCCACAGTCCGTATTGTTTAGGCTTTTGTTTTAAGCATGCTGCAGGTATTAATAATCTTAGTTTTCTTTTCTGAAATCCTTATCACTGGGTTAAGTTTCCTTACCTTGCTAATGCATCTCTTCTTAGGAGTTTTTTCACTAGTTCCAAATTGTTGCACACAGATTAAAGTAATGATATCCAGCCCCTCATTCACCACCCAAAATGGATGATGGAGGCTATAGTCCAGCAAATGCCTAGAGGGCAAACACTGGAGACTGTTATACTAAGGTATCAGTCATCAGAACAACTTTCTGTTTGAACACTGAGAAGTTCAACCAAAGAGTCAGGTCAACTTGCAACTGAGCTGGGCAGTGTTTAGCTTTGACCTTCCATCTTCCAGCTCAATTTCATTTCTGATCTTTCTGGATGCTAGCACCTTCAGACCTCTCCCCATACATGAAAGAAGCCCAATTGCATTTAAAAAATCTGAAAATGAGCTTATTTACCAGATCAAGTACGAAAGATTAAGTACAAAGGCTATTTATGGCATGAATATCCTGCCTTTCCTTCCCAGATCCAAGGCAGCACACAGAATTCTCCTCCGCTTCACTAGTAACAGCCCCTAGAATAACATCACCCTCTGAGCTCCTATGACCAAGGGGAGGTTCAGGCCCAGGGAATCCTAGGTTCTACCCTGAGATGAAGCAGGTCATAAGCAAATACATCCAAAATGGGAGAAATGAAATAAACCAATGATCTGCGGTCGTCCTAACCAAGCGACCAGCACCTTTTGCCTTCTTCCTCTTCCTAGCCAGGTTGCCATCATCATCATCATCATCATCATCACCCTTTTCTTCGGCCGCAGGGAGATCTCGGAGCCTCACGCCCTGGAGGCACGTGCGGATAAGGGCTGCAATTCTGGAAGCTTCTTCCCGGCGCGTGCAGTAAACGATGACAGAATCTAGGCTACCAAATCTCTCTCCTTGCAGCAACTTCACCAAAGCCTATAAGAAAAGAAAGCTGCTAGCTTAGGAACACAGGGTTGTCCTCCAAGGTGCGTATTTTTATGGGAAGCGTATATGTTTGTTGTAAACCGCCTTGGGCAATTTTTCTTTTGGAAAGGCGGTATACAAACAAAATGGAAATACAAAAATGAATCAACCCGTAAGAAGAATCCATAAGCCCAGCTGGAAGGGAAGCTGAGCAGGAGAACCACGGCTGGAGAGGCAGAAGCCCATCCCATCGCTGTCCGACAGCAGGAAAGCGGCGACTCTGCCTAGGCCTACCTGGTCCTTGTCTCGATCTGTGGAGACGGAGAGCTGGAGGTTTGGAGGGACGCCAGCAGAAAGCACGGAAACCTCCTCGCTCTCGGGGATGCCCAGGTGGCGAGCCACGTCTTTTGCGGTAGAGCGGGTGGCGGTGGCGGTGAGGCCTAGGAAGCAGCGGACCCCCAAGCGATCGCGAAGAACCTGCCACGGAGGGGGAGTAAAAAGCTGGGGCCCTGCTGTGGACAGCCTAGACGCTCCCAAAGACCCAGTGCCATGGCTGTCGTGCCAACCAGTCCGAGAGACAACCCTCACACAACACTCCTTTGGAAGGAGAGGTCATTCCCTCAGCCAAGCTACGCATTGCAGGGTGTCAAGGGCCCCAGAGGCCCTATGGGCCTGCACCCCAATTTACAGTAGGGTGCCCCAAGATACTAGAATACCATCCTTCTCATGGCCCCAGTAGACCCCAGCTTGCCAACGTTCACAGATTCTTGTTCCCAAAACAACGCCCTTGGGTGCAGCAGAATCTGTGGTGATAAAATTCAAGAAAAAGATTGGTAGCCGCCTTGTAGAGAAGCTTTCCCGTACCTCATGCAAAAAACCACACACCTTCCCTTCGTTTCTACTGGGCCAGATAACAGGCTGGAGGTGGTCTCATGAAGAAGAGGGACCCCGCCTACGACAAGGGTGGCGTCGCCCATTGTTGTGAATCGTTTTGACACTTTCCTCCTAAATCATCCCTTACAGGTTGCACAAATCTTAGCTTCATTTCTAACGGGGCATCACTGGGACTCCTGGGCTTGCACATTCATCTCTGGGCTCTTCTTTAGTAGACCCCAAAGCTTCTGCATCAGTGATGGTTTAATTGTGATAGAATCATAGAGTTGGAAGGGACCTCCAGGGTCATCCAGCCCAACCCCCTGCTCAATGCAGGATTTCCAAAACCATCCAGTGGTCCAGCCTCTGCTTGAAGACCTCCAGCGAAGGAGAACCCACCACCTCCCATGGCAACCTTTCACACTGACTGATCACCCTCACTGTCATGAGGTTTTCCCTAGTATCTAATCTCTACTGACTCCCTTGAAGTTTCATTTCATTGCTTCTAGTCCTCCCATCTTGTCTAAGTGAGGATAGGGACGATCCCTCTGCACTGTGATGGCCCTTCAGATACTTGAAGACCACCATCATGTCTCCTCTCGGTCTTCTCTTCTGCAGGCTGAACATTCCTAGATCCTTCAACCTTTCCTCCTTGGGACCTAGGACATGATTTCCAGACCACCCACCATTTTGGTCGCCCTCCTTTGGACTTGCTCTAGTTTGTCAATGTCTTTTTTGAACTGGGGTGCCCAGAACTGGACACGGGACTCTAGATGATCATGAGGTACTACCAAGGTGCGCCTGACTCCTGGTTGACGCCATGGGCTCCTCTAAGCAGTTTTCTTGGCAAAGATACGGAAGTAGTTTGCTATTACCTACTGCTGTTTTCCAGGCACTTTGTTTTACCGCTGAGCTACAGACACTCCCAGACTCCATGGGCACCTCTCTGCACTTTTCTTGGCAGAGACACAGAAAGCGGTTGACCATTGCCTACTTCCAGGGACAGGCAGGGGACTGAACCAGCAACTGTCTGCTTTCCAGACAGGTTGCTCTGCCACTTAGCTACAGACAATCCAGAGGCCTATTTGCACGATGGCCTCTAGTGAACAATTAGTAAACGTATGGTGAAGAGCATCCACACGTGAAGTAGCCCGCCCTCACCAGAAGTTCACTAATCGTTGGTTATTTGTGGAGCACGAAACTGTACTCTGCACCTTAACTAACGTGTACCAGACACTTACCTTAAGCGTCTGGGCAGCGACCATTTGCTCTTCTTCCGCTGCTCCGGGGTCATTTGTGGTGCCGCACAACCACAGACCCGACTGCACGTGTTCAGAGCGTCGGCATCATCAAGGTGACGGTGCTGAGGCACGTGCAGTCACAGAGGGTGCCACAGCCAAAATGGCAGCGCCTAGAGGAGGACCACGCCCTGAATTGAATAAGGTATTTGATCGCGGCGGGAGGGAAGGGCTAAGGTTGACTAGCGCTCCAAGAGTGAGCGCTACTCAGTGTTGGTTAATCGTGCTCCTTTCCTGTCCAGTGGATGGGAAGGAAAGTGAGAAAACGCCCCAAGTTTAATACATAGTTGAGCACAATTTGCCACGCTGACCGGACTGCTGCAGTCCCTCTAGGAATCCTTTAGACTTGCTTACTGCAGAAAAGGCACTTCCTTACCTTGCAGAGCCGCAGGTAACAAGGGCGGAAATTGTGAGACCACTGGGAGACGCAGTGGGCTTCGTCGACGCAGGCGAAAGCCACAGGGGGCAGCTGATCAGCAGGAGGAAGGCAGCTGGACCCTGAGAGACCACCCCCAACCAGGGCCTCTGGGGAGAGCAGCAGCACCTGAACCTTCCCAGATTTCACCTGGAAACACAGCGGGAGAGATCAGCCACTTCCATTGTAGTCCCACAGGACCCACTTTTATAGATGCCACTGAGCAAAGCTACAGTTAGATTTCATTTTTGGATTGTTTCTATTTTCTTTGGAAATCATCCTGGGACATTGGTATAGGGCAATATTTTAAAAAATGAATAAATGAATGCAGTTGCCGCATCTTTTTTTTTTTTTAAAGGAAAACCAACTTTAATAATAGCCATTAGGTTTCTCTGGTACAATCAACATGGGGTGTTTTTCCACTGTCACTAGAAGTACCCATTAAGTACCCATTAATGGGTATAAAAATGCCATTTCGTACCCATTAATGGGTACCTAATGGGTACTTTTAGTGACAGTGGAAAAACACCCATGAAGTCAAAGTGATCAAAGTATGTGAAGGAGGTGTCTGTGTGCAAAAGAGACAGAGGGAGGAAGGGAGAGAGAGAACCTGTGTGTTTAGGATTCGCATGATGGTGGCGAGAGGTGGAATGGAAAGCCCCATGGGAAAGTGGGACAGGCACAGTGAGGTGGGATGGAGGCTACGCTTCGGTTTTTGGTGCAGAACATCATGCATGCAACACTAAGTTGTCAAATTTATGTGCAGATGTGGAGAAGACAGAGGGGCAGCACTCTAAAGCAATGCAAGGAAGGGGGGCACTTCTCCCTCCTGCGGTCTCTCATTTCATAAGCAACTGATGGGTCACTGTGTGAGGCTGGATGCTGGACTAGATGGGCTGCAGCCTGAGCCAGCAGGCTCCTCTTGCGTTCTTATCCACCTTCCCTGCCGTTTTGGATGTTGAGAGAAGAAGAGTTGGCTTTTCTACCCCACTTTTCTCACGCATTTAAGTGGACTCAAAGCAGCTGACAAGTCTTCTATTCTTCTCCCCACAACAGAACACTCTGTGAGGTGGGTGGGGCTGAGAGAGCTCACAAAGAGAGCTGTGACCAGCCCAAGGTTACCCAGCTGGCTTTGTAGAGGAAGAAGAGTTGGCCTTTCTACTCCATTTGTCTCACCCATTTAAGGGAACTCAAAACGGCTGACAAACCTGTTCTTCTCCCCACCACAGACACCCTGTGAGGTCGATGGGGCTGTGAGAGCTCAGAAACAGAGTTGCGACTAGCCCAAGGCTGCCTAGCCGGCTTCGTGGAGGAAGGCAGAATCAAACCTGGTATTCCCAGACAAGGGTTCGTCTCCCTAACCACTGGATCAAACTGAAAGGAAGTTTCTTGCCAGTCTCCGCACCCTCCATCCATCCAGGGCTACCATCTATGTTCTGGGCCAGTCTGGATCACCCTCTGAACTGACTCAAGGCAGCTTCAGGTCAAAACACAATGCCAGAGCCCGTGAAGGGTGGCAGTTAAATGTCTGAACAGTTCCTGGTTCAGCCTTAAGTAGCCCCTTCCTATCCCCCATTTCCATTTCCAATCTGAAGGGCTTTTGTTTAAGTGTGTGAAACACGTGGGAACATGATGCAGATGTTCCCCACATCTAACGGGAGGCTGGAGAGATCACAGCATACAGAATAGTTTTATATGGCTGGTGGGTCAGCTCACCTTTTCCACAGCAGCTTCCCTCTGGGCCTTGGACATGTTGGAGTGCAAGCAGACTGCTTTCAGGCACTGAGGGAGGCCAGACACCTGTGTGGAGAGCAAGGGTGGCACATCATTCACAGCTCACACATGGCACAGTGTCAACAGCTACTAGAAATGGATACCTAGGTGCTGCCTCCAGGTTGGAGAGAAAGGCGGCATGCCTCTGGAGGCCATTTGCAAGCAAGGTTTTCACCTTCGTCTTCTGCGTGAGACGCCCAGAAGCTATTGGGGGGTCACTGCATGAGATGGGATGCTGGACTGGATGGGCTGTGGCCTGATCCAGCAGGGCTCCTCTTAGGTTCCTATGGAGCAGATGGGCTGTGGCCTGATCCAGCAGGGCTCCTCTTAGGGTCTTATGGACCAGATGGGCTGTGGCCTGATCCAGCAGGGCTCCTCTTAGGGTCTTATGGACTGGATGGGCTGTGGCCTGATCCAGCAGGGCTCCTCTTAGGGTCTTATGGACTAGATGGGCTGTGGCCTGATCCAGCAGGAGTCCTCTTAGGGTCTTATGGACTAGATGGGCTGTGGCCTGATCCAGCAGGGCTCCTCTTAGGGTCTTATGGAGCAGATGGGCTGTGGCCTGATCCAGCAGGGCTCCTCTTAGGGTCTTATGGACCAGATGGGCTGTGGCCTGATCCAGCAGGGCTCCTCTTAGGGTCTTATGGACTAGATGGGCTGTGGCCTGATCCAGCAGGAGTCCTCTTAGGGTCTTATGGACTAGATGGGCTGTGGCCTGATCCAGCAGGGCTCCTCTTAGGGTCTTATGGACTGGATGGGCTGTGGCCTGATCCAGCAGGGCTCCTCTTAAGTTCTCATGGACTAGATGGGCTGTGGCCTGATCCAGCAGGGCTCCTCTTAAGTTCTCATGGACTAGATGGGCTGTGGCCTGATCCAGCAGGGCTCCTCTTAGGGTCTTATGGACTGGATGGGCTGTGGCCTGATCCAGCAGGGCTCCTCTTAGGGTCTTATGGACTGGATGGGCTGTGGCCTGATCCAGCAGGGCTCCTCTTAGGGTCTTATGGACTGGATGGGCTGTGGCCTGATCCAGCAGGAGTCCTCTTAGGTTCTTAAGTTCTGTCTACCTCTTCCCAAGGCTAAATTTATCCAGCTCTCTGTGTCACTCCTCGCTAGATTTCCTTTGCAGCCCCCTGATCTCTGCTACCAAACATGTCAGCTGCCAAGACCGCTCTGTTCTCCTCTTAAAGATTCCACTAAGGAGGGGAAAAAACAGGTCAAGCTGACTAAGCCCGTCTTCTGCTTCACTGATCAGTCATGACTCTGCCCTGCTTTCCCATTGTTTTCTGTCCCTTTGTCTCCAGAAAGCTGCCTTCCTTTTATTCAGCTCAGCACCACTTCTTTTCTGGAACGGTAGCTGGCCCAAACAAATCTTGTTAACTGGCTCATCTCTGTTGGTCTCTGGCTCGTCGCCTGACTGGCTGAGCCTCTTCCGAAAGGCCTTTTCCTGCTCCTGTCTCCACCTGCTTCTCTCTCTGAAGACGATGTCCTTAACAACTGCACAAATGCATTTTTTGCATTTGATTAGTATCAAAACAAATGTAAAAAAATTCATATTTGTTTGAATAGATCCCCTTTGAATGTGGTAGGATTCTATTTGATACGAATCCATTCGTACGAATATCTGATACAAATATGTATCCGATACGTGTCCCATAATGTATCCACTCTGAAAGCATCAAATCCGCCCTGGATTTGCTGCAGATGCGACTGGCGTAGCCACCTTCCCCCCCCCCCATTTCACGAATGTTCCGAAAGATTCGTATGAATATGAATGTCAAGGTATGAATGTTGTAACAATCAATTTGTATATGAATGTCCGAGTTCATACAAATATCAAATGCTATGAATATCTGTGCATATTCCTAGTTTTTAATTTGTTGGAGCCGTTTCACTGAGTTTTAATCTTGTTTCCAGATGTGTTTTTAAGAATGTTTTCATAGTTTTGATACATATTTGTTTTATTGTGAATGCTTTTTTGTGTAAGCCGTCCCAAGGCCTCTAGATTACCGTTAGAATCTACAACTTGCTTCTATTTAGTTAATTGTTCAATTTATATCCCATTCTATGGCCTATAGGATGGGATATAAATCGAACAATTAACTAAATAGAAGCAAGTTGTGGATCCTAATGGTAATACCCCTGTGTGTAGCAGCAACTCATCTGCAAAGTGGAGGCCTATGAAATATTCATGAACAAAGTGTGGAACAAAGACAGGTGGAAATAAATCTGGGACCAAAGATTCGTGAAAATTGCTTCGGTTGGAATATCCTTGAAACATTGGTCTTTTAAACTTTTCCTGCTTCACATATCACGTTAGAGATGGGCCTCCTCAAACACCACTACTCAAGACAACTTGTTTAACAAGAAAACCTAAAGTGCCTTTCGAAGTTTCAATGACAGGAACAGATTTCAAGCTTGTGCCAACAAATTCAGCTGGTATTGCATTGGTTCTGCTTATTCGCAGAGATGTCGTAGATGAGGGTAGAGAGGAAAACCCTGCCAGCCAAAGAGGACAGAGCCACCGCCATCACAACATGTGTAGGTAACAAACTAGAAGCCTGGAAATCCAGGAGGTTCCTTATTCCCCTTTCCTTGACCTCAAACAGGGAAATATCACCTGCCTCCCTATGAAGGTAAAGGTACCTGCAGACATAGAAATGCAAGAACTGGAAGGGACCTCTAAGGTCATCTAGTCCAACCCCCTGCTCAATGCAGGATTTCCTAAACCATCCCAGACAGATGTAAGTCCAACCTCTGCTTGAAGAGAACCCGCTACCTCCCAAGGCAAACTATTCTACTGACTGATCGCCTTCACTGTCAGAAGGTTTTTCCGCATATCTAATCTATATTGACTCCCTTGAAGTTCTATCCCGTTGTTTCTAGTCCTCCCATCTTGTGAAAGTGAGAATAGGGACGATCCCTCTGCACTGTGATGGCCCTTCAGAGACTTGAAGACCACTATGATGTCTCCTCTCAGTCTTCTCTTCTGCAGGCTAAACGTTCCTAGATCCTTCAACCTTTCCTCATAGAACATGGTGTCCAGACCACTCACCATTTTGGTCGCCCTCCTTTGGACTTGCTCTAGTTTGTCAATGTCTTTTTTAAATTGGGATGCCCAGAACTGGACACAGGACTCTAGATGAGGTCTGACCAAGGTAGAGTAAAGAGGAATCATTTCTTCTTGAGACTTAGACTTTATACTCCTCTTGATGCATCCTAGGATAGTATTTGCCTTTTTTGCAGCTGCATCACACTGTCGACTTACTTGGTCATCCATTAAGGACACTAGTGGGGAGATCACCAAGGTAATGCACCTGGAGCGCTTTCTGTACAGGTATGCAGGGAGCTGGTAGCAGAGCGACTTCCCCATTCCTGTGGACAGGACCACCAGCGTGGAGAGCCCTGGTGGGAAGGAATAAAGACAGCCGGGTCCACAGAGTTCAAATCACCAGGATACAGAGAAGGCCCTAAACTCTCCTCCTTCACCCTGGGCATTCACACACGAACCCTGTTTGCGTTTACATAAAGGGACGTCAGTAGGACCCTCATCATATCTCTGATTTTGTATTCATCCTGCTCATTCCCCTGGCCGCTGAGAAGGAGGAGGAGGAGAGTTGGGTTTTCTACCCCACTTTTCTCACCCATTTAAGGGGACTTAAAGCAGCTGACAAACTTTCTGTTCTTTTCCCCACAACAGAACACGCTATGAGATGGGTGGGGCTGTGAGACCTCAGAAGAGAGCTATGACTAGCCCAAGGTCACCCAGCTGGCCCCGTGGTACCCTGTGGCCTTTTTTGTTTGGGTGGCCTTTGAGTCTGGGTTTCCCTAGCCAGGGTGAGTGCTCCACCTATTACATTATGGTCTCCTGGCAACATCTGTCACTACAGCATTATCTGGAACTAATAGATCTTTGCTGAAAAGATATTGTATTTCCAACAGGAGCTCCATCTCCTGATGCGCAGCAGGTAGGCCAGTTGGGCACACGTGGCGGATGGAGATCAAAACAGAATACAGAGCCCAGTGGGAGAGACCAATTGTTGGTCCAGCAGGGACTCCCTGTGGTTACTTGGCCAGAGGAGTCTGAGAATTGTTACATTGCTGGTTTTTAAAATTCTCAGTCACTCTGGCTATTGGGAGGGAGGGAGGAAGGAAGAGGAAAAGGCTTTACTAGCAAACTGCAGGAAAATCAAAGGAAAAACCCTCAGTTTCTGGCTGAGAGCACGTAAAACCCATTTACGTAAAGCATACTGAGAGTGTGTAAAATGTCTTAGGCCCTTGCGGAGAGGAAGCCATTCACAGTTGCTGCTGCTGTGATCACTATGCTGGAGAACTGCCTTATATCCACTTGTGCAGGCAAACAGCTGGGTTAAGAGAATTTTACACGGCTCAGAACTCAAGAATCTTCTTCCTTGCTCGTCCAGGGAGACGAAAAGAAGCGCAACACCACTGCAGCATGACGAAATCCATACAGCAAAGTGCGCATTTAAATTGGGCCGCCTGAGAGGTTTAAGATGTAATATGCACTTATCCAGAGCATTAAAAATGGATGCCACCATTCAAGGAAAGTGTCGATAAAGCCCGGAGTCAGATCATCAGGGACGAACCGTAACGCAGCCCCAGCAACACAATCTGGGATGCGGCCTCTTCGCGGGAAGAGGAGAGCAGGGCAGATTTAAGGGCCTTTTTCATCTGGGCTCCCAGATCTGCCAGCTGTCTACACGGGTGCTGCTGCTCCATCATTCCACTGGAAATCATATCTGATGGGACACCCCTTAGGCAAAGAGTCCTTGCCACCCTGGGAAACTCCAGAATTACCGTATTTGCTGGCATATAAGACGCACTCCCCCCTCAAAATACCCCTAAAAAATGGGATGCGGTTTATACATCTGTATCCCTGCCTTCTCAGTACTGCAGCCAAAGGAAGTGAGAAGACAGAAATCCATGGCATCTTCTACCTCCCCCTTCCTTCGGCTGAGGTTGGTTTTGCTGCTCAAAAGAACTGTGGCCGAAGGGAGGAGGAGGCAGTGACACGATTCCCCCTCAAAATACCCCTAGAATGGGGGGGGGCATCCTATATGTTGGCAAATACGGTAAATGGAAGGATATTTCCCATTAGATGAGGATGTACTCCACTCTAGGTCGATACAGGTGACTCATCTTACCTGAGAGGATCCTCATTACTGCTGCTTCCTGACCGGGCCGGAAGGAGGAGTAGCCCAGGTCGGCCAGGGCTTGGAACACTTCAGGAGGGGTCTCTGCCGAGTCACAGAAGAAGGTCAGGGTCAGAACAGGGAGCGCACCTGTCCCTGCTGAACATGCATAAAGTTCCCACCAGCACCAACAGCAACGAAAGGATTCTAATGCAAAGCTTGTGGATTTCATCCCCAGGTTGCAGGAAGAGTGTCGCATTGCTCCATGAATACAGGCAGCCTGGAAGGTCCATTTTCTAGGTTGTAACAATAGCTGGGGTTGCAGGGAGCAAGTTAAAAGCACAGCCAGTGACAGTGAATGAAGGCAAACCCTGGACGAATCAGGGCAGAGGAAAGGAATTTGTTTTCTAACCCAACACTTAGTTAACCTTTGGATGTTGCTCCCACCAGAGACCTGTTCGCACTTGGTCATATTGCGGAGTGTATCTCAGGGTAGGCGCCTGTGGTCTGCATGCTAATCCACACTCTGGCAGGCCTCACTTGGGGCCTGCTGTAGCCTGCACTAGCTTTTTATTCTTCTCCTCCCAAGGGACACCCTGTGAGGTAGGTGGGGTTGTGAGAGCTCAGGAAGAGAGCTGTGACTAGCCCAAGGCCACCCAGCTGGCTTCAAGGAGGAAGAGAAGTTGGCTTTTCTAGCCCGCTTTTCTCACCCATTCAAGGGGACTGAAAGCGGCTGACAAACCTTCTGTTCTTCTCCCCACATCAGACACTCTGTGAGGCAGAGGGGACTGAGATTGCTCAGAGAAGAGCTGTGACTAGCCCAATGCCACCGAGCTGGCTTCGTGGAGGAGGGTGAAAGCAAACCCAGTATCCCCAGATAAGAGTCCTGCTCCTTAACCACTAGGCCAAACAGGCACTGTCACCTGCCCTGAAACCTCCAGGTGAGGGTGAGAGGGAAAATGCTATAAATAAATAAAGTTAAGTTGTGGGTGTGGCGTGACAGTCTGTGCCACCATGGCATCTACAGCACAATGGGAAGCAGCGGTTGGGGTAACACAGGTGCCCCCCCCCCCCGGGAGCTTACCTTTCACCTTCCCATCCTGCCCCAGTTTGTAGAGAGGCTCTGTGGGAGCAGGTGGAGGGGCAGACTCATAGACAGGCCTCTGCCCATAAAAAATGACTTCTTCCTGCTGCTGAGGCTCCTCTATGGCTCCATTGCTCTTCTGGGTTTTTGCTGGTTGGAAGAAGAAGAGTTGGCTTTTCTATCCTGTTTTTCTTACCCATTTAAGGGGACTCAAAGTGGCTGACAAACCTTCTGTTCTTCTCCCCACAACAGAACTCCCTGTGAGGTAGGTGGGGCTGTGAGAGCTCAGGAAGAGAGCTGTGACTAGCCCAAGGACACCCAGCTGGTTTCATGGAGAAGTGCAGAATCAAACCCTGTGACTACGAGATACGAGTCCAGCACTCTCACCACAAGACCAAACTGGAGGAAGCAGATGAGATGAATATCCGTTGGACTGGGATTTCACTACTTGTAGCTCCCTGATATTAACGCAGCTAGCAAAATTATTTTGATCTAGAACTAGCAGGGCAACGTTTCTTTTTGGTGAACCTTGCACACCAATTGTAGGGCCAATTCTCACTTTGGCCCGTAGTCAGCAATTAGGCGACATCTGGGCAGGTGTGTCTGCACTTACAGGAGGCATTTACAGCATAGAAACGCCGCCTGCCTGCCCAGAAGTTGCCTAATTGCTGACTAGGTGTGGAGCATGAAATAATGCTCCACGACCGTACCAACCTTTACCCCAACTTACCTGGAAGCATCCAGTGGTGACCATCTGCAACTCTGCTGCCCGGGGGGTCATTGGAGCCGCAGCGCAAGTGTGCTGGCAGTTCACACGACCCCCCCTCCAACACAACTGCGACTGCGCAGAGCATCAGCGACATCACAGTGATGGTGCTGACGCATGTGCAATCATGGAGGGCATTGCACACAAGATGACGCCGCCCAGAAGAGGACCGGCCAGCAATTGAAAACAGGGTAAGTGTTCGACTGTGCCGAGGGTGGGCTAACGCTGACTAGCAATCGCAAGTGTGAGCGCTAGTTAACATTAGTCAACATTAGTGCTCCACTGGATAGGAAAGGAAGTGAAAAATGCCCTTACACAGCCCAGTGAATACCCGGATGTGTGACAGCAAATGGATTAGGGTCCCAATAGCAGTGACCCTTCTGCTATCCTGAATAACGGCCCAGCAGTTCTTAAAAGCCTTTAGCTAAGCCAGTCCATGTACATGTCTCTTTCTGCCCTCATTTTAGATCCATATTAGGGCTCGGACAACCATTCTCGCTCAAATCACGTCTCACATGAAGAGGCCTTTCCAGAGTGAATGAGTATTTGTTCCCCATCCTTAACTCTCATTATATTTTTTTATAAGCATTGTCACGTTAGCTGTTTCTATTCTCTGTGCTGTGAAGGATTTGCATGGCAAGCCCTATAGAAACATTTTAAAAGGATATCATGGTCAAAGGGATGGAAGGCTTCTCAGAGATCAAGGAGGATCAGCAGAGCTGCCCTCCTCTCTCGCTTCCCTTCAGAAGGTCGTCCATCAGGGCGACCACATTTTAGGACAGGTTTAGAATGTAAAAGTTGTGCCGGTCATGATGCCTAGAAAACACAGATGAAGACAGACTGGAAGTGACCTGGAGCTAATTCTTCCCTCCTGGAAGCGACACAGGAACTAAGTGGAGGACGTCCCCTGGGGCTCGATGATGGCAGCCCTTCTCTCTTACCCATGATCTTGCTGTAGGCTGTGTTGGTCCTCTGAGCCACTTCCTCCAGAGTGAGCAACGGCACTTCCTCCTCACAGCTGCTTTCTTTCAAGTGGACATCAGTAACAGAGTCCTGTTCTCTCGCTGTGGGAAGAAAGGCATCCTTTTTCAGGATCAAGGTCAGAGCATCTGAGGTCCTGGTTCAACCTCTTTTATCTTAAGAAAGAGATGGGAAAGCCCTCTATTTGCAGCCCTGGACCGCTGGACGGTCAAAATCTTGGCACAGCATGCCCATAACCCTAAGCCGATGCCTGGGGTTTCCATGCTCCCCTCTGGCTTCAGATTTTGATTTGATCGTGATAACTTGTTCTGTCAGAACCAGGCTCTGTGATTTGGGTGAGATAAGATTTTAGTGAAATAGGTCAAAGTTATTAAACTTGATTTATTAAATCACAGTACTAATCACAGTTTTTCCAGGCTTACAAAGCAAACAGCCAAGATTATTCCAAAATATTTCCTATGACTGGTAAAAGGGAGCAGATGAAGGTCAAGAACATAAGAGGAGCCCTGCTGGATCAGGCCACGGCCCATCTAGTCCAGCATCCTGTCCCACACACTGGCCCAGCAACTGCTCATGGGCATCTCAAGCAGAGACAAGGGCAAACGTATTCCTGCTCTCGAATCCCAGCAGATGGCCTTTAGAGGCCTCCTGCCTGCAAGATGTACTTAGGCATCCATTCTAGTAGCCACTGATACACCTGCCAGCCATAAACCTGTCTAACCCTTCCTTAAAGCTATCCAGGCTGGTTGCTCTTACCACCTGTTCTGGCAGCAAATGCCATAGATTGATGACTCTCTAAGGGAAGAAATACTTCCCCTTGTCTGATATGACCCTTCTGCCCACCAGCTTCATAGGTGCCTCCTGGTTCTAGCGTTGTGTGATAGAGAAATATTCTCTCTCCACCTTTTCTATACCATGCATGATTTTATATCCTTCAATCAGGTCCCGTCTTAAACGCCGTCTCTCCAGGCTGAAGAGGCCCAGACATTGCAGTCTGATATCATAAGGGAGGTGTTCCAGCCCCTTATGTCTACAAAGTGGGGTACTGCATGCTGTCATTGGTGACCCAGAGGCCAGAAAAAGGTTTTTCTTGGTAACATCCACGAAGGCAACCCAAGCTGTGTAAAATACTTTTTTCAAAATAAAATGCAAACGTGAAGGAAATATTCTTGACCCTGAAATTGTTCTGTTAAATTGAATGCCTCTCTACTTTTAGAGGGAACTGTTACCATTTTGTTACCCATTAACACCTATAAGCATTTTGTTGTGTAATTATTAAAAACTCCCTTAAAGGAAAAAAAAATCACATTAAAATTTGTCAGAGTAGTCAAAAGGCACAGGAAAAAGACTTCTTCACTATGAGCTTCTCAGCGGGGGAGGACATCGGAGATTGGTGCAACCGGTCCGAATAGCTTTAAGAAAGGGTTAGACAAATTCATGGAGGACAGGTGTATCAATGGCTATTTGGACAGATGTCCAGGTCCATCCTCCAGGCTGGGAAGGAAGGCAAGTGGCCTCTAACGGCCATTTGCAGGTAGTCGAGGGCAGGTGAAGGTTTTGACATTTCTCCTTCCCGAGAAGCCCAGAATAAATTGTTAGGCCACTGTGTGCAATGGGGTGCTGAATTAATTAATTTGCATTTTTATCCTGCCCTATACCCAAGGGTCTCAGGGTGGGTTACAACATATAAAATGAACACATTAAAACCAATCGCATAGTAAACATATTAAAACCACGGCAGTGTCTGAAGGTGGGAAAAGGCTGTTCCTTTACTTAGCCAAAGGCCAGGCCAAAGAGGTGCATCTTCACAGCTTGTCTAAACACATAGAGTGATGGTTCCTGACGCACATCTGGAGGGAGACTATTCCACAGTCTGGGAGCCACCACTGAAAAGGCCCTATCCTGGGCCTCATCCAGCAGGGCCCTGGTTTAAAACAAATGTCCAAGAAATGTGAGACATCAGTATATGGACGGGTTCTATTTTTTAGTAATTGTTTTATCATGCGTTGTGACCCACACTGGGATCTCTGGGTGAAGGGCGAGATGCTATAAATAAATGAATAAGTGCTGGTCATTTCCTTGCATGTCTTTCTGTGGACCCCCAAGACACAGCCGCTTTTCCTTCCAAGTCTTTGGTCCTTTCTGCACCAGCCCTTATTTCGGTTTATATCCCAGAATAGGGACCTGCCACCTGAATGCTCGTACAGACTATGGCAGGCCCGCCACCATCTTCACTAGCATGCAGAAAACAGGCCCCTATTCTGGGATATCATCTGGAATAACAGCCAAGGCAAAAATGGCCTTTGTATGTTCAGCGCAAGCCGCCTTGGTGCCACATCCATTTCACACCTGGTTTCTGCCGTCCAGCCATAAGACGTAACCCCAAGAGCAACCTGCACGCACCTCTCTCCTTGCACTGTGAAGCCCAGTGACCGAGTCCACCACATCTAAAGCAAGTGTCAGAACCGCAGTCCAGGTTTCGTCCTCCTCCTCCAAATTGCTCTCCCTTTTTCTGCCACTTCTGCTTCCATACCTGTGGAGACACCATGATAAAGGTTCAGCTAGCGGGAGTCCACCTGTACCGCTATGCCTTAGCACTGAGAGTGGGCAGAGGAAGGCAACTGCCTGGTCAGGCAGCCTGCCCTTTTGCTAGTGCTCACACGGGCCTGCCTCCACATCACAGCCAGCACAGAAGATCCTTTGAAGCATAATCACAGGAGATGGGTATCCATTCCATCATGACAAACTAGAGCAAGTCCAAAGGAGGGCGACCAAAATAGTTAGTGGTCTGGAAATCGTGTCTTATGAGGAAAGGTTGAAGGATCTGGGAATGCTTAGCCTACAGAACAGAAGACTGAGAGGAGACATGATGGGGTCTTCAAGTCTCTGAAGGGCCGTCACAGTGCAGAGGGATCGTCCCTATTCTCACTTGCACAAGATGGGAGGACTAGAAACAACGGGATGAAACCTCCAGGGAGTCAATGCAGATCAGATATTAGGAAAACCTTCCTGACATTGAGGGTGATCAGTCAGTGGAATAGGTTGCCATGGGAGGTAGTGGGTTCTCCTTTGCTGGAGGTCTTCAAGCAGGCTGGACCTACATCTGTCTGGGATGGTTTAGGGAATCCTGCACTGAGAGGAGGTTGGACTGGACGACCCTGGAGGTCCCTTCCAACTCTAGCATTCCATGGGTGGAGTGAAGAGGAATTCATAGTTTGCTTCATGGGTTGTGGCTACTCCTCCCTGATGGTTTTCACTTGCTCTGATATTCTTTGCTTTTCTTTAGTTAATTTCAGTGGAGCCTTTTTTCTACTGAAAGCTTTAATCAAATTTATGAGTTATTAATCACACAAGGCTTTAATTGCATGGGTCATATACAAATTTAAAAACAAAATAAATTTCTATTTGAATTCAACCTCCAGAATAAAAAGTCTCACCCACACGCTTTCTCCCCAAGCCATTCAGCTCCCATGCTCCAAAGTAACATATCTCAGGCAGAAAGACTATTTACCTGCTTGCGAAGCTGCCGTCCCTTCAAAGCGTGGCCTTTCACGTGGGATTTCTTCTTGAGGTTGAGCCGGACAAAGTTCTCTGTTTTTCGTGGCACCCTGCAAAAAACACCCGAGTCCCACTGTTCAGAAAGATGCATAACATTGGGCTTAGGCTCAGCTGCCACGGGAGGTAGTGGGTTCTCCTTCGCTGGAGGTCACCAAGCAGAAGCTGGACCTTTATCTGTCTGGGATGGTTTGGGAATCCTGCATTGAGCAGGGGGTTGGACTGGATGACCGTGGATGGCCCTCCCAGCTTTATGATTCTATGAAAAATTAGGGAGGGCTGCATCTAGCGAAGTTGGTCCACTGAGAAGTGGGGATTTGCCTTTGACTCAGAGCAAGGCAAGAGGAGCAGCAGTCAAGGGGACCTTTTCTTAAAACCAAGGTACAGTGGGACACATGACCCAGGTTGGGCTACTGGTTAAGGAGCCAGGCTCTTATCTGGGAATACTGGGTTTGATTTTGCACTCCCCCATGAAGCCAGCTGGGTGACCTTGGGCTAGTCACAGTTCTCTTTCTGAGCTCTCACAGGCCCATCTACCTCACAGGGTGTCTGGTGTGGGGAGAAGAACAGAAGGTTTGACAGCCGCTTTGAGTCCCCTTAAATGGGTGAGAAAAGAGGGGAAGAAAAGCCAACTCTTCTTCTTCTTGTAGCAATGCCTGCGACTGTTATGAGGCCGAACAAAAGGAGTCAAGCATTTCCCTGCTCTGGCAAGAACTGAGAGATTTCCATCCCTGGACATACCTGCAAACCTCATTGCTGGACCTCCTTTTCCCTTTGGGGCACCCTTCACCATCCACCTCCCCAAGCAGGTTTTCAGAGGGAACTGGGGCCGTTGTTTCCTTCTCCTCTGGCACCTCAAGAGTGTCCTTGCTGTCAGACTCACGCTCCTCGAGCCCTGACATCTGACTGGCACCACGTGGCTTTTTGACAGGGCCACCCCTGTCTGATCCCTTCGCCCTCTTGCGCTTTGTCCCAGCTGCATCGCTTTTGGAATCGTCTTTGCCACCATCTTCTTGGGTGTCAGGATCCCGTGGCCGTTTTTTGCTGGAGTTTTTGCCTCTCTTGGGAGGCTGCTGCTGCCGCCCATTCTTTACTTCCCAGGAAGCGTCGCTTGGTCTTTGGGAGGTCTCTTCCCCCATTTTTCTTTGCTGACCATCAATCTCTGAAAAAACCTCCAGATTATGGTTATCTTGGGTGGTGGGAAAATCGTCTTTGGCTTTGGAGAGACTGGTGCTTGATGCCCAGTTGGGCTGTTGTGCCTTAGGCCCGAAGTCATCTCCAGCACTTGGGATCGGAGGTGACATCTCTGGCACTTTGCCCTGGCAAGGGTCCCTGGAAGACTCACAATTTGCCTCCTGCCTACCTTCCTCAATGCTGAGATGACATTTGCCTGGAGAACTGTGTCCAGGTGATCCCTCGCTTGGGTTTGCCCCATCACCTGCAGGACAGCAGTCTCTATTCTGCCCCTCATTCACCCACACTGGCCCTTGGCATCTATCCAGCCAGCCGGGATCAAGGCTGCTCAGCCGTTTGGTCACTGTCTGCTTCAGCTGCTGAAACTTCCCCAGCCGTGGTGCCGATCTTGGCTTTAGGTCAGAGAAGGACAACTTGGACGGAGTTCGCCCTGGAAGAGAGGGCAGCTGCACAGCGGTGGGCGATTCAGGATCAGGAACAGGGGGCTGTTCCGGTGAAGTTAACTCAAGCTCCTCACGTGGTTCGGAAGGGGCAGAATCTGTTGCTTGTTGGACCTTTTGCTGCACTGTGAGTGGCTTCCTCTTGGAAGTGAGGTTTTTTTTTAAACTTATCGGATACTCCTGAAATAAAAAGGTAAATGATAAAACTCTCTAAATCAGTGACGGCAAACCTTTTGAGCTCAGTGTGTCAAAATTCACAAGAAAACCTAGCTTAACTAGGGTGCTGTGTCACATCCAGAAATATCCATAATTTTGTGATATTTGTAGCTCTAGTAAAAAGGTTATATTTTTCATATATGTGTTTTATTAAAAGCAAAAACAAATAATTCTTTACATTTGCTAAATCCTCAGTTGAAAGTTGGTATTTTGTACACTTCAAGAACAAGCAAGCACTACACGCCCAGGTGCCAGGGGACCATGTGTGTCACCCAAAAGGGCTTGGCGTGTCACCTGTAACATGCGTGTCATAGGTTGGCCATCACTGCTTTAAATCATATTTTTGAACTATATGCAGAATACATGTACCTATGCTTTCCAGACCGAGGTACAAAAATTACTGTACTGAAGGTTGTTAAGGAGCTGGCTGTTTTATTTTCATTGCTCCCATTAGATACTGTCCACCAACCTTAATAGCTGCTCCTAAGTTGCTTTTCAGCTTCATCCCAAAGTACTGTGCCGAAGCCTTTGCTGTAAAACAATCCTGCAGGGCAGGTTTAGGAACCACCTGGCCTCGATTCAGGTGTGCACCCCAGCAGCCCGACTCTGGTGCCTTAAAAATATGGGACAGGTGTAAGTATACAGAGACACTGCAAAAAGGCAAAGAACATAAGAGGAGCTTTTCTCCTGGATCAGGCCACAGCCCACCTAGTCCAGCATCCTGTCTCACACAGTGGCCCACCAACTGCCCACGGGCATCTCAAGCAGAGACAAGGACAAACCTTCATCTGCTCTCGAATCCCAGCAAATGGCCTTAGAAGCGTCCTGTTTGTCCCCCCAGCCTGGAAGAGGTAGTTAGGCATCCATTCTAGCATCAATAAATATTTGGAGAAAGAGGGGTGTGATTTTCTGTTACTGACCAGCAGGAGGCAGCACACGACAGGTTTTTTCCCTTTGTGGGTCTCATTAGGTGCACATAGCCAGGTTACACCATACTTAACCTGGCTGTTATAAATTCAGTCATGTAACCTCGATATATGAAGCTCGACCAAAAATAACATCTGCATCTTTAATAACCAAGAGCCTAGCCCAAAACAAGGAAGACTTGAAAAAGAAACACCAAAAAAAGGGGGGCCGATTTAGTTTTTCTTAAAAATGTAATGTAGTTCTTTCTCTGGAATAAAGAAGTCAGGGTTCATTTAAAGCAATTGCATTTAAAGCAATTCAGGAACAAGGTGGGATAGAAATATAGATAAATAAATGAAATCCATGCTCCTTTGTTACCTGTTCTGTCATGGATAGTTTACAAGGTTGAGGCTGGTTGACGGCTTCAGACTCCGAATTATGAATGCTCTCCTTGCCTTCCTTTAGAGATTTGTACTCCCGGTACAGATCTGAGCAGAAACATGGTAAAAATAATGGCTGAGTTCACAGAGGTCTTACCTGTCCAAATCACTGCTGGGGACCATCCTAGTATAAATATTACATCTGATTACTGAGAGGCAAAGATATGAGTGTTATAACAGCCAGTTACCTAAGAAGACCCCACCTAAAATAATATTTCACTTTAATAGGGCTTATTAATAATCAGAAATCCCCCCCCCAAAAAAAAACCCATAGGAAACGCCACAGGTGATGGAACAGGGTCAATTTATATTGCAGTGCGCTTGCTGTGGAAACCACATGCCTCTAAATGTCTCCACAGATTTTTTTGGGGGAGTCTTCAGACAATCATCTGCTGTATGACGCAGGGTTTAAAGCCATCCTGGCCATAGTATAGATTTGCAAACCAAGAGGAGATTCTAGAAAGCACGTTATTTGCAAAAACATGGCCAGTTCAAACTACTGTGATAAAATAGATATCTGGGTCTAAATTGAACACCTTGCCTAACATCAACCATTGTGTCACTACAGAGTCTAAATGCCGTGGAAAAGCACTTACTTTTGATTTCTTCAGGAGCCTCAGCGACATCAGCCTGCAAACCAAACGCAAACTTGTGAGTGTCTGTTGTCTTGCCGAAAGCAGGACTGCTTCCAGTGTTACTCATTCACGTGTATAATAGAGGCGCACTTGCAAATAGCAACCTCTGCATTGTAAGGCCGCATGGAGGTCTGGCCCATATGGCACTCTGGAGGGCATTTGAAGAGCCATTTTGAAAAGCAAAAAGACGACTAGACCGTGGTTTTGAAAATGGGTTTCTGCACACACACCCTTCTCTCCAGTTACTTCAGACTCCACTGGGAAGAAAAGGCATAAACCTGCAAATCAACAGGTTAATTCAGCTACCCACAGAGTGATGTGAAGTTATTCTATAGCAAGCCAGTGCTGGGCATTGCCACCATCTCGTTTTATTTTCTGTTCCACTGAAACAGCAGTGGAAATAATGTAATCATCTTGCCCAGCCTAGTTCTACACCTGGGAAACTGCTAGAAGGTTTTTCATTGTTTCACTTGGTTGGCATCATTCTGGGTGGCTGTCAACCATTGATAGGTTATGGCCATCTCCACTGCATGCTCCCTTCCCTGCAACACCAGATAGAAATGTGAAACCTCTGTTAGTCAAACCCCTGTACATTTCCATTTTATGCTGATTAATCAAATGTGTAGGTTTTCAATCCATTTTTCCACCCAATCCCCTTCTTACTCCTTTCAAACGTAGCCCAAAGTGGATAGAAATCTCCATTTATTAGGTGCTTTTCCAACTCATCACTTTACTGAGCTGAGCATCGAAGAGGCAGTTTTCTCACCTCATCCTGCTGAAACGCTACAAGGTGGTCTTCCCCACACCGAAGTGCTGTTAATAATGAAGAGTGTGCTGTGAGGTCATCCATCCCACCCTGAAGAATTGCAGATTACCCAATTGTAGTTTGCCCTTTGCCTCACTAGAACCTCAGAGCCTCAAGCCTACTCTCTTCCTTGCTTCTAAGCTTGGAAGAGTGGAAACTTGCTGTCTTCATCACCACCTCCTGCAACCAAAGAAGGAAGCCTCAGCTTCCCCAAAAGGTTACGGCCACTTCCCACTGCCTTTCCCAAAACTTAAAGAAACTCCAAGCTTCCTGTTTCACTTTTACACTGTTTCACAGCAGCAGTGCAGTTAGGTGTTAGGGGATTTCAACATCCATGCTGGGCTCTCTCAGCTCTTCATGGCCTCCATGACAACCATGGGACTGTATCAACATGTAACAGGTCCAACTCATACAGCAAGTCATACCCTTGATCTGGTTTCTGCCTTGGAGCCAACTGGTGAGAATCCGTTGATAGGAACACCTAAAGGAACGCCTACTCCCATATCGACCTGCCCATAACTTAAGATCTGGAGGGGAGGCCTTTCTGGTTGTCCCACCCCCCCCAGCACCAAAGGGGTGGGCATCCAGGAGAGGGCCTTCTCAGTCATGGCCCCTAGGCTATGGAATAGTCTCCCCTTGAGTTGTGTCAATCATCTTCATTGTATGCATTTCGGAAGGCAGTGAAGATGCACCTCTTTGCCCCGGCCTTTGATTAAATGGGGATACACTTTTCCCTTCCCACTTGCAGATGCTATTGTTTTAATACATACTGTTACTGTTTTAATAATGTTTGATTTTAAATGGTACCTGCCTGGTGGCCTCTGGGTAAAGGGATGGATGGATGGATGGATGGATGGATGGATGGATGGATGGATGGATGGATGGATGGATGGATGGATGGATGGATGGATGGATGGATGGATGGATGGATGGATGGATGGATGGATGGGTGGATGGATGGGTGGGTGGGTGGGTGGGTGGGTGGAACTGGGAGGAGGGTTCTGTTCACTCCCTTTGACTCCCAAGAACCCAAGGTTGGAGTTCTGTGGCAGACCCAAGAATTCCTGTCCACTGGTGGAAGATGTTGGAGTGTCGGCTTGTCTATCCTTGAGCTTGAACTGTAGATCTAGCCAACGATTTGAGGTGGTATTCTCCTTGGCTCTGCTCTATAGCCTCTGAACTCTTGGACATCTCTTGGACATCCGGCAAAGGGCCTTGCACCTGGGGATGGAGGATTTAGAAGTGTTCCACTTACCCATCACCACCTTCTGCTGACCTCCTGTTTGGTTCTCTCCCCAGTTTTCCCTTTTAGCCCAGTGAAGATTTTTTCAAGAGATTTCAGATGGTGAGAAAGACTTTTGTTAGTTTTTCTTAGATGGAACAGAAATTGGGGTGGGGTGGGGTGGGGTGGGGGAAATTGTAGGAATAGCCTGGGAGGAGGGCATTACTGGGATTGGGACCAGTTTAGAATCCTTAGAACCTCCTAGGTGCCATTTTTAGACATTAGAAAATAAACCTCTATCAGATACCTCTTTATTGTCTCTTGCTGTGCTCAGACTGCCTGAGTTAACGGCGTAGAGAGGGCTTGCTACACTGTACCTAGCAGAAACCCATAAAATACCAAAAGTGCACTCAGCCAGGTAATTTGATTGCCACCTCTGGCTTACCTGATACAATCTAACCCTTCTAAATCCTGACAACGTAAGGAGACCCCGCTGTTAGAACACAGGAACATAAGAAAAACCCTGCTGGATGGGGCCACAGCCCATTTAGCCCAGCATCCAGTCTCATACAGCAGCCCACCAACTGCTGATGGGCATCTCAAGCGAAAGACAAATGCAAAAACTTTACCTGCCCTCAACTCCCTGCAAATGGCCTTGAGAGGCATCCTGACTGTCTCTCCAGCCTGGAGGATGTACCTGGGCATCCATTCTAGTAGCTGTTGATATACCTGTCATCCATGAATTAAGAGGAGCCCTGCTGGATCAGGCCACAGCCTTTCTAGTCGAGCATCCCAACTATCACGGTGGCCAACCAGTTTTTTCTGGGCATCTCAAGCAAAAGATGAGAGGAAAACTTTCACCTGCTCTCTACACCCTGCAAATGGCTTGGAGTAACATCCTGCCTGCCTCCCCAGCCTGGCGGTGGTACTTAGGCATCCATTCTAGTAGCCATTGACACACCTGTCATCCTGCTGGATGAAGCCACAGCCCATCTAGTCCACACGGTGGCCCACTAACCACTTACGGGCATCTCAAGTGGGATTATGTTTGTTGTACTTTAAAAATCCAATTGCTTTGCGCTACTGGCTACTCAAGCATCCAATTAGATGTGCCTTTTTATTTTTCTGAGTGTTCTAATAAAGACTGTTAAATTTGCATTGCTCCTGTCAGAACTCCTTTCTTTTCCCCTGTCCCTAAGGCTCCACCCCCATCTTTTGATGGACAGTTCATAAGACCAACCTTTCAGCCCAGAAGTCCTATTTGAAATAGCTGGAGAGTAATTTCCCCACAGCAAAGCCAGTTTATTCCTTTTACAGAAACCTAAAAATCAAATCAAGATCATATTCCAAATACCTTGCTTGGTTTTCTCTGGTGCTCATCAAAAAACGATGCCTCCCATTTTTTCAGTTGGAGCTTAATATCACTACACCTCTCCATGGCTCTGTTAATCTTCCTAAAAAGGAGCAAGACAACAAGAGTTTGTGATGAATTTATTCCAAAAGAAATGTGAGATTTGGTGTCCAACAGTCTTTGCACAGTTGCATATAAATCATCACATGCTGAAGGACCTGTTCACACTTGTGCGATGGAGCAATCCAGGTTGCTTGCTGCTTCGCTCCATCTGCACCAGAGGGCCACAGCTTGCTGCAGACTAAACTGGAGTGATCCCTGATGGAGCCTGGATGCTGAACCTGCAACTCTTCCAGATGTGGTACAGTGAGGTGTGGCTGAGTGACCGCAGTGGCGCAGGCACTTGCAGCGTCCAGATCACTGTGGCAACATCCGAGTGGGCACCAGATGTTGCTTTGGCAATCGAAGAAGCCTTGGGATGGCTGCTCACACTAGCCAGGTACGGGGCTAGTTTAGTGCCTTTGATGCGAATGGCAGCCACCTCGCAGGATCCTTACCAGCCTTATGGTATGCTTATACCACACAAGATGGGGGCTGTGTTAAGAACCTCAGAGGAGCCATGCTGGATCAGGCCACAGCCCATCTAATCCAGCATCCTGTCTCACACAGTGGCCCATGGGCATCTCAAGCAGAGACCTTCTCCTGGTCTCATATCCCAGCAAATAGCCCTAGAGGCCTCCTGCTTGTCCCCCCAGCGTGGAAGATGTACTATTCTAGGTGTCCTGCTTGAATTTGCCATCCAGGCTGGTTGCTGTCACCACCTCTTCTGGCAGCCAATTCCACAGACGGATGACCCTCTGGGTCAAGAAACGTTCCACCATATCTGAGGCCTATTCGCACTTGGCTTTATTCTGGAATATATCATGGAATAGGGACTTGCTGTCCATATGATAGTGCAGGCTTTACCAGCTCCAAAGTGAGGTCTGCCAGAGTCTGCATTAGAATGTGGACCAGAGATCCCTATCCTGAGATATACTCCAGAAAAAGGCCAAGTGCGAATAGGCCCCTGATCTGACCCTCCTGCCCATCAGCTTCATAGACGCCCCTGGTTCTAGTGTTGTGTGAAATTTTCTCCCTCCACTTTTCTATACCATGATTTTATATCCTTCAGTCAGGTCCCCTCTTAAACGCCGTCTTTCCAGGTTGAGGGGCCTAGCTGTCCACACCTGTATTTCAATCCAGCTTCAGTCCACTTTCAGAGTGAGACGACTCTTCAGCAAAGGATCAAGCCGTTTGCTTTCAGCATTACCTAACCCAGAGAAACTACCTTAGAAGGAGGTAAAAGAAGAAAGCAAACGCCTTGCCGCTTTGCTGGCGCGTCCTCCGCACTCAAAGTGGACTGGAAGTGGATTGAAACTCAGGTGTGAACACAACCGCGGGTGCAAATCCGGACTAAGATCTGGATCGCGGCGGCCGCCTGGGCATTCGGGCCCCTCGAGGCAGGAGAGGAGGAGGAGGAGGAGGAGGCTGCTCACGGATACCTGATGCTTCCCTCCCTCAGGACTCCGCGCGACGCCTCAGCCGGTCAGTCAGTCCATCCGTCCGCACTCGCGCCGCCGCCGCCGCCGCTTCCTTTCCTTCTTCTCTTTCCCCGCCGCACTCGCGCCCGCCCTCCCACCCTCCGCTCGGCCAATAGGCGAGCCATTTCTGAGAAGGGAGGCGGGGCGTATCCCGCCTGGGCCAATCGCCGGCCAACGTGGAAGGTGAGGGTGGGGGGGAGAGAGCGAGAGCGCGATTGAGGGAGAGGAGGGGGGCTCGTCCCCCTGGCAACGAGGAGAGGGCGGAGCGCGGCCGCAGCAGCGACGGCGGGCGGCCGTGTCTGCGCGTGCGCGCGCGCCATGGGCGAGCGGCTGGGACGACTACGGCGGCTCGTAGGGACACGGTAGCGGCGGCGGCGGCGGCGGCGGTAGCGGCGCGGCCTCGGGATGGGCTGATGAGGAGGAAGCAGCAGCAGCAAGCCGAAGCGGGTGGGTAGCCTCCGGGCGGCGCTGAGGCCTCGGCTGCAGGGAGAGAGAGAGGGAGGAGGGGGCGGCGGGTGGGGCCGGGGCTGGGCCTAACAAAGGAAGACGGGCCTGGGGGCCTCGCCGGCCTATCCCACCGGCCCCGCGGGAGGACAAGGCGGCGAGAGCCAGACTCCCTCCCGGGTGGGCGTGGGCCGGGCGACGGGGCGGCCTTCCCGGTCAGTGTGAGGGCGCTGAAGAGCGCGAGGAGAGGCTGCTGCCGCTGCCGGGCAAAAGCGCCCACTGAGGCAGGCGGGCGGGCGGCGCCCTTCGCTCCCCGGGGAGGCGGCACATCGGCGAGGATGCTGAGGACGCGGGGGGGGGGCGGCCACGATGCTGTGCAGAAGCCCCCCCCTCTCCTCCTCGGCGGCTGAGTCGGGGGTTCGCCGGATTGAGAGCGAAGGCCGCCGCGGGGACATCAGCAAAACCGGCGGCGAATCACCGCAACGGAGGAGGAGGAGGAAGAGGAGGAGGGAGGAAGAGCTTCCAGCTCCTGCCCCACCCCTTCTGCAGTCGTGTCTCTCCCCCCCCCCCAGGCAAGCATACCAGAGGCCATTTCGCACTCGGCCCCCTAGCTTGGGGTAGGTGAACATCTGGGAAGGTGCATCTGCGCTTGCAGGCGGTGTCCACGGCCTAGAAACGTCCCCCCCCCCGCCTGCCCAAATGTTCACCTATAGCAAACTACTGGTGGTGCACGATTTGAGGTGATAGCACCTGCACTGGAAATGGTATGAATGCTCACCACTGGGGGGTGGTCACAGGTAAGTATTCGGTCCCAATTAGGTCACCTGTGGTGCACGAATCGTGCACCGCAGGCGACTTAATTGAGACTGAATACTTACCTGTGCCCCCCCCCAGTGGTGAGCATTCACACCATTTCCAGTGCAGGTGCTATCACCTCAGGTGACCTTTGACGCGGCTGCCCGAGCATCATCGTCACCTTATCAGCGGCACATGCACAGTAGCCGCACAGGGCGCTGCAGACAAAATTGCGGTGCCCTGCCAGGGATCGGATGCGCACCTGGAGCAAGGTAAGTTTCCAGACATGCAGGGATCCCTAGTGCAAACATTTACTAGCATTCCCTAGTGCAATCACTAGTACATGTTAGTCTGTTCTGCACTTTTCCTGTCCAGCGGATGGGGAGCTAAGTATTTCAGAGGTGCACCAGAGCACGGCACTGGAATGGATCCCTTTGTGGCTCTGAGGATAAGGACCTTTGTTTCTATCCCTTTGGAGCGATCAGAGGCCAGCCTCAAAGATGCAGGGACCATGTTCCAGATCAGCAGACATTGCTGAAAGGTGCATCTGAAGTAATGAAGCTTTCCATAGCAGGAAATTTTGCTGCCACAGATAAGCCTTTTTGGCTGGCAGGTCTTGGCAAGAATAAGAGCACCAATATCTTGCCCTGTTGGATTGCTGCAGTGCCTTGATTCTTTGAAAACAGTCTGGAAGCTGCAGCTATGACAGAATGCTGCTGGAGCAAGGACGGGGTGAGAGTCTGAGAGACACATTCACACTAGCCTGTACTATAAACACAGCACTGGCTGTCAGTGATATAGTTCTTTACAGCAGAGTTTTGCTTACCCATCCAGTTTTCCTCCTTTAACACAATCCCAGAACTTCCAATAGTTCATTTTTGCACCACTTTGAAACAAAATTGCCCCCATTTCTTCCCTGCCCCGAGGAGGTAGTCCACTTTCAGGCTAGAGCTACTGTTGAAGTAGCAAAGAAATGAATGGTGATCTGTGGAGGAATGTACTGTAGTGTGGAAATTCAGCCTCTTCATCACAACCAGAGCAACCTGCTTCAAAGCTGATGGCAAGAAGCAACGCAGTTGCATCTTGATGCAAACGTCGACCACAGGACTTTTGTGGGGCATATTGCCAAAACTGTACAGACTGATAATAAATGATTCTTCCAGTATGTTAGAAGCAGGAAGCTAGCTAAGGAAGGTCTGGGTCCTTTGGATGATGAGGAAGTCAAAGGTGTGCTCATAGGAGAAAAGGAAATAGCAGAGAAGCCAGATGAATTGTTTGTATCTCTCTTTATGGAAGACAGTTTGGGGCAGACTTGAACATGAGCTCCTGTACTCAGGAAAGGAGTGTGAGGATCTGAGGGAAAATTGGTGACAGGAGAAGAAATGGCAGGCTTCATTAGCAAATTAAATATCAACAAATCTCCAAATTCTGATGGAATTTATCCAAAAATTCTTAAAGAATTCAAAGCTGAGATTATGGACCTCATAGCAAAAATGTGAAGCTAGCATTTTACACTCCACTTGTGTAGCTGAGGACTGAAAGGTGGCTAATTTAGTCCCAGTTTTTAAAAAGATATCAAGGGATATCTGAGAAATTGTTCGTCTTTCAGTAGCATTCGGGGGGAGATAGTAAAAAGTGTTATTAGAGATAAAATTATCAAACATTTGAAGGCAAAGGCCTTGCCCAACAGTAACGTGGCTTCTGTGAGGGACATCAGCTACTCAGATTTGAGAATCTTGTGATAAAGTTCCTCATCAAAGATTGTTCCATCACCTTGGGCATTAAGTGGAGAAAACATAGGTATGATTCAGAGCATGATAACTTTTATAAGCTCAAAAATGGAAGGAAGATCAAATACCTTCTGTGGAGAATTGGCTGATTAAACTAATTGACTTAGCTGAAATGGATAAATTGACAAATTTAATGAAGAACAGAATGGTAGACAAGTTTGCTAAAGACTGGAAACCTATCTACAAGGACCAGAAAATAGATTTATAATTGCTGGATTTGAAGAATACGGCACCCAGGATGACAGTCAAATGAAGAAAGGATGGTTAAGAGGGAGCATCAGAGAAGAAATATGCCCCAGAAGAATGGCAGAAAACAGAAATTTAACAATGGCTGGAAGGTCCTTGTTCTAGAATATAATCCCAAATAAGGCCCACCTTCTTTTCCTACAGCACTTGCTTATCCCATATGTCTTAACTGCTAAGCTTACTGAGAGGTACTTTGCTTCTTGAACATCGAAGTAGAGAGTGTTTGCTGAATCACCCTTATCTACATATTTATTGGCGTGCTGGGAAAAAAATCTAGAAGGCTTGTTGAACAGAACCTTCTCTTGTAGAAGCCATTTTGACTATCTTTGAACAAGACCTGTGGCTCTAAATGCTTGTAATTTTGTCTTTAATAATCCTTTCTATTCTCCTGAATCAACATGAATCTGACCATCTTCTGTTTTCCCATGCCTCTCGTGGAACTTTTTTTTAAAAAAAATTACATTGGCCACGGAAGAGTCCTCTACTGAGACCTTCAGATATAGGGCAGGATAGAAATACAAATAATAAATACTTTTGTGGAGAGGGCTCCAGTGGCATCTTTCATTTCTTTTAGAACTCTTTTAAGTTATTCATTCATTACACTTATTTATATACTGCCTTTTCAAAATAAAGATGGTGAAGTTTACAACAAACTGCTGAGGGTGCCTTCAGACAGTGATGTTCCACTGTCTACTGATCCTCCAGACTGTTAAATTAATGCCACAGTTTCCTCTTTCCAAGACATTGTTGCAATGAGAATTTAGGTGTTGCATGCTCTACCCTCCCATCCTCTGTGGTATCATAAGAACATAATGGGAGCCCTGCTGGATCAGGCCACAGCCCATCTATTCCAGCATCCTGTCTCACACAGTGGCCCACCAATTGCCCATAGGCATCTCAAGCAGAGACAAGGGCAAACCTGCTCTTGAATCCCAGCAAATGGTCTTAGACGCATCCTGCTTGTCCCCCCATCCTGAAAGATGTACTTAGGCATCCATTCTAGTAGCCATTGATATATTTGTCGCCCATAAATTTGTCTAACCCTTCCTTAAAGCCATCCAGGCTGGTAGCTGTCACCACCTCTTCCGGCAGCTCGTTCCATAAACCGATGACCCTCTGGGTGAAGGAATACTTCCCCTCGTCTGATCCAGCTCTCCTACCCATCAGCTTCATAGATGCCCCCTGGTTCTAGTGTTGTGTGTGAGAGAAAAGCAATTTCCTTTATCCACCTTTTCTATATCGTTCATGATTTTATATACTCTTGATTTCGAGATATGAGATACGAAATCAAGTGCCCTCTTAAACGCCGTCTCTCCAGACTGAAGAGGCCTAGATGTTGCAGTCTGATTTCATAAGGGAGGTGTTCCAGCCGCGTAATCTTCGATGCAATTAGTTTATCATAAACCCACCCGCATCTCCTCTGGTGCAATGAATTGTCAATTGATCACGTTTACCATTGGTTGTTTGTACTCATTGACAGCTGAATGGCCGGTCAGAGATGCACTTTGATGAAGTCTGGTTTTCTGTCTACCAGTAGTTCAATCAAACCGAACTCTCGCAGGTTCTCACTTGGTACATTACTGAAAGCTGCGCAGTAATGCATTAATGTGCAGCAACTGCCGTTTAATTGGCAGCTTTTTGCTTTGGCGTTTTGGTGGAATCCTGCATGGCTACTGTGGTCTATTATTAGTCCCATCTGTCAAATAAAAAGTGGCTGCACAGCTTCAATCCTTCTGGGAATGCAGATCAGAGCCTCTGTGATTCAACCCAAGTAACAGCAGCAGGCCTTGGGGTTCTGATGGCAGAAATCACTCCTCCTGGATGTCGATGGTACTATAAAATGGTTTCACTGGCCCTGGTGCTTTTGTTGAAGTTTCGTTTGGCAATAAGTCCAACAGCTTCTTTTTTCATTTTTCATTACTGAGGTTCAAACGCCACCGTTAACCCTGTGGCTCCAAAGTGATTTACACAACAAGAACACAGATTCACTCCCAGGAGATTCTGCTGCTCTCTGGCTTGCCATTTCTCTTCCATTCCTCTCAGGCAGAAAGGATCTTCGGTTGACATTTGGAAGAGGGAAGGGTGGTGAACCCAGGCTTGTGGGTTTGCCTGAAATTCTCCGCCATGAAGTCAAAGGAAAATAAGTAATCTAGCTCCTCTGAAGTTTCCTTGTCACCTTTTATTCTCTTACTGCCCGTACAGTAAGGGCTTGTTTTTAGGTTTGCATGAAGTTGGAAGGCTGAGAGAGAGATGCAAGCAAGCTAGACTTGGGCTGCAGACAGGGAGCCAGCCAAAATGTCGGCATCTATAGCAGAATCAATAGCAGCCAGACTGGTAAAGGCTCCTAAGGAGGCTTCTCAGAGCAGGGCAGGATGGGCATCAGTTGGGCACAACAGCATTGTCCCTGCATCTTATATATCAGAGCTCCAGATGGATCTCTTAGCATTAGGTGACTGGGCAACCAAGTGGCAAACGTGCTGTAATCTTAATAAGTGCAAAGTAATGCACATTGGGCGAAGAATCCAAATTAGGTCTATAAACTGATGGGGTCTGAGCTTTCTGCAACACACCAGGAAAGGGATCTCGGGGTTTTGGTGGACAGTTCAATGAAGGTGTTAACCCAGTGTGCAGCAGCAGCAGCAGCAAAAAAGCTAATTCAGTGCTGGGAATGATTATGAATGAAATAGAAAACAAGCCAGCAAGTGTCATTGTGCCTCTTTATAAATCTATGGTGAAGCCACATTGGGAATATTGTGTACAATTCTGGTCACCACATGTCAAAAGGGATATTGTGGAACTGGAAAAGGTGCAGAAAAGGGCAACCAGAATGATTAAGGGTCTGGAACAAAATCCCTTATGAAACCAGGCTGCAACGTCTAGGCCTCTTCAGTCTGGAGAGACGGCATTTAAGAGGGGACCTGATTGAACTATATAAAATCATGCATGGTATAGAAAAGGTGGATAGAGAAAATTCCTTTTCTCTTCTTAGAGTTTAGCTGCAGACCCAGTGGGGCGCCTTATGCCAACACCGCACCCTAGTTGAGAACCTAAGAGGAGCCCTGCTGGATCAGGCCACAGCCCATCTAGTCCACCATCCTGTCGCGCACAGTGGCCCACCAGTTGCCCATGGGCATCTCAAGCAGAGACAAGGGCAGACCTTCTCCTGCTCTCAAATCCCAGCAAATGACCCTAGAGGCCTCCTGCTTGTCTCCCCAGTCTTAAAGATGCCCTTAGGCATCCATTCTAGTAGCCATTGAGTCACCTGTCCTCCATGACTTTGTCTAACCCTTCCTTAAAGCCATCTAGGTTGGTTGCTGTCACCCCTCTTCTGGCAGCAAATTCCATAGACCAGTGACCATCTAGGTGAAGATATACTTCCCGTTGTCTGACCTGACACTCCTGCCCATCAGCTCCATAGATGCCCCCTTCTTGTTGTGTGATAAAAGAAAATAAAGTTTCTCTATCCACCTTTTCTATACCATGCATGATTTTATATACCCTGTGGGCTCTTACCAGGCAGGGTGTTTTTTTTTACTTTGATTTTGCCTCTTTGGAGGTAGCAACAGAAATCTGCAGCGCAAATGGTGGGATTCAGGCCACGAAGCAGCTTGTCTCGCTGTGTCTCCTTTGCCTCTGTCTTGGCAGTGACACCCAAACTGGACAGGATACTGCTGAGCATCTTGCCTGCAGGCTGTAAAGTGAATTGATTGTGGTGTTCTGGAATTGCGAAAGCGTAGCAATGATGAAATGTGTTTCCATCTCTCACCGTCGGTGTCACAAAGCAGGCTTTATACTGGCTTAGCCTACAGCAAATACAATTCACTTTCCCGCCATTTGTCATCCTTGCGTTCAGACTATCAGAGCTCCAAAGTGATCCATGTCAGCTCTGTGGTTGGGGTGAGGACTCTCAGGAGAGATTAGATCAGAGTCCCTTTCGCACCACAGCTGAATGGCTGTAGTGCATTAAGGCTAGGACATGTGGGGACGGATTCCCCATTCACACCTAGGCAGGTAAGGAATGCACGGGAACACGTTCCTACCTGCCTAAGTGCGAAAGGGGAACCTGTCCCCTCTTGTCCTAGCCTGAAAAGGCTGGCATGGGGGTGAGACGCCCCTCCCAGGCCTGCTCCCATTGGGTCAAATTTCCAAGTGGGTAGCTAGCCAGTCAAGCCGGCAGGGCGCGCAGGTGCACAATGCCACCGGCCGGGCTCGCCACTTTGGAACCCGGCAGCGGCAAGTGCCTCACGTCCCCACATAGGCCCATGCACAGGGTGGGTGGGTGCCCAGGGGGGTTCCTGCGAGCTGTAGGGGGCCCAATCCAGTCCCCTAGAACCCACAGGGACCTGGGGAAGGAATCCGACAGGCCTGCCCAATGTGAGCAGCTGGAGGCAGGGCCCGTAGCTGTCTGGGAGGGAGTGTGCCCTGAATGCGAATGGGCACCCTGGGATGGGATGGGTCGGTTCCAAAGGGAACCGCCAGGCCAGCAGAGCGAATGCTCCGCCTCAGAGCATCCTACACGCGTTCCTCAGGCCCTCATGTGAAAAGGCCTCAGACTTCCAGAAACGTCCGCAGCTGTATCTGCAGAAAAGACCACCTGAATCCATGAGTGTCCAAGGCCAAACAGGAAGATGTGGCCTGCCATCTCTGCAGATATCTGAAAGCTCACTGCTGCCTTGGTCATCAGGGGCTCCTCCCTGATCCTGGCGGTCAGCAGAGCATGGGTTCTAAATTCCTGGCCTTCGGGTGGTCTTTTTTCAAGTTGGTGCTTCTCTCCTGCTGAGATCTAACCACAGTTCTTCTCTCCACAGTTGCTTGTGGCTGAGCACCTGGCTTCCCGCTCACCCCGTTGCTGCCATGCGTTCCCTGGTGTTCCTCTGTGCGCAGAAGGTTGTCTCCCACCTTGCTACCTTGGAGGATGCCTTGGGGTTCCTGCCAAAGGAGCTGTATCCTGTCCTGTTCAAAGCAGCCTTCTTGGACAAAAGGACCCTATCCCTCCAGTACTTGGTGCAGACATGGCCGTTCCCCGTTCTCAGCTTCCAGAAGCTCTTGCGGAAATGCCAGCATTGTGAACGGGCCCTGATCCGGGAGAAGCCAAACAAGTATTGCATCCAGATGGTTATTTCCGGAGTGGTGACATATCTGAGCAAGATGCTAGAAAAGCGGCAGTGCAACAGGAGGTAGGTGGCGGCTTGTATGCCTGGATTTTCCGACGGGTGGGCTGGGTGGGGTCTGTTTTAGACAACGGGAGGGGACTAATGGCTCTGCGTGTTTGGCTTTCCTGGCAGCAAGGGGCAGCGCCTGCAGATTTTAGACATGACCGGCCTCCAGGACGAAGGGCAGGGCCCAGAAAGCATGAGTCTCTGGTCCCGAACTGTGACGCTCGCCAAGGCTTGCCTGGACGTCTCCAAGCAACAGAGCAAGTGCATGAGGCGCGCTTCCAAGAGGAGGAAAGGCCCCTATAACAACTCTGTTGCCCTGCCGGCCCCTCAGCAGGCGTTTGTAGACGTGTGGGTGGATCTGTTTGTCAACAGTACCTCGTACGGCGTCTTGAAGGATGCTCTCCAGATCAACAGCGGCAACGCGCTACGGCTGAAGTGCCGTGACTTCCGGGCGGAAGAGCTCTCCATCGCTAGCACCGTGGGCCTGCTGGAGTTCCTGGATCCGGCCGGCGTCAGGCAGGTGGACCTGAGGTTCAACAACCTGGGTCTCTCTGGCTTAAGAGTGGTCCTGCCACACCTGACCAGGTTCACCAATCTGGCAAGCCTGAAACTGCCGTACAGCAACATCGATGTGAGGCGACTCACCGTGGGCATGGAAGGGAGCCTGCAGTACTTTGCTGCTCAGCTCAGCCGCCTCACGCGCCTCAAGGAGCTGAACCTGGGCTCTTCAAGGCTTTCGGGCAAGCTAAGGCTGCTATTGGGGTAAGCTCTTTGGGAACAGGTCTGGTGGAGAGGGAGTGGCTGCAGGGGTCACACTGAAGGAGAAGCCTGCCGCCACCCGAGCTACAGCACCAAGCTGTGGCACAGAGCTCCATCATTAAAGAACCTAAGAGGAACCCTGCTGGATCAGGTCAGAGCCCATCCAGTTCAGCATCCTGTCTCAGACAGTGACCCACCAATTGCTTATGGGCATCTCAAGCAGAAGACAAAGGCAAAACCTTCTCCTGCTCTCGGATCCCAGCAAATGGCCTTAGAGGCCTCTTGCTTGTCCCCTCAGCCTGAAAGATGGACTTAGGCATCTATTCTAGTAGGCATTGATCCATCTGTCTCCTCCATACATTTGTCTAACCCTTCATTAAAGCCATCGAGGCTGGTTGCTGTTTCCACCTCTTCTGGCAACAGATTCCATAGACTGATGACCCACTGGGTGAAGAAATGCTTCCCCTTGTCTGATCTGACTCTCCTACCCATTAGCTTCATAGATGCCCCCCCGGTTCTAGTGCTGTGTGATAGAGAATAGTTTTTTCTGTCCAACTTCTTCCACACCATGCATGATTTTATTTACCTCAGTCAGGTCCCCTGTTAAACACCGTCTTTCAAGGCCGAAGTGGCCTAGACATTGCTTATGGTGACCCCCCACCCCACCCCAGTTCACTGTACTTCCCTCTGTGGAGCAGCAACCTGTTATGGCAGACCAGTGGTGAAATGGACTTGCAAGAGCACAAATTGCACAGCCTGAAAACCTTTTCCAGCATGCAAATTCTTTCTGGATTTTAAGGACCTGCAGACTAGGTATTCGTGTTGGGAGGCGTGCAGATGTATGAAGGGTTCAGTTTAGGATGGCAGGGCACCCTGGGAGAGAAAGATTTCCTAGCTGTTAGTAAACTTTCAAAAGAGAATTAAAAATCACTTGGGGTTTCCAGACCCCCAAGGTTGAACTCTTTGGAACTTTATTTTCAGCGCTTTTAATAAACCCGATGTGGATGAGAAAAATAAACATGTCAGAATTAGCTTTTAGAATTAGGAAAGTAAGGCCATTTGCTGCTGTGTGAGACAAGATGCTAGACTAGATGGGCTGTGGTCTCATCCAGGAGGCTCATCTTATGTTCTTATGGACTAGATGGGCTGTGGCCTCATCCAGCAGGGCTCCTCTTATATTCGTATGGACTAGATGGGCTGTGGCCTCATCCAGGAGGTTCCTCTTATGTTCATATGGACTAGATGGGCTGTGGCCTAATCCAGCAGGGCTCCTTTTAGGTTCTTATGGACTAGATGGGCCGTGGCCTGATCCACCAGGGCTCCTCTTATGTTCTTATGGACTAGATGGGCTGTGGCGTGATCCAGCAGGGCTCCTCTTAGGGTCTTATGGACTAGATGGGCTATGGACTGATCTAGCAGGGCTCCTCTTAGGGTCTTATGAAAAACAACAAAATCTTATAGAGCAGAGGTTTTCAGGATTTCAGCTTGCCAGTGGCACCCTTCCCTTATTATTATTAATTTCTCTTAATAATATAAGTTCCTGGAGGAATAAACTTCAGTGTAAATCTGGGTGTTCACAGAACTCTGACAAAATCCTCCTTTGACTTCCTTTGTGGTACAAAATTACATTCTATTTTCTTTACTTAAGAATGTGTATCTCACCCTTCACCAGAAGGTGCCAGAGCAGGTTATAGTAATAAAACACGACTAGAATAACCCAGAATGTATGTAAAATCTCACCCTCCCTACCTGGCAGGAGAACACTCAGAAGAAGCTAAATGTCAAAGGCCTGGGTGAAGAGAGATGTTTTCATCAGGCATGTAATATATAATGTGGGAACCCGGCAAGCCTCAGGAGGCTGTTCCAGAGTCTGTGGGCCACCAGGGAAAAGGCCCTGCCCCTTGTATCTCTGAGAGAAATGGAACTATAAGAAAGCCCCCTCCCTGGCATCTCAATACGAGGGAAAGCCTACATGGGGAAAAGTGCTTCTTCAGGTAGCCAAGGTCCAGGCCATATAGGGCTTTATATGTTAGCATTAACACCTTAAATTGGGCTCAGTAGTTAATAGACAGCCAGTGCAGATGTGCGTCCAGCCAGAAACTCCCATGAACCCTAGTTCCAGCTCCCAGGCAGTCATCATGGGGAGCCCCATGTAGAATCACTGTGGTCAAGTTATCCCTATCCAAAGCAAGTCAGCGGAGGAAAGGAATCTGTGTTGAAAGAGGCAGAGTACCATCTCCCAGAGAGCATCTATTCTGGGGGCACAATGCCAAAACATGCAGATGTCACCCCTGAAACCACCATGGTGCGTAGACCAGGCAAGCTACATGCAGCAGCACTCACTCGCGCTCCAGGCAAGGTTTTTTCATAGGTGGACCAGCTAGAACACTTCAGTGCCATCAGACCCAAGGTTCATCCTGTCCAGCGGTTTCTTCTCACAGTGGCCAGTCAACTACACTGGGAAGTCCACTTCTAAAGCACAAGCCCACAGCTGGTCCTGCTCGCTGTCCTTCACAGGCACTCCATTTTCTTGTGTCATCATTGCTAAGAACCATTGATAACGCCAACTTCCATGAACTGATTCTGTCCCCTTTTCAATCCATCCAAACTGGTGGCCACCACATCTCGTGGTAGTGAATTCCAAAGTCTTAACTATATGTGATGCGGGGAAAAAAATTATTTGTCCTGTCTGTCCTGATTGGTGTTTCTGGCATTCGGAGAAAGGGAGAGAAATGTCTCTCTGCCCACTTTGTCCACACTGTGCGTGATTTTTCACACATCTATCATGTCTTCTCTTAGGCCCTTACCTGTTAGGGTTAGCTGCAGTTAGGCTTTTTAGCTCCAGCATCTATCACTTTACACTGAATAGTATCTGCTGTTTTGGTGCCTGCTGCCCCTGTGCACAGAGATCCCTTTGGAGCGCCTCCTAGTCCTATGTTAGAACCTAAGAGGAGCCCTGCTGGATCAGGCCACAGCATTAGTCCAGCATCCTGTGAGGCAGTTTGATCTAGTTGTTAAGGAGCCGGACTCTTATCTTGGAATATTGGGTTTGATTCTGCCCGCATCCATGAAGCCAGCTGGGTGACCTTGGGTGAGTCACAGCTCTCTTCTGAGCTCTCACAGCCCCACCCACCTCACAGGGTGTCTGTTGTGGGGAGGAGAATAGAAAGCTTTGTCAGCCACTTTGAGTCCCCTTAAATGGGTAAGAAAAGTGTGGTAGAAAAGCCAACTCTTCTTCACCACACAGTGGTCCACCAACTGTGAGCCAGTTTGGCCTAGTGGTCAGGGAGCCAGACTCTTATCTGGGAATACCAGGTTCAGTTCCGTCCTCCCCCATGAAGCCAGCTGGGTGACCTTGGGCTAGTCACAACTCTCTTCTGAGCTCTCACAGCCCCACTTACCTCACAGGGTGTTCTGTTGTGGGGAGAAGAATAGAAGCTTTGTCAGCCACTTTGAGTCCCCTTAAATGGGTGAAAAAAGAGGGGTAGAAAAGCCAACTCTTCTTCTTCTGCCCATGGGTACCTCAAGCAGAGTCAAGGGCAAACCTTCTCCTGCTCTCGAATTCCAGCAAATGGCCTCAGAGGCCTCCTGCTTGTCCCACCAGCCTGAAAGATGCACCTAGGCATCCATTCTAGTAGCCATTGATACATCTGTCATCAATGAACCTGTTTAACCCTTCCTGAAAGCCATCTAGGCTGGTTGCTGTCACCAGCTCTTCTGGCAGCAAATTCCGTAGAAGCACATCAAAGTATGCCTTTCCCACAGGCTTCAATAGTGATATACCCTGATACGTTAAGGAGCAGTCCTTCCACCTGCTGCAGCACAAAAGCACTTTTCCCACTTCAGAACATGTATTTCCTACAAGCTGTAATGGTGTGGCACCCTGATGCCAACTTTCTGCCCACTCAGACGCTCTGATGCCAAGCAGGGTGCTTACGTCACTACCCACACGCCCCAGATAGGGCTTCAGGGTCCAAACCCAGTAGAAGAAACGCCGTCTCCTGCCTTTGTTTTCTCGTGACACACTGAAACCGGGGAGCAAAGCTGTTGAAGGGTGGGATGGGTGAAGGCGAGGAAGTAACATCACAAGACAGATGTGGGGAAAGTGAACAAGGGTGCCCCAATGCACATTGATCATTTTTGCCCCTTTGTTTCTGGGACTGATGGCAAGATAATTGCATTCTGTTTTGTTTCTAATGTGGTGATGGATGAGGCCTTAAGGGGCCTGCAGGGACATTTGTGGGGTCTGTAACTGTCTCCCTTTCTGCATCTGCAGGGACTTGCCAAGCCCACTTGAGAGCCTGGAGCTGGCCTTCTGCTACCTTCTGCCCACCGACTTTGCGTATCTCTCCCAAAGCCTCCATACCCCCGCCCTGAAGAAGCTGGACCTGAGTGGGAACAACCTCTCTGACACCCTCCTGCACCCCTTCCAAGGCCTGCTCACCGAGATCGCCGCCACCCTGCTCCACCTGGACATCATGGAGTGCCGCCTGATGGACACTCACCTGAACGTGCTCCTGCCTGCCCTCTGCCGCTGCTCGCGGCTTCGCTACCTGGGCGTGTTTGGCAACCCCATCTCAACCAAAGGACTGAAGAACCTGCTTCACAAGACCCTGGCCTTGCTGGAGCTGGAGCTCGTCATTTACCCCTACCCGGTGGATTGCTACGGGGAGGACCTGCCCTGGCCCCCCACCTCCTCCAACCTGCTTCACGGCTCTGTGGATGAGGAGAAGTTTTCTCGGGTCAGCAATGAGCTCCAGCAGATGCTGCTGAGCGCCAACAGGGCTGATGCCACCTGGACCACGAACCTCTGCCGCCACAACAGCCTGGACTACTTTAGTTTATAGCCCTGTAGGCCCAGTCCACTCCTGCCTGGCCTCTCTCCTGTCACCTGCCTGCCACTGCTCCTTTTCCCGTGCCATTCTGCCTCGGGGCTCTCCTGGAAGATACTAACCCATTGAAAGCTCCCGAGAGAGCCCTGGAAACAGGCCTTGGAGAGCAGGACTCAGCTAACTGAGGGGCCTCCTCTGCGTTTACTCCTGGATAGAAGTGTAGCAGAGCTCCCCCTGTTGGTAACCCTTGGTCCCCCAAAAATGGCGCTCTTGGGTTCAGAACAGAAGACATGCCCGTCCGTGGGCAAGCCAAGGGCAGCTGGAAGAGAGGAGCACATTAAATCTGCCACATGGCAGCGGGTGGCAAATTGATCATGATAGATGGTTAAGTGCTAGCATTGGGTGCCAGCCCAAATTTTTTCTTTTGGAAAAGCCCTTCTGGTGCATGTAACAATATCTTTTTTTTTTAACATCTATTTTATAGCATCTTAGTTAGAACTTAGTCAATTGGATATTGTCTTTTCTCCTTTCGCATCGTGCTGTGTCTGCGATGGGGGCCGGTTGAATGCCTACTCGCTTTGGCCCTTGTAATTAATGAATCTGATGATTGCAGACAGTCAGGAGAGAAACGCCCATCCCTACTGGGGGGAGAAGAAAGCGGAGGTGAGGCCAATAGAGAACACTGGACCTGGAAAAAAAATAAATGATCATTCATTTGAGAGTGATTGAGGTGTCTTTTGTGTGTTAATGGGGAAGGCTTTCCAGTGAGTAATGTTGAGCCTATAGGGATTGTGGCTATAGGGAGAACATAAGAGAAGCCCTCTTGCTGGAACAGGCCTCAGCCCATCTGGTCCAGCACCCTGTCCCACACAATGGTCCCTAACCCTAACAGGGGCCCACCAATTGCCCATGGGCATCTCAAGCAGAGACAAGGGCAAACCTTCTGCTCTCAAATCCCAGCAAATGACCTTAGAGGCCTCCTGCTTGTTCCCCCAGCCTGAAAGATTGACTTAGGCGTCCATTCTAGTAGCCATTGATACATCGGTCATCCATAAATTTCTCTAACCCTTCCTTAAAGCCATCTAGGCTGGTAGCTGTTACCACCTTTTCTGGCAGCCAATTCCATAGACCGATGACCCTCTGGGTGGAGAAATTTTTCTGATCCGACTCTCCTGCCCATCAGTTTCATAGATGCCCCCTGGTTCTAGTTGTGCAATAAATAAATGTTCTCTATCCACCTTGTCAATACCATGCATGATTTTATAAGACTTCACTTTCCATAGAATTTCAAGGGCAGGGCATTAAAGCAACCCTTAAAATGTGTAGGACAGCAGGAACAGCTTCACTTTGCATGGAAAAAAAATGGTGGTTCAGTTTGCAGCATTCTCTGTGAATTGCCAGGATGGTGCCCTAGAGAAATGGCTTTGTGGGCAAGCCAGATCACTCAGTGACCAGGCTTCCAAAAACAGATTCCACAGGTCTAGACAGTCTTTGCCTGAGCAGCCTTGAAAAGCTGCTTCCACCTGTAAACCTGAAGGTTTTCTAGTCACTTTCTCTTCCTGCCAGAACAGCTTTACCTGCTAAATTTCTGCTCCAGATGCTGTTTTAAAGCATGCAGCAGCCAAAGCCCCAACCCATGTGCGCAACCCCTTTCTTTCTGTTGTAACCTTCTGTCTTAAGTTCATGGAAGCTGCAACATGAAGCTAGAAAACAGGAAATGTGTTTATTTGTATAGGTCTGGATGCCCTCTTTCACCTCAAGCTCCCAAGGCAGGTCTTGGCCTATGACAACAACACTGGTGAGCCAGTTTCATCTTATGGTTAGCGTGCCGGACTCATGTCCCACAGTTACAGGGTTTGATTCTGCACTCTTCCATGAAGCCAGCTGGATGGCCTAGGGCTAGTCACATCTCTTTCAGAACTCTCACAGCCCCACCTACCTCACAGGGTATCTGTTGTGGGTAGAAGAACAGAAGGTTTGTCAGCAGCTTTGAGTCCCCTGAAAGGGTGAGAAAAGCAAAGTCTAAAGCCAACTCTTCTAAAATATTTTTTAAATATAACACTCCCATTCTGATCAGACTACGCTAAGAGGAAATTATGAATCAAAGGCACTGAAAACCATATAAAGTTGCCATCTGACATGGCTCCACTGGGATATTATTAAAAATCTTGGGGGGGGGGTCACTACAGAGAAGACCCTCTCATTTGTTGCAATCCTTTGCATCACTGGGGTTAGTGGAATTAGAAGAAGGCCCTTTCTGTGTGATCATGAAACATGGGCAGGTCTTTATTAGGGAAGATGTTCAGGGCCCAAGCCAATATCAAAATATGTCAAACTCAACACCTTGAATCAGGCTTAGGGGCAAACTGGTAACCAGTACAGTTCCTTCAAGACTGGTGTGATGTGCTTCCAGCCAGAAAGTTCCATCAGCAGTTGTGCTGCTGTGTTCTGCCCTAGTTCCAGCTTCAGGACTGTCTTCAAGGGCAGCCCCATGTACTGTACAGCACGTTAGAGTAGTCTAATCTGGAGTTGTCAGAGTGTGGATCACTGTCGTGAAGTTGCCCCTATCCAGGAAAGGCTGAAACTAGCAAACCAGCCTTTGTTTCATGGGATAGCACGAACCCAGAAGCTTCTCCAGATCACACATCTTTTGTTTCTGGGGCAACAGAGCCCCTTCTTGAATCTGTTTCAATTTATTAGTCCTCATCCAGCCCATTATTGCTTCCAGGAAGCAATCAAGAACCTGAACTCCTTCTCCTGACTCAGAAATAATGAAGAAATAGAGTTGGGCAGCTTCAGTATACCGAAGGTGCCTCACTCCAAACCTTGATGACCTCTCCCAGTGGCTTCATTTAGGAGACAGAGAAGTGATCACTGGGGAACTCCACGTAAGAGCTACCAGGGAGCTGAACTCGCGTCCCCACTGGTTTTTCTAGAACTTACCTTGGAGATGGGAAGCAAACCACTAAAGAACAAACGCCTCCAATTCTCCATCCCCAAAGGTCTTTCAATAAGATACCATGCTCAGAGATCAAGGAAAACCAACAGGGCCACATTGCCCCTGCCCTTCTCCTAACAGAGGTCATCATATTCCTCCTTGAAGCTACTTTGAAATGGGTCAAGATAATCCATTTCTTCCAAGCATGCCTGCAGCTCAGTAGCCACCACTCTCTCCAGCAACTGGGCGATAGTTTCTGAACACCTCTGGACCCAGGGAGGGAAGGCCCCATTCATGATTACTACTGCAACAAGGTATTTATCACTGCCTGGACCCACATAGTCATGTTTTCTCTCCCAGCTTTCATCAGCCACAATGGACAAGAATTATGGAAACAAGTGGTTGGTTGAACCCCTACAAACAGCTTGTCCACTTCCTCAGACCACATTTGTTCGTTTGCTCATTTGTTGTTTGCACTTCTGTCCTGGCCTGTACCTGAAGATACGCCCTAAGCGTGTCTTGCAGGTATTGTATGTCACAGAGAGCCTCTGAAGAGGGCGCAACTGGATGCTTACATCTAGATGGCAAGAGCCTTTTAAGCAACTGCAACAGTTGTGTGAATGGCCACAAGGATGCGGTGGAGGCAGAGAAGTAGGCTTTGATACTCCTGCTTCATGGCATGCAGCTCCAAACTATACCAGGGAGCGACTGGGTCAATAGCTCTACTCACTTCATGGTCCCAAAGACAGACCTCGACAGGAGAACCAGCTAGGTCAGCCAAAAATTCTCCCAGAGCCATCAGGGGCCTTTCTGAGCTTCCCTGATTTAGGCTGCTCTGAACTAAGGCTGGTAAACTTCAGGTACAGGTGGACCATTCGCATTTGCTGGGAGGAAAGCTTCCCCAAAGCGTCCATTACCGGCCAGAAGTGTGAATGGTCCTCCCACTTACCGGCCTTCGAAGCCGGAAGTCCTGACTCCTTGCTGCCATGATTGGCTGCCGGCAGCTGAGTGTTCAAGCACAGGGACGTGTGGCCCCCCCGATCAAGTCAGCACCCGTGATCGAAATGCAGTGCCCACTGTTCTGTCACCAATGAAACACCCCTCTTGGGACCGTGTGATAGATCCCGTGTGATAGATCCCGTGATAGATCCCGTGTTAGATCATGGTTGCCACTGCCATTATGCCTGCGTGGACTCTGGCTCACCCACCCACCACACACAGCAAGACGGAAGTAGAGAGAACGGTCACACTGCCGGACGGTTCAGGTAAGCTACTACGCTTCTAATTAACGTTGGTAAAGGTGTGGAGCACGATTTAGTGTACTTCTAGTGTACTTCTAGTGAGGGCAGGCATGCTTGGAGGCTGTAACAGCCTCCTCTGCGCACATACGCTCTTTCCCAGAGCTGCACTAATTGTTGACTTGAGGCCTAGGTGCGAACTGGCCTCAGGAATTCATCAGATTCCTTAAGTCTCTGGGGATGGATCATCTCACTGGCTCCTTCACCCTCTAGTGGGAAGAAGACACCATAAGTTCAAGCTTCACTGGAAAATGATCTGCCCATGACAACACCTACTAACTGATCTTCACCTTCCTGCTCTGTAGCAAAGACCAGGTCAAGAGTATGTCCTCCGTCATTTGTTGGGCCCATAACATCCTGAGACAGCCCCATGGTTGCCATGGAGGTCATGAAGTCCTGAGCAAGTCTGCAAGTATCATCCTGAGTGTGGCGATTGAAGTCCCACCACACAGGGGGCCTCCAACACCACATCTGAGTCAGCCTCCAGCAGCTCAGACAAGAAAGCAATTGGGCAGCAAGATGGACGGTCAGCCAACAGCAACCCTAGGCTGTCTCTCTGGTCCAAAAGCAGGAACAGAATGGGAAGGACATCTGGTGAGAGAGATACTTTCTCAGTGGACTTTGGCAACTTCCCCACTCTGCCCCACATGGCGGGGCTGGTGCTGAACCAATTATCCTGGGGAACAAAGCTGAGAAGGCCCTGGAGCTCCCAGCTCACCCACCCAGGTCTCTCTAATACCCACCAGGTCAGCCCTCTCATCCATGGTTCAGTCATAGATGGCTGGTGGCTTATTCTGGGCTGTTCTGTCACTGAGAACAGCATCACCAAGTCCATGGAAGGTTGAGTGGCATCCCTAAATTTGGATGGTTGAGAGGTTAATATAGGAGTGATAGCTTTAATGGTTCCTTCTCTGCCCCCCATGGCTCTATCCCCACCAGCCCCACGGCTTGCCTCTGCTCTTTCATCCACTGTGAACTGGCTGTGCGCGAATGGATGTGCCCCACGGTGGAGATGGCATTGAGCATCTGCCTCCTGCCCCTGACCCAGGCTGCCTGTGATTGGCTGTGTCCAGGTCCTGATGCCACAATTTGCCATGATCCCAGTGCATGATGTCATGCTGTCCCAGAATTTTCAGCCCAAGCAGAAGATGGCTGGAAGGAGGAGAGCAGGTTGTGTGCTGGAAACACTCTCTACTCAGGTACGGCATTTGGTCAGGGGCAAAATGGAAGCCTCACCTAGCTTGGGGGTTCCGGCCAGGACTCCCACCCAGAGCTGTTATTTTCCTTTATCAGGTCATACGGACAAACATTCTGACCTTTTAGAGATCTGTTTTGACTACGACAAGCACCAGCATTCCTAGCACTGTGGAGCCAGTTTGGTCTAGTGGTTAGGAGCTGGGAATACTGGGTTTGATTCTATCCTCCTCCACGAAGCCAACTGGGTGACCTTGGGTTAGTCACAGCTCTCTTCTGAGCTTTCACAGCCCCACATATCTCACAGGGTGTCTGGTGTGGGGAGATGAACAGAAGGTTTGTCAGTCGCTTTGAGTCCCTTTAAATGGGGGAGAAAAGCCAACTCTTCTTCTTCCCTTATGAAGCCAGCTGGATGACCTTGGGCTAGTCACAACTCTATTCTGAGCTTTCACAGCCCCACATACCTCACAGGGTGCCTGGTGTGGGGAGAGGAACAGAAGCTTTGTCAGCCACTTTGAGTCCCCTTAAATGGCTGAGAAAAGCAGGGTAGAAAAGCCAACTCTTCTTCCTCCTCTTCTTCTTTTTCACTTGTGGTTCTTGAAGGGCAGCCAAGATTTGAGGTACAATATGATCTTGAGAACCTGAATTTTTCAGTGGAGATCAATTCCATAGAACTATTATACATAATAAAACACAAGCATTATTAAGCCCTCTACAAGAAAATGTATCCCTTCATATTACTATATAGGTCAGACGTGAGTGGAGTTAGATCTGGAATTCCTTGGGACATATAAAGTTGCAAAATATACAGCAACAATTTTCCTGCTTGATAAATTGACACAGATTTATGATCAGTATGTACTACATTATGTCGCCATTTTGTTTTGTTTTTCTTACCCTTGATTTTAATAGTGTTTAATAATAATAGCTTTAGCCACTTTTTTTTTAACATTCTGCAAAACACTTCAAGTTGATGTACTTAACGGGAAGCGTTATATGTAAATATTGTTGTTTTTAGCGCTTTCCTTTTCTATTTTGTTTGTATTGCTGTACTCTGCCGGGAGACCTTTGAGAATAAAGCAGCAGAAGGATGCAAATCAATCAATCAATCAATCAATCAATCAATCAATCAATCAATCAATCAATCAATCAATCAATCAATCAATCAATCAATCAATCAATCAATCAATCAATCAATCAATCACACAGCTGGCTTGCAGGGAGGACCTTAGGAAATGAACAGAAATTCTCTGGTGGGTGGAATCCAGAGAGCACCCGTAGAGATTTCGTAGATTTCATGGAATCATAGATGAACAGGAGCCCCTCTTTTCTCTATCACACAACACTGGAACCAGGGGGCATCTATGAAGCTGATGGGCAGGAGAGTTGGATCAGATAAGGGGAAGAATTTCTCCACCCAGAGGGTCATCGGTCTATGGAATTGGCTGCCAGAGGAGGTGTTAACAGCTACCAGCCTAGATGGCTTTAAGGAAGGGCTAGATAAATCCATGGATGACAGATGTATCAACGGCTACTAGAATGGATGCCTAAGTCCATCTTTCAGGCTGAGGGGACAAGCAGGACGCTTCTAAGTCCATTTGCTGGGATTTGAAAGCGGGAGAAGGTTTGTCCTTGTCTCTGCTTGAGATGCCCATGGGCAATTGGTGGGCCACTTTATGAGACAGGATGCTGGAATAGATGGGCTGTGGCCTGATCCAGCAGGGCTCCTCTGAGGTTCTTATGGACTAGACGGGCTGTGGCCTGATCCAGCAAGGCTACTCTGAGGTTCTTATCTTCTCAAGAATCAGATAAATAAACATTATTTTATCATCATCATCATCCAGGCATCAATCTGGTGTAGAAATCCTTACTCCTGTGTCAGATCAAAGGTAGGTGGCAAATTGCTGCCAATGTCTGTAGGTATTCCAGGCACATCAGCCATCGGAGACCCCAGATCTCTGTTCGCAACCATTCCACAGCCACCTCCTTTTCCAGGTATGGTACAGTGAGTGGGCATGGTGGCACATCCCTAGGCTTGATTGCCATGGCAACATCCAGGCACACACCAGATAATTCTGTGGATGTTGCCATGGCAATCAAGCCTAGGGATGGGTACGAATGTGTTTTTTGAATCTGAATTTGATTCAAATCGAATGTCAAAACATTTGATTCGATACTGGTGTCGACAACATTTGTATGTGTCATATGTATCTGTACACATTTTATACGCAAATGCGTACAGATACATAGATGCAGTATCTGTACATTTGAATGTTTCAAATCATTCGAATGAACGTTTCGAACCATTTGAAATTCATTCAGATGTTCAAATTCGAATGTGTAGGCATTCTATTCGAGTTCTTATGTCCGCATTCGATCAAATTTTGAATGTTTAGAACATCCGTGCACATCCCTAATCAAGCCTTCCCTGACCTGGCCATCCACACTTCAAATGCTGCTGGCTTGGTAAGGGGCTGTTCTGGCGCTTGAAGTGCAGATGGCTGCCACCACACTGGGTCTTTTTCAGTCTAGTGTGGTACTGCTGGTAAGTAGGTTAGCGCAAACAGTCCATTAGTATTTATTTAATTCAGTTTTTGGAGAACTGCACTGTTCACACTTAGCAATGCAATATTGATTTTCACTTGCCTTTAAAAGAAGATGTAAGTAAAAGTCCTGTCTGACCAGCCAATACTTCCAATTTAATTTAAGGGAAAGCTGGTTATTAACACAAGATGTGTTTTTAACTGGTCTTACAAAAAGGCAGAGGGGGCACAGAATATAGATAAGACACAGATTGAACCACTTTCCAGTAACGCCTGGAAGATACCAAAGAATAATATTTGTGGCCAGATTGTCTATAGACTTTCAAAGGATGTGACATAAGATGGACTCTTTGTAAGGGGAACACACCCTCAGGCTTTGCTCTGCCGCACACAGTTTTTATGGCAATAATACAGGAGTGCTTTTGCTGCTGCTTTTCTCTGGAGAGATGCTAGGGCAAAACAAATGCTTCTAACACGGAGTGCTAAACTCTTTCCTGGACTCTTAATCTGGGGGCATTTTCACACTTGGCCCTGTAGTCAACCCGCTGTGGGCCTCCAAACAGTGGTGTTTGCAAGGAGGGAAGATTAGCCAAATGCCTCAGTGAAGAGGTGCGTTTTCACCACCTTCCTGAGTGTGAACAGAGAAGTGGCCTGATGCATCTCCAAGGGGAGACCATTCCACAGCCTGGGGGCCACTACTGAGAAGGCCCTCTCCCGGGTGCCCACCCGCCTAACCGCTGAAGGCGGTGGGATAACCAGGAGGGCCTCTCCTGCAGATCTTAAGTCACGGGCAGGTTGATATGGGAGAAGGCGCTCCTTTAGATATCTGGGGCCCAAGTCATTTAGGGCCTTATAAGTCAGCACCTTGAATTGGGCTCGGTAGTGAATTGGCAGCCAGTGCAGTTCTTTTAGAACCGGTGTGATATGTGTCCTGCTAGATGTTCCTGTCAGCACTCTGGCAGCTGCATTTTGCACTAACTGCAACTTCCGAACCGTCTTCAAGTGAAGGCCCATGTAGAGCGCGTTACAATAGTCCAACCTGGAGGTTACCAGAGCGTGGATAACTGTGGCCAGGTCCTCTCTGCCCAAAAAAGGTTTCAATTGGCGCACCAGCCATAGTTGGGAGTAGGCACTCCTGGCCACGGCCTCCACCTGAGCTTCAAGTGTTAGCGCAGAGTCCAGGAGTACCCCCAGATTTCGCACCTGTCCCTTCCCGGATATTGTAACCCCATCAAGGACAGGGTATCTCCCAACTACTTGGACCCGAGAGCCTGTAACACACAGCACCTCTGTCTTGTCTGGATTCAGTTTCACTGCAAGGCTACCTCCTGGCCAGCCTGCCTGCATTGCATAGGGCTGCTTCTTCCCCAGACACAACTATGGATGTACAGGAATTCTCCCCATGCGTGTAGATGTAGACCAGTTCTAACTGCTCTGTATCTATGCTCCCTGCTCCTCAGTGGCTCTGTTCACACTTGTCCCTGCTTGGAGAAGTTTGAATGGAGCCTATGGAGAGGCGGTGCAGGCACGGTTGGCACCAGGTTGCCCTGCCAACGCTTCAGTTGGTGCAGTTCTGTGATTACTGCCATAATGGCTTTGGTTTGCACCATGCCAGTACTGAAGCAAGCACTGGTGAGGTTAGAGATAGATCCTGTGTCCCAAAGTGTGGATGCCCGGAAGTTTTCCCAGGGAAGTGAGAGGCGAAATGGCCCTGAGAGCATATTGCTGGGTTAGATGGGGCCTAGGAGTGACCCAGTGGAGCAATGCTTGAATCCTTACATTTCATGGCATTAGAGCTATCAGTGACTTTTAGTGCTGGCGGCCCTGTGGCTGCGTCTGGCAATAGGAGCCCATGATCTGCTCCTGAAGGGCAGTTTTTTGGGCACTGCAAGCAAAGTAAGCTGGTTGGACACATTCTGCTAGTAGATATCTTTGTGCAACTGGCTGGCAAATGCACATCAGTCTTAGCAAGTGCAAAGTGATGTACGTTGGGGCAAAGAATCCCAATCGCATCTATAAACTGATGGGGGCTGAGCATCCTGCAGTAGACCAGGAAAGGGATCTTGTTCAGCCAGTTTGGTCTAGTGGTTAAGGAGCCAGACTCTTACCTGGGGATACTGGATTCCACCTTCCTCCATGAAGCCAGCTGGGTGACCTTGGGCTAGTCACAGATCTCCTTTGAGCTCTCACAGCCCTACCTACCTCACAGGGTGTGGGGTGAAGACCAGAAGGTTTCTCAGCCGCTTTGAGTCCTCTTAAATGGCTGAGAAAAGCTGGGTAGAAAAGCCAACTCTTCTCTTCAAAGCCTAGCAGAAGGGCAGGCAGCATTGACTAGGGGGAAAGTGGTGAAGCTATGGTACGAAGGGCATGCCCAGAACTGCCAGGGTTGGACTGGGCTGTGTTAGGGTCTCTGAGGATCCGGGTCAACCAAGGTGGGTGAGCAGAGGCAGAAGCCCCTCCCCCACTGGAAACCGGCTTGGGAGCTTCCTTTGAAGCTATCAGGCCCCAGATGAAGCTCAAGGAACCAGCTGTCAGCAGAGGGATGGGTTGGCTGCACCCACCCACACGGGCTGTCCCAGCTGAGGAAGAGGCCACATTGGCTTCTGAGCCCCAAGATAATCATCAGCAAATTATGGATTGGGTTGAAGAGGCAGCTGAGAAGCTTGCTTGGAGCTTTCTGAACCCCCTCTGTGGGTGAGGGACCTAGCATGGTTTGGGAACACCAAACAAGGCTCCAAGATGGATGCTTTGCTCTGCCCTGCAGCCTTGACCCACAGGTGGAACGGAGATTTCAGCTAAGGCACTAACCTTTCTCATTCCTTCTCCTCCCTGCCACCCCCCTGCCCACAGGATGGAAACCTATGAGGATCACCCTTGGTGTCTCTACAACTCCCAGAGTGGAGAGGATGACGACTACCATGACCCCTACCTGGCCAGGGTGCGGAACCGGAGCAACAGCCGCTCCGACAGCTGCTCCAACAGCCGCTCCAACAGCCGCTCCCGCCGGCGCTCCTCCTTCCTAGTAGACGAGCTGGACATGCTCATGGACAAGGCGGCCACCACCATCCAGGCCAACTGGCGGGGCCACCTGGTGCGGAAGCGCATCATGTCCGAGCATGCTGCCGCCGCCACCATCCAGGCGGCCTGGAGGGGCTTCATCACCCGGGAGTACATGGCCCTGCAGCGGAACCAGGAGCAGCCCTGGCAACCGTACGGGCAACGGGCCAGGACGCCTTCCCTTGTGTCCTCGGAGGACGACAGAGGGAGATCCTGGCAGCACTACAGGCCAGACAGGGAGAGAGCGGCAACAGTGATCCAGGCCCACTACCGGGGTTACGTGACCCGCCGAGCCTTCTGCGAATGCAAGCAGGCGGCCACCACCATTCAGGCCCACTGGAGAGGACACTGCACCCGGCAGGAACTGGCCCGGCAACGGAAACAGAACAACTACTCTCGCCCTGACCCCATGAAGACCAACCATAACTCGCCCAGCTACAACCCAGGCAGCACTGGGTGGATGGGTCCATATCCCAGGAAACACTGGCGCAAGTGCATGGTGGGAGACCCCGAGGAGTGGGCAAGAAAGGTGCCACGGACTCAGCCCGCTTCACGGTCTCAGCCTTCTCCGCCGACCCAGCTGTCTTCATGGTCTCAGCCCTCACCACAGACCCAGCCCTCTTCATGGTCTCAGCCCTCTTCATGGTCTCAGCCCTCACCACAGACTCAGCCCTGTCCCCGTGAAAAAGACCACGGAGGAGCAGGCCAACCCAAGACGTGCCCCCGCTGTGGGAGACGCACCTCCGTCCGTGTTCTGGTTGGGGTGGGCAAAGGTGCCCCCTCTGAATCGGAAATGGATGAGAGCGAAGGTGAGGGGCGTGCCCGCTCCCCTGCGGCCCTGCGAAAGAGCCCAACCCGCAGGATGAGGGGACAGCAGGCCTCGCCTCCACCCCGTCATTACGGGACACACGTGTCCTACCAGATGGACGCCAGAACTTATTCTCCAGAGCCCCAGGGCACGATGCCTGACGAACAGCCCCGGAGGCAGGCCCGGGAGCCCGGAGGGCCGACCCAGCGCTTTGCCACCACATACGCGGCCCCACGGCTGACCCGGGAGCGGCACGTGGCCAGGAGCTTCTCGTCCACCAGCATCTACCAGCCGGGACCGCCGTTCCCCGGCTCCTCTGACTGGCTTTACGAAAACTACTGCACCCGCCGGATGGGCGAAGGCCAGAAACGTGTTTTCAAGACCAGGAAGCAGATGTGGCAAATTGCCCGTGCGGCCACCCTCATCCAGGCCTTCTGGCGGGGCTGGAAGGCTCGGCAAGCCCTGCGCCAGCAGCAGCAGGCCGCTACCAAGATCCAATCAGCCTACCGGGGCTACAAGACCCGCGTCTTTCTCACTGAGGCCGGAGTCCTGAGCGAAGGAGACACAGACTGAAGTTGCTTCAGGCCGGTGGCGTGGAGGCAGCTCTGGACACTTGAGTGCTCAGCTGTGGCGCTCCAGATGTCCCTGCCACCTCCTGTACCATGGGGCCAAGCACTTAAAGGTGAATAGCTGTATAGTTCAGGAAAATCTGGAAGGCCACATTTGAGCACTCCCGCCGTAGACACTGACCGGAGGAACTGCAGGCTGGTCGCCACACTGGATGTCTGCTCCCATCTTCTTTTTCTCTCTTCCCACCCCAAAGCAAGCTTACATTCCAATAAATAAATCCTTATTACGCGCACATCTGGCTGTCATGCTAACACGGGGAAGCCACAGTTACGGTCTAGACATAAGGCCCTAAGAGGAGCCTATCTGCTGGATCAGGCCACAGCCCATTTAGTCCAGCATCCCATCTCATACACTGGCCCATCAGTTGCTTCTGGGCGTCTCAAGCAGAAGATGAAGGCTCTTGAATTCCTGCAAATAGCCTTGAGAGGCATCCTGCCTGTCTCCCCAACTTGGAGGTGGTACCTGGGCATCCAATCTAGAAGCTATTGATACACTTGTCCTCCATGAATTTGTAAGAACATAAGAGAGGCCCTGCTGGATCAGGCTGCAATCCATCTAGTCCAATATCCTGTCCCACACAGTGGCCCATCAGGTGTTTCCGGGCATCTCAAGCAGGAGACAAAAGGCAAAGCCTTCACCTGCTCTCAATTCTCTTCAAACGGCCTTTAGAGGCCGCCCACCTGTCTCAACCTGGATTATCTTGGCCCCTGGGACTAGTACTAGGACATTCTAATGGGAAATGCAGCCTGCAGTTCAAAATCTTGCTTGAAGCCACTTTAATACCACATTCAGCTGGTCAGAAAAGCTCAATGGCTGATCCCCCAGAGCCTTTTCTAGAGCACATCTACATGGCCAGTACAGAAGAAAGAGAAGCGGCTTGTATTCTGTTTTAACCACCTTAAAAAATTGACATGGTCCACATTATCTCCTCCCCCTCCATCTATTCTCACAACAACCCTGTGAGGTGCAGGGAGCTGAGGTGGCATCCAGATGTTGATGGAGGCCGTTTCCTGGCCAACAAATGGTCAACTCCAGGCTTTCCCTCACCCTAAACGCCAGGGCTTCCCTGAGGTGGGGGGGGCAGGGTGCTCAGAGGGGAGAGGAGGAAGTCCCGGTCTCCTGGTATCTCATGCCCTTGGTTCGGTGTCACTCAAGCCAAATGGAGGGAAGGTACCTGTGTTTACGTGGAGTAGCCAAAAGGCACAGAAGCTGGAAGATCTGCTGAAACATGCAGGCACTGGCAAACCACGGGTGCTTCAGGGGTGGCTTAGAAATATCCATCCATCCATCCATCCATCCATCCATCCATCCATCCATCCATCCATCCATCCATCCATCCATCCATCCAGATAGATAGATAGATAGATAGATAGATAGATAGATAGATAGATAGATAGATAGATAGATAGATAGATAGATAGATCTCTGGGCAGGCTACAGCAATAACAGATCCAAAATGGACACACTAAAAACAGTGCCTGAAAGAGGCGAGGCAACACTGTTTCCCCAGCGGAAGGCCAGAGTGAATGCAGTGGGTCCATCTTTGCTAATCTCCTGAACATGTGACCTGAATGCACCTTGTGCATCTCGGGGGGGGGGGAGCTATTCCATAGTCTGAGGCCACCACTGAGAAAGTCCTGTCCCTGGATCCCCCTCCCTTTAATTACTGAACGTGATGGTACAACCAGGATGGCAAACGGTCACTTCAATGTCTCTTGTGGAGCGGGGATAGGAGTGGACTGCGGCTCTGGGAAGTGACTGGGATCTGAATCCCCTTTGCTTTTTCCCTAAGCTTACACTGCAGCTACCATAGGGCACCTCCTCCCCCTCCCCCTCCCCCTCCCCCATCAGAATGTCATATGGGACTGCAGGCCCAAGAGAAAGGATCAGATTGTCCCTCCTCCCTGCCCTTGACATTTTGGGCTGCAATTCAGACCTAAGCAGTAGAGGCTCAGGAAAGGTGGAGATCTGTATATACTGCCTAATTCTGAACCCTTCAGGGCCCTTTTCTGGCTTCCTCTATGGCATCACAAGAAGGTCAAGGAAACAAGAGCTGCCTCTAGAAAACGGTGGAGGAAATAAGGTTGTTTAAAAAGTTTTGAAAAGTCCAGTTTGGTCTAGTGGTTACGGGAGCCACTGCAACTCTAGTCTGTACTTTCCAGGCTGTTTGCTCTACCGTTGAACTACAGCCCCTTCTATAGAGGAAAATAGTGATTTTAAAATATTTGGGGGCCTTTCTGTCCTCTGTTTCTTCACACAGCACACCTGCAACCAGGACAACCTCCGGGGAGCTCCCGAATTGCTCCATTTTGCAAAACCGGATGGCCCCAACCCCATCATCTCAGACTGACCCCACTATGGTTGCCCGTGCCTGTTGTAGCTTCATTTGGCCACTTACCTTGTTAGGAAAGAGAACCCGGGCGGGTGGTCCACATTCCCTCAATCTGACTGGCACCTGACAACAGAACCAGAGAGACGTTCCGTCCTCTGGCTCCCAGATTCGGTCTTCTAGAAGGGCACAGAGCATAAAGGAGGGTCTTTTTCTCTCCATTTCCCAGCAACCATTTCCTTCTTTACACAACTGAAAAGTGTCTTGCCTCGTGCCCTCTCTGACTCCTCAGACGCTGAGGGCCCCGCCCCTGCCAGCCAAGACGAGGGGCCCCAGCTTTGGAAACTGTTATCATCCCCCCAGAAATGGAGGGCTCAGATTCAGATGCTGAGCAACACCCAGAGCCAAGTTCTCTCCAGAGAGAACAGGAACACCTACGCGGCTCAGCCCGCCTCCATGCCAAACAGCTGTGTGGCAGGGATGGGACTGTCTGAGCCCAACATAAGGAAGTCACACCCAGCCACCTCCGTTGCTAAAAAGTAGCTTCTTGGCAACCCCCAATTTGTGTAACCTCTGGACTCCTGACTCTTAGGGTGCGTTCCCATATAAGATTAAATGCGAATCCAGGCCATTTTCGGAATCGTCTGATCCCATTTAATTTCTTATTCCCAGACTTTATGAGGACTATCCTAAAATCCACAGAAAAAAAGTCCTCAGAAAAACTGTTCTCGGTCCCGTTTTGGAACCCAGCCCACTTTGTTTTTTGCCTTTGGGAACACTACCAGACTATCCAGGGAGGAGGTCAGGCTTTCAGACTGCCGCCCTTCCAAATGCTTCTGGCCAATGCCTGCCGCAAATGGGTGGGATTTCTCATTTGGGAAAGTCTCCCCCCACCCCATCCTTCCCATCCCTGCAATGCTAGCTAGCTGGAGATCAAAAAGAGAATTGGATCTTTGAACATAATGCAATTAAGAGAGATACATTTAGCAATCACAGAGGACGGAAAAACTTTTAAAAAGTAGGAGCCTCAGTATACAAGAGATACATTTGTGGCAAGGATAGCAGGGGGAGGGAAAACTGTAAAAAAGCAGGAGCCTCTGTGTACGAGAGATACATTTGTGACAAGGATTGCAGAGGCAAGGGAAAACTTTAAAAAGGCAGGAGCCTCCCTGTGCGAGAGATACATTTGTGGCAAGGATCACAGACGCCAGGGAAAACTGTAAAAAAGCAGGAGCCTCTGTGTACGAGAGATACATTTGTGACAAGGATCGCAGAGGCAAGGGAAAACTTTAAAAAGGCAGGAGCCTCCCTGTGCGAGAGATACATTTGTGGCAAGGATCGCAGACGCCAGGGAAAACTGTAAAAAAGCAGGAGCCTCTGTATATGAGAGATACATTTGTGACAAGGATCGCAGAGGCAAGGGAAAACTTTAAAAAGGCAGGAGCCTCCCTGTGCGAGAGATACATTTGTGGCAAGGATCGCAGACACCAGGGAAAACTTTAAAAAGGCAGGAGCCTCTCTGTGTATGAGAGATACATTTGTGGCAAGGATCGCAGAGGTGAGGGAAAACTTTAAAAAAGCAGGAGCCTTCCTGTGTGAGAGATACATTTGTGGCAAAGATCACAGAGCAGGAGAAACCTTTTAAAAAAATTTTCCCTCCCCATTTACAGAGGGGAGGGAAAATGAAAGGGAGAGTGATTGCCCTGTGTCTGTTTTGTTGCTCAGCTGATTCTGAGCGAGGCAGGCTTACAGCGGTTGGACAAGGGGCAGAGATGAAAAGATCCTGTTTCTCCAGGCTGGGGATTTGTGTGGTTGAGTGGGAACTACAGTATTCGAATTCAGCCCATGTTATCCTCAAACAAACCCGGATTAAAATAGTCCAATCAGATTTTAAAAGCCAAGTGAGGACGCATCGACTGATGACAAATCTCTGGTAACCTGACTCCTGGCCTGTTTGACTACATGTAACTCTATATCTCGATTGATTCTTGGAACTGACTTGGCCTCTTGCTACCGCTAGGTGTGTGTGTGTGTTTGCTGTTGCTGCCCGCTCTGGACAGGACAAAAAGACAAGAAACACCCTTGGTCATCTCCAGCACCAGGAACCCTTTATTGCCCTCTTGGGTGTTCAGATAGCCCTGCAAGCCCGCCTCTTCCTCCCTTAGCAGAGCTGGAATTCCCAGCCTTTCTCACAGCTTTTGGGTTTCTAGACTGTCTGTGTAGGATTGGCGGTGTGTTTGTGTGTGTGTTTCTTCTCCAACACACAGGTGGGATAGTGCGGGAATCATCGCATGGTTTTTATTTTCTTCTGCTTTTAAAAAGATAGAAAGAAACCCGGAAGAAGAAAAAAGGCCAAACGGCCCTCCAGTGAGAGGGGTCTCCCTTCTTTGGAAAGCGTGATGCTGGCTGTCTCCACAGTGTCACAGGAAGGTCAAGGAAAGAGAGAGATGGGGGTGTTTCAAGGGTGCACAGTGTCTGGTTCCTCTGAGCCCCCTTTTCCAAGTCCCCAGCAGGTGGCGACCGGACGTCTACCTAGGGAGCATGACTACGGTGGTTTGTTTTTGGTTCAGCGGACCACACGGTTAAGCCACGCAAAACCTTGCTGGGAGGCAGAAGGTGGACCGCCGGGGCTGGCGCACGGTGGCCCTGCAGCTCGGCATCCCATAATGCCTTCTGTTGTCATAGAACAACCTACGGCGGGGCTGTGAGCCACTCAGTTTCCTCAGAGAGCGCCTGGAAAGCTCTGAAAGCAGCAAGGTCACGTTTGCCCACAGAAATGGTGGCAAAGGGGCCGAGAGGTTGGAACAAATCCTACGCAGCGACCATCTGGGGTGACAATTCCTGACGGTCGTGGGTTCCTCCCCGATCACCTTAAACCAGTGGAACGCACCTCCCAAAGAAAGGTGGGGGACAGAGGTGGAAGGTCAAGGAAACTACAACAGCTCCATCAAAGGCCCACCAGCCCCTCCCCGAGGGGCCCCGTGGCCCCTGCCCAAAATTCTTCCTCAGCCCTTCCTTCAGCAGTGGATTTCGTAGGCAATCTGAGGCTGGAACATGAGTCCCTGGTTGACGAACAGCTCATTGGCTTCTGCCGGGCAGTCCTCTTCCCCTTCCAGGGTCTGGGTGGCCTGATCCTGCAGTTGCTCCGGGAAGGCCCCTGCCAGGCCCTGGGGGTCTTTGTAGGTGGCAAACAGGGGCTTGTTGCGGTCAATGACAAACATCTCATGGCCCCGATCGTCACGGTACTCCTCTAGCTGGGCAAAGGTGGTGGGACCGTCTGAGTAGTCATTGACATAGAGGATGTTCTCCTCCTTCTTGGCCTTTTTCCGCTTGCTGTGCCTCCGGTAGATCATGACCACCAGGAGGAGAGCCACCAAGGCCAGCAGTGAGATGGCCACAGCAATGGTAGTCTGGGTGGCCATGCTGAGGGCGCTGAAGTCCATGCTCTCCATATCGTAGAGGGGTTCCTGGCTGATGTCCACCGACACTGGGTAGCCCCGGGACGTCTGCTGCTGCTGTTGCTGCTGCTGCGACAGGTTGACCATCAGGTGGAAGAGCACCTGGGCCGTGCCACCCGGGTTGGAGGCCTCGCACTCGTACTTGCCGGCGTGCGCCACCGTCACGTTGTTGAGGAAGAGCATCCCGCTGCCAGTGTCTGACTGCTCGAAGCGCTCCCCCACGCTCCGCTCGCTCAGCTCAAACGTCTCGCCGGGCAGCCGGGCGCCGCTCGCCTTGGAGCCCCCCGCTCGCCAGTGAGCCAGCTTGCGCCAGGTCACCAGCGGCTGCGGGTAGCCGGAGGCCTGGCAAGAGACGCGCAGGTCGTCCCCCAACCGGGCCGTCACCTCCAGGGGATCCACCTGCACCACCGGCGGGATGCAAATCAGGCTGTTGCCAGAGATGTCAATGAGGCTTTGGTAGGCCAGGCGTGGGGGCTCGGCGCACACGATCTTCTTGTCCAGGGGGCTCAGAAGTCGCTGCCCGTCCTCCTTAATCCAGCTGCTGAGCCAGTGGAGAGAGCAGTCACATCGCCAGGGGTTCTCTGCCAAGAAAATGAGGAGAGGGGGCCAGTCAGGGGGGAATCTGCTGGTCGTCCACATGGGCTTCCACAAATCAGCCCCTTCATAAGAACCTAAGAGGGGCCCTGCTGGATCAGGCCACAGCCCATCCAGGCCAGCATCCTCTCTCAACCCAGTGGCCCACTCATTGCTTCTGGGCAACTCAAGCAGAAGACGAGGGCAGAGCCTCCACCTGCTCTCCACTCCCTGCCAACGGCCTTGAGAGGCCTCCTGGCTTCCTCTCCAACCTGGAGGTGGAGGGTGGGCATCCCGGCTAGCGCCCACTGATAATCCAGTCACCCATAAACTTGTCTAACCCTTTCTATAAATCTATCTAGGCTGGTTGCTGTTGCAAACTCCGCAGACTGATGACCCTTCCTAGGTTGTGTTAGGACTTGCAGGCCAATGAGTGGCCGCAGGACGACTCGGCTGATGGTGCGGAGGTTGTTCTTGCTGAGGTCAAGCAGGGCCAGAGGGGACAATCCGGCCAGGGCCTGGCCCTCCAGGGTCTCTATGCTGAGGGCATAAAGGCGTGGCACAAATGACACCATTTAGCCCCAGATCTTTAACTGGGATAAAGGGGGGGAGCGGGGAAGGAGGGGGGCAGAACAGCATGTGTCCCCTCTTCTTACTCCCCTCCCCATCTCAAGCTCATGACGTTTGCTTTCTGTAGAGGGCAAACGCAGCCATTCTCTGGCATTTGTCGAACCAGTGGTGGCCATTTGTACTCCTCATGTTGACCCCCCCCCCCCAGACTGGGGATTGGAGCCCCCACCCCCAAAAGCACAGCCTCAAAGGGCCGGGGCCCTTATTGCCGAACTCACCGGTCAGCCGCAGGACTTGCAGGCTGATGAGTGGCCGCAGGACGACCCTGCTGATGGTGCGGAGGTTGTTCTTGCTGAGGTCAAGCAGGGCCAGGGAGGACAATCCAGCCAGGGCCTGGTCCTCCAGGGTCTCTATGCTGTTCTCTTGCAGGTGAAGCTCTTGCAGCCTCTGAAGGGAAAGAAGCAGAGGGTGGGCTTGCTCCCTGCAGGTGCCTGGTCTGATCCACAGAGTCTCAACATAAACTGTGCAGTTTGGAAAGGGTGCTTTTTGTTTGGACCAGAGTTCCCATTGTCCTTAGCCAAAGGGACCCCTACATGCTGAATGTGGCCGCTGCAGTCCAGAGGGCAAACCTTCCCACCCCACCCCAGGTGCCTCCTATGGCCACATGTTCATGCGTGTTTGAGCTCCAAATATCAAGTCTTACAGCTCTGGGAGAAGGAACTGGTCACCTTGAGGACGGGCAGGGAAACTGGGCATGCCAAGGAGACAGTAAAAGCTTTGGGAGGCAAAATCCTCGGAAAAGATCTCAGCAAAAAGAGAAAATATTTTCCAAGAAGAAAAGAAGAAGACGAAAAGTTGACTTTTCTATCCCATTTTTCTCACCCATTTAAGGGGACTCAAGGCGGCTGACAAACCTTCTGTTCTTTCCCCCTGTGAGGACGATGAGGCTGTGAGAGCTCAGAAAGAGAGCTGTGACTTGCCCACAGCCACCCAGCTAGCTTCATGGAGGAAGAAGGGTTGGCTTTTCTACCCTATGTTTCTCACCCATTTAAGGGGACTCAAAGCAGCTGACAAACCTTCTGTTCTTCTGCCCACAACAGACTCCCCCCAAGAGGTAGATAGGGCTACGAGGGCTCAGAAAAAGAGCTGGCTTTGTGGAAGAGTGCAGTATCACTATGACTATGAGATATGAATCCAGCACTCTAAACACAAGACAGTAGCAGCCAGCTGCTGGTTGTGCCAACTTAAAGCAAGAGCAAGTCCATTGGGCCAGCATTTGCCTCCCCTCTGTTGGCATAAAACCAGCTTCTTTGGCCCTATTTGTGAGTCCATGAAAGACGGCACCATGGCTGCAAAATGGTGCAAAGTCCCAGCACCATGTCTCCACCTGAGCAGGAATTCTGACAGCCTCCTGGGGGGCTGAAGGAGGGGGAAACGGTGGCTCCTCCGAAGGAGCAGGCATTTCCCCTCCTTGCCTGGTGGAAGCCTGCGATCAGGCAAGAACACAAGGACAGAAAGTGGCACCCTTAAAGCTGCAGCAGCGGTAGGAACCGCAAGGCCATAAATGCCATAGATGTGGCTCTCTTGTGGTGTTTCCAAACTTCCTTTCGCAATGACCCTACATTAACTAGCACTCACACTTGAAAGCATGAGGTAACGACAGCCAACGCCCTGCACAATTAGTCACACACCAGGGACCGATCCCGGGGCCGGCCCTCTTCTGGGCGCCACCATTTTGACTGTGGTGCCCTCCACAACTGCGCATGAGTGAGCACTGTCACCATGACGACACTGATGCTCTGCACACGCACAGTAGAGTCTATGGTCATCTGAGGTGCCAGCGCGCTTGCGCGGCACCACAAACAACCCCTGAGAACCAGAAGAGGTGCAAATGGCTGCTGCCCAGATGCTCCAGGTAAGCTTTGGGGTAATGCTGGTTAAGGTGTCACACCTAATCAGGAAGTAGTGGACTTCTGGGATCGCAGGGCATATTTGGAGGCCTTTCCTGAGAAGTTCACTAATCATGCCCTCTCAGCTGTAGTGCAAACAGGCCCTTGGAGAGCAAACAAGGGTCTTCCCGGCTCCCTGCCCTCCCTGCCGGCCTCACCTCCAGGTCACAGAAGGTAAAATCCGGCAGCCGGGTGATCTGGTTTCCTGCCAGGTAGAGGACGCGCAGATGCTCCAGGCCCTTGAAGATGCTGCTGTTAATGAGGTGGATGCGGTTCCCGTTGAGCGCCAGTTCCAGCAGCCGGTTCTGACTGCGAAAGGCCCCTGGCTCCAGGGCCGAAATGGTGTTGTTCTGCATGTACAGATACTGCAGGCCCAAGAGCGGCGCCAGGTCTTGCTGGTGGATTTGCGTGATGCTGTTGTCCTGGAGGAAAACCGTCTGGGGCAGCAAAGACAAAGACCAACTGTGTTAGAGACAATCAGGCAGGGGTAGGGGAAGGTGAGGCTCTCCTGCCTACATAAGAACCTCAGAAGAGCCCTGCTGGATCAGGCCCCAGCCCATCCAGTCCAGCATCCTGTCCCACACACTGGACCACCAAATGCCCATGGACATCCCAAGCAGAGACAAAGGCAAACCTTCTCCTGCTCTCGAATCCCAGCAAATGGCAGGATGCTTCTAAAAGCATCCTGCTTGTCCCCGCAGCCTGAAAGATGTACTTAAGCATCCATTCTAGTAGCCATTGATATATCGGTCGTCCATAAACTTGTCTAACCCTTCCTTAAAGCCCTTTAGGCTTGTTGCTGTTTCCGCCTCTTCTGGCAGCCAGCTCCAAAGTGTCATTTTGCCCCTTTATAAATCTATGGTGAGGCCACATTTGGAATAATGTGTACAATTCTGGTCACCACACATCAAAAAGGATATTGTGGAACTAGAGAAGGCGCAGAGAAGGGCAACCAGAATGATTAAGGGTCTGGAACAAAATCCCTTACGAAACCAGGCTGCAACGTCTAGGCCTCTTCAGTCTGGAGAGACGGCGTTTGAGAGGGGACCTGATTGAAGTATATAAAATTATGCACAGTATAGAAAGGGTGGATAGAGAAAATTTCTTTTCTCTGTCGCACAACACTAGAACCAGGGGGCACTCTATGAAGCTGATGGGTAGGAGAATAAGGTCTGACAGGGGGAAGTATTTCTTCACACAGAGGGTCATCGGCCTATGGAATGTGCTGCCGGAAGAGGTGGTGACAGCTACCAGTCTGGATGGCTTTAAGGTAGGGTTAGACAAATTTATGGATGACAGATGTATCAATGGCTACTAGAACGAATGCCTAGGTGCATCCTTCAGGCTGAGGGGGGGGGGAGGAGGAACTGGGGCGCTTCTAAGGCCATCTGCTGGGACTCGAGAGCAGGAGAAGGTTTGTCCATCTTCCAGGCTGGGGGGACAAGCAGGATGCCTCTAGGGCTATTTGCTGGGATTCAAGACCAGGAGAAGGTTTGTCCTTGTCTCTGCTTGAGGTGCCCATGGGCATTTGGTGGGCCACTGTATGCGACAGGATGCTGGACTAGATGGGCTGTGGCCTGATCCAGCAAGGCTTATGTTCTTATGATGCACCTCTACGCTGTTTTGGAATAGGTGTGGATGCAGCCCAGTTTCTCCGAGCCTTACCTGGGTCGAAGGATGAATGCTGCCAGGGATCTCCTTCAGGCCCAAAGAGCCACACTCCACTGTCATGCTGTAGCAGCGGCAGGTAGATGGACACGCCTGGGCCTGGAACACCATCAGCCCCAACAGCAGGAGGGAGACAAGTGAAGGCTCTGCTGGGGCCATCCTAGACCAGCTGCTGGGGGAAGAAAGAAGCAAGGGGGACAGAAGATCAGCCACAGGCATCAGGCATCAGGCTCTGGGTGGACTTTGCCTTTCGACTCACGTTGCGTTCAGGATGATAACACCATTGGTCCAGGGGCTCCTAGGCTGCTGGTAAATCCGGACCTACTGGTATCCCCAGCCTAGGTGGCCATTTTGGGCACCTAGACTGGCCTATGCTCTGTCCACTTTGGAGGGGACGGCCTAGCAGGAGGTGGGGTCTCTTCTGCTCTGCTCCACAGTGCAGGGCGAGACGAGAATCCCAGAAGGGATCTAGGACCCACGCTGGACTGGTATACAGTTGGACCTCTGCAGCCATTGGGGATACGTTCAAGGCCCCAATGAAAACTCACAAACATTTTGAACACAGGGAAATGCATTCAATTTCCCATAATTCCCATGAAATCCCATGAGGTCTGACTGTACTGGCCCATGCAGAAAGGTCCTGACTTGAGGTACAGAACTCCGGAAGGAACAGCTAGAGGAGAATAAGAATTGCATTCTGCAACACCTAGCAAGCCCAGGCGCAGAGCGACAGGAGAACTGACCTCAGCTCCCCTCACTCCTACCTGGCCCTCCAGCTATTTCCATTGCTATGCAATGGCATCATACTTACTTGCCTACCTTCCTGTTTAGAGCCCCGGTAGGAGGTCAAAAGGGCCAGAAGAAATCCCATCCGGCCATGCAAAGTTATCATCCTGTGGCCCACTGGGTGGTCGTGCCACCACCAGGCCTGAAATTGCTCACTTTGCTCTAGTGCTGAGTTTCCTACAGATGGCATCCGAAACAGTGTTTTGCACGTCCCTCTCTGGACCTGAGCCCCCCTCCCCCACAGTCCCAGAGTCTCAGCCCAATACTAAACTAATACTGAACTTCTCAGGGCCTGCCGCAAAGAACAGAAAATCTCACTCTTTGCATAGAGATGAAAAGAACCATCCCAGCCCTTATGGCTTTAGGGAAATAAAGTTGGAACCGAAGCAAAATTCATCACATGCAAGGCTGCCTCCTTCTACTCACTTATCTGCAAATAAACCCCACTGGACTGTAGGTAATTTATTTTTGAATAAGCATGGAAAAGTCTTTCCGAGGTTGATGTAGCACACTGATTGAGCGTTCTTTATTGCTTTCCAGAATCTGGGCGGCGGCGGCCAACTCGCCCAGGACTTGGCCACTATTTTCAAAAGCCCCAGCTGTACCTGAGGAGGCAAATGTCATGGGGCTAAAGGCTTCAGGGCAGAAGGATTTGAAGGGGTTGCAATTAAGAGAAGCATAAACTTGGCACAGACAGAGGGTCACTCTTTCTTTATCCGCCTCTGAGATCTGCCGCCTTGAGCCCTGTGACCTCTGCTGGTCACCGAACCCTCTAAACTCTTTTGGTTGTGAAGAAGACCTTCATATGAAACTGATGGGATCGGTTTTCACCTGCACAGTGACATCTTTTGGGATGCAACATGGGGGAGAGATGGTTGCACATGATGCTGTTAAGAAAAATGCTGCCCTATCAGCTTCCTTCCATCCATGTGAGTTTGAGTAAACAAACAAGCTAGAGACAAAAGATTACTTTTATCTGTATTGCAATATAGGAAACCTACCCGTCGAGCACTCCTCCAGGACAAGTTCAAACTCTCTCACATCACAGCCCGACGTTTTATCCCTATCCCAGCCAGAAGTTTACAGTCTTTCTGATAAAGCTTTTCACGCCCTTTTCATGCGCAATAGAGGCAAAGTAAGAACAGTGCAAGCAATGTTTGCACTGGTTGGCACAGACCGGTCACACCTTTGAAGCTGCAAAATCTGCAGACATTTTTATCAGCTTTTGCAAACACACTGGCCTCCCTAATTCCTTGCAGTGCTGAACAAATGAATGTGAGGTAGGCAAAATCGCTTTTGGTGCAGACTAGGAACCTACTCACAGAAGCACTGCGCTCCTCACAGAGGCTAACCAGTTTGGTCTAGTGGTTAGGGAGCCAGACTCTTATCTGGGAACACCAAGTTTGATTCAGCACTCCTCCACAAAGCCAGCTGGGTGACCTTGGGCTAGTCACAGCTCTCTTCTGAGCTCTCACAGCCCCACAGGGTGTTCTGTTGTGGGGAGAAGAATAGAACGCTTTGTCAGCTGCACTGACTCCCCTTAAATGCTTTAGGAAAGGATTAGAAAAATCCACACAGCTCAGGTACATCACTGGCTACAGGAATGGATGCCTAGGTATTGCCTGTAGGTTGGACCCTGGATTGGCCCAGAAGACATTCCAAACAAAAACATACGTCGGCATTTTCCCACTGCAGCCTTCAAAGAGATGGGACATCTCAGGTGCGCAGTGCCACGTCTGGGGAAATGGGATCAATCAATCTGTTGGTATGCCAGCTGAGACTGACCCAGACACAGATGGTGTCAGTACAGCAAAGAAAATGAGGCAATTCCGAAGACAGAGTGGGGAATTCTTTCTTAAATCTGATCCATCGGAAGGTCAGGCTGGCAGGGCGCTGATGTAGCATTGTGCAAGCGTGTTGGCTTCCGTCGGCATGAACTGGTGCCAGCATTTTGAATGCTTTTGGAAGCACCTACGTGGCCCAAGGTCCGTTACATGGGGACAGTGGAAGGCCGAGATCCCCCTCAGGGCCTGTCCTTTTGCATTCTGGCGTGTGGAACCAGAACGGCCAAGCCCCCTGCTAGTCTACGGTTATGTTTTTAATTACGCCTTCTTGTAGTTCCTTCTCTTGCCGAAGTACGAGGAACAGGGAAATGCAAGAGGGCCCTTTCTGTGGTGGCCCCTAGACTCTGGAACAGCCTTCCTCTCAAGGTTTGCCAGGCACCTACGCTGTATAGTTTCTGGTGCCTGGTGAAAATGTGTCTTTTTAAGCAGGCTTTTACCATTTGATATGTTTTAATATCATTGTAACCCACCCTGGGACCATTTGGTGAAGGACAGGATATAAGTTTAATAAATAAATAAATAAATAAATAAATAAATAAATAAATAAATAAATAAATAAATAAATAAATAAATCTGCACTGGATGCAGTGTAGCCTGTCTTAGGCACCCGAAGCGGCCACCCAGGTTGTGATACCAGTGCACCTGTTTTCACAAGTCTCCTGGCTGCCCAGGGGCTGCCAGACTAGGCCAGAGAGGCAAGTGGAAGACGCACACACCCATGGACCTGGAGCGTTTTAGCAGGGCACCAAATTCTGACCCTGAAATGGGTCTCCCAGGGGCATCAGAGCCCTCGGGCCAGGCTCTAAAGCTGCTCATGGGGGCTGGAGGGCAATACAGGGCCTGTCCTTCTTCCCGGGCCATGGGGAACACTCCAGCCTAGAAGCGCTCCCCCACATGGAAGAGTGCAGAAATGACTTACGTTAATCAGTGTAATTTCACAGAGATAAATCCTTTTTCCCCGGCTAATAATTTCTGAATCCGTCTGTATCCAGCTTCCTCCCTCCATAATGTCTCTGCTCACCTGGCTACCTCTTCCTGCGTAGAGTCACAGCAGGGTGGTTTGATGAGACGGGTTTGCCGTAGCAATGTTGCATAGCCGCTTGAATTACGGCTCCTGGTTTACTTTCTGGATCTTGTCAACTGCCCTTCCACCCTGGTCACACCTGTATGAGACAGGATGTCCTATTCATGATTCAAACTGAGGCCGTACCAGGTCTGTTCACACACAGGTCGTCCTCAGGCCATCCTCGCTGGGGCCGCAACACTCACACCTTTCTCCGCAACTGACCTGAGCCTCCTCCACGGAACTCTTGGCTCTCCGTCCCTTTTGCTCCATCAAATCGACCTCCTTTCGGGTTGGATGCTGTTGTGTCACTCAAGGGAGGCGAGGAGGTGTGTTTGCGGTTCTTTTTAAAGCCTGCTCCCCCCTTTCCACGCCCCTTCCTTTTTTATGCACTTTTCTTCTCCATGCAATTAATTTTTTAGAAAATAATACATTTGCATTAAAATGCTAGATAGAGGAAACATACACATAAACTGAAGAGTGAAGGGAACTCGGCGCATGCTGCCCTCCCCTAGACAACGAACGAAAGGAAATACTGCACACACACCCCCCACACACACACCGCACCCAGCACAGTTCAGCCTCCTTTAGCCCATTCCCCCCCCCCCCGCCCACTCACACTGAGGAAGAGAAGATGGCCCAAGATGGCAGGACGGCCCAAGTCCTCTGGAAGAGAGGACTCCAGTTAGAACGATCTAATGGGGATCAGGCAGCTTGGGAAACAAACTGAATAAAAAGAGTGTGAGTAACGCAATCAGAAGATGGCCTAAAGTCGTCTTAAACTAAAGGTGTGACCAGGGCCCTTATGAAGCTTATAGGCAGGAGAGTTAGGAGAGACGAGGGGCAGGATTTTTTCACCCGGAGGGTCATCAGTCTTTGGAATTTACTGGCAGAAGAGGTCATGAATAGCTTGAAAAAGGATTAGGTCAATTCATGGAGGACAGGTGTATCAATGGCTACTGGAATGGATGCTTCCAGGCAATTGAGGACAGGTGAGGGTCTCAAGCCCAAAAGCTGGATGCTGGACTAGACTGTGGCCTGATCCAGCAGGGCTCCTCTTTCGTTCTTAATTCGCTGGATCTCACTGCTGTAATTTGTACAGATGCAGCAAGTACTGATGCTCTGCAATCTAATGAAAATAAAACAACAATGGCCATTTCCCCTCCCAGCGCATGGAGTCCTTCACCCTAATCCCATGGGGCTTTGCCCTGATTGCTGGTGACACCATCTAAAGCTTCTAATGGGTTTAGGACTCAGCAAGCTGTCCTTTCTCTGTGAAGGAGTGACCAGGGAGCTGAGGTACCGAGACAAGGGGCATTTTCACACTTCCCTTCCCATCCTTTTCTCACAGATTCAAGGGGACTCAAAGCGGCTGACGAACCTCCTGCTCTTCAACCCACAACAGATACTATGTGAGGCAGGTGGGGCTGTGAGAGCCCCGAAGAGAGCTGCGACTAGCCCAAGGCCACCCAGCTGGTTTCATGGAGGAGGAAGGAGAGTTGGCTTTTCTACCCTGCTTTTCTCACCCATTAAAGGTGCCTCAAAGTGGCTGACAAACCTTCTGTTCTTCTCCCCAGCACAGACACTCTGTGAGGCAGGTGGGGCTGTGAGAGCTAAGAAGAGAGCTGTGACTAGCCCAAGGTGACCCAGCCGGCTTCCTGGAGGAGCGCATAATCAAACTCGTTATTCCCGGATAAGAGTCAGGCTCCCTAACCACTCCAAACCAGCTCCTCCAGCCTCAGTGTCCCTCCCCATGATGAGAATTCACAGATTCTTTCAAGCAGCTCAGGAAAGCATGAATGCAGGAAAGACTCTGGAAGGTGGGAGATGAGATGCTGGAGCTCACTGGTGGCATCTGCTTTGCATATTTATTTATGCATTTAATCACATTTAAATTCCACCCTATACTGCATGCCTTCAGGGCGGTTGACGGTGGCCAGAATTGCCAGAAAGACGAACGGTGCCCCATGAGGCTGCCTCTGTCGGGGCTCCATCCTTTAATCTCTCCTTTTCCTAAGGGACTCTTAAGGCCACGACACAGTTTGTCCCGAAACTGGGAAGACCAGGTCGTGGTCACCCCTTTCCTTTAAACCCTCTTCAGCCCATCTTCGGATCTTCTATCCCTTTTATTTGTGGAGTTCTCCAAACACAACTCCAGATTATGGCCTGAAATTTAAAATGCAGCCGAGCCATTAAGTACATACTGACCTGCCCGTGCCTTAAGATCTGGAGGGAAGGTCCTCCTGGTTGTCCCATCACCCTCAGCAGCAAGAGGGGTGGGCACCCGGGAGAGGGCCTTCTCAGTGATGGCCCCCAGGCCATGGATAGTCTCCCCCTTGAGGTGCCTCAGGCTCCTTCACCGTATATGCCCTGGCCTTCAGTTAAATGGGCATACACTTTCCCTTTCCACTTGCAGATGCTATTGTTTTAATACATGTTGTTGTTTTAATGATGTCTGATTTTAGATGTTGTTACCTGCCCAGGTAAACATGTAAATAAATAAACAAACTTCTGTGGGCGTGAGAATTCTCTTTCCCACCTCAGCTTTAGACACCACATCTTGCTGTGACACAGCGCCAGGCTGAAGTTCCAGGAACTCAATGCGGCCGGAGCCTTTTCTATCATTAGGTCTGTGAGCTTCCAGAATTTCAATCTGGAAATCCAGTCCGGAGATCTTGTACTCTATTTAATTTGAATTTTGACAGGGAAACGCTGGTAGTGTACCAATGTGGCGTCAGCGGAGTTTGCTGGTCTTGTTGCAATTGGCGGCATTGCTGCTGGCATTTCCGGCACATCTGGAGACCAACCTAGGGCTTTTTCACACCGCAAAGGCCGGCAAACCTCTGGGATGGATCGGGCACCCGCATTTTGGAATGCCTTAACCATCCCAAAATTACCCAGCAGCGTGTTATGTGGTGGGTAAATGCAAAATAGCATTTGCCTTGCCGCGGCGACAGCACCTACGGGCATGTGTGGTGCCGTTGCCACAGCGACCGGACATCGTGGTGCACAAATGTGCCTGCACCACCTGCAGCATGGTCCATTCACCTGGAAGGGGTGCAAATAGAGCATGCAGGGCTCTACCAACCGGTGCCCTATGTAGCTGTGGAGTGGAGAGAAGGAAGAGGTTTAGCCTTCACCTTCTGCTTGAGATGCCCAGAAGCACTTGTTGGAACACACACACACACGCATGCACACATGCACATATACACACATATACACACATATGCATATATATATATATATGCATATATAAGTACACACACATATTTAAACAATGACAGTATGTATTAAAACAGCAACGTCTGAAAGTGGGAAGAGAAGGTGTCTCCCCACTTAACCAAAGGCCAAGGCAAAGAGGGGCATCTTCACCGACTTGCGTCCACCTTCCTCAGCACCTTGCCCAGGTTTGCGCTCCTTTCTCAGAGTCCGTCCCTCCCTTGCTCTAAAGGCCTGAGCAAAAACCGCCACCTGGGCTGAATGGAGCCCCTTTCGACTGCAGGCGGAGCGCCTTGCCTGGGCGTCTGATTCAGCACTATTTGCACCCCACGCATGGCCTTGAATTCTCTGCGCTTGATGGGGATGCTTCTTCTCTGAAGGCTTCCCTTCTTATTGAGGGACACGCTCAGGATTCCCTGAGACCTGTTTCATTCTGCAACGACAGGGGTAGCACGCCGACCCTGTGAGGCAGGGTTAGGGTTAGCTCGCATCAAGGTTTCTGGGTTCAAAAGGCCCCCTCCATAGAATCCTAGAGCTGGAAGACACCCCAGGGTCATCCAGTCCAGCCCCCTGCTCAATGCAGGATTCCCTAAACCATCCCAGTCAGATGTAGGTCCAGCCGCTGCTTGGAGACCTCCAGTGAAGGGGAGCTAACCACCTCCCATGGCAACCTATCCCATGGACTGATCGCCCACACTGTCAGGAGGTTTTTCCTAATATCTAATCTGCATTGACTCCCTTGGAGTTTCATCCCATTGTTTCTCGTCCTCCCATCCTGTGCAAGAGAGAACAGGGACGATCCCTCTGCAGAGACCATCTTCTTCTTGAACCCTTGGCCAGGTGCCCTGGAGGCGGCCGGTCTGACCCCCACCCACAGCTGCTTCCCAGATGGCAAGCAGCCGTGCTGTCAAGCCAGTTCCCCGCAGATGCTTAAGCAGGCTTGAAGCAACTTGTGCAAAAAGCCTTCCTGGCACACTCGGCCGCAGCTCCGTCCAGGAGCTGTTTCATCAAGTTTCCCACTTGCAATTTCTTCAGGGCATAAATAAAATGCCAAAGCTGCTGCCAAGGACAGGCTGGTACACACCCTGGTGCTGCGTGTGGCTAGCAAACCCACAGGCTCCTAGCGTGCAGTGGCCAAAGGCTCGGCAGGACAAACGGAGGTCACTCGGGGGTCAGGGCTGAGACCTGGCCACAAACGAAGCTCAGCAGCTCTTTCCAGACCGCAATGGAAGGCCCTGCCCTGCCCAGGTGCAAAGCTCGGATGAAAGGCTACATTTCTGCTCCTAGGGCTGGTGGTTCATAGGTCACAATGCCAGCTACGTTCAGTTCACTGTCCCTTCAGGGCGGGAAGAAACAGAGAATTCCAAAAGTGGAGATTCGACTACTGAGTTCTCATCTGGACTGTGGTCATCTCATCTTAAGTGAGGCCAAAATCCTGCCCCAGAAGAAGAAGAAGAGTTAGCTTTTCTACCCCAGTTTTCTCATCCATTTAAGGGGACTCAAACTGTCTGACAAACCTTCTATTCGTCATCCCCAAAGAAACCCTGTGAGGTAGGTGGACTGTGAGAGCTCAGAAGAGAGCTGTGACTAGCCCTAGGTCACTCAGCTTGCTTCCTGGAGGAAGACGAAGAAGAAAAGTGGGCTTTTCTACCCCACTTTTCTCACCCATTTAAGGGAACTCAAAGCAGCTGACAAACCTTCTATTCTTCTCCCAACAACAAACACCCTGTGGTAGGTGGAGCTGTGAGAGTTCAGAAGAGAGCTGTGACTAGCCCAAGGTCACCCAGCTGCCTTCAAGGGGGAGGGTGGAATCAAACCCGGTATTCCCAGCTAAGAATCTCGCTCCCTAACCACTAGACCAGCGGTTCTCAACCTTCCTAATGCTGCGACCCCTTAATGGAGTTCCTCATGTTGTGGAGACCCCCAACCACGGGGGTGGAGCAGCTGGGAGGTGGGAGGGAAGGGCGGTGGGAGACTCGTCGCGACCCCTCTGAAAGGGTAGTTCGACCCCCAAAGGGGTCCCGCTGCACTAGACCAAACTGGCTCACAACACCCCTGGTGCAACCTGCACATGCTTTGAAGTCTGCTACAGGGGCGTTTGGCCCATGAGCCAGAAAGCCTCTTCCAGCGCAAAAGCGCATGCCAGGCAACTGCGAACACACCTGGCTCAGAGCAGAGAGATGCGCAGCCCCTTGACATTTTAAATGCGACTCCAGCTCTGCTGCCTTTTTGCAGAGAAGAGTCTCACTGGTCTCCCCATTGCCAAAGCCATGCCTCACTGTTTTCATGCTGCTATTTGCAAACTGCCTTTCGGAAAGACTCTGAACTCGCTCGGATATTCACTAAAGATCACGAACAGCGGCCAGGTTCACCCAGAGGACACCCGACCTACCAATGACACTCTGTTCCTGCAACGGAAAGGTGTGCAGAGTGCTTTTCAGGTCACGCTCATTTCAAGCAAGGGAAAGGGAACAGGCCCAAGGCATCTGGCCAGCACTCCACGTGGGCCACGTAAAAACACCCTGGACAGGACCCAGAACTCGGATGGGAAGGCACACAGTTATACATAAAAAAATACTTTTAGTAAGAAAAGTATTTCTACCCAGCTCTTCCATGAGAGCTCAGAAGAGAGCTGGGACTAGCCCAAGGTCACCCAGCTGGCTTTGTGGAGGAGTGCGGAATTAAACCCGGTATTCCCAGATAAGAGGCCGGCTCCCTAACCACTACACCAAACTGATGATCAGCCTCTCTGTGCTGGAACAGATCCCACGCAGGAATAAGACTGATCTTTGCAAAGCAAGGCAAGCAGCGTAAACTGAGGGTCTCCAACTGCAGCCCTTCTTGGATTAGGACCCTAGAAGTTTGACTCCTAGCAGTCCATCCAGTGGGGCTGGAGCAGCATGCTGGGAGTTGTAGTTTGAGAGTGCCTGGGAAAGCCCAGTTTGAACAGAGGCTTGAAATGCCTTGGAGGCTGCCACGACGGATGGTACCAGGCATTTGGCACTGATGCACTCATCAGAAACTGCTGCCAATGCATCACGGCAGCCAGAAATTCAGCCTCCACGTTACACAGACTATTCCTAGTTAGGCTGGCAGGGCTGCTGCTTCACACAGCTCCCAAGTCCAGAGCAGACCATACGTGGCTGTATTGTGGATGGGACAGGGTAAACGCAGCCTCTCCTTTCTGCACAGGTCTTAGATTCAGCCCCCAATCCTACTGGGCCCAGAGGGGACCGGGAGAGATGACCGTGCCTTAGAACCATCATAGAGCTGACCCCAGTCCCATGGTAGATGCAGCAACTGACTTAAGGCAGCTGTCTGTGTAACACTGTACAGCCTTCCTGAAAACCATAAGGACATATGAGGAGCCCTGCTGGATCAGGCCACAGCCCAATCTAGCCCAGCATCCTGTCTCACCCAGAGGCTCATCAATTGCTTCTGGGCACCCCAAGCAAAAGACAAAGGCAAAACCTTCACCTGCCCTTGAATGGCCTTTGCAGGTCTCCTGCCTGTCTCTCTAGTGTGCCAGTTTGGTCTAGTGGTTAGGGAGCTGGACTCTTATCTGGGAATACCGGGTTCAATTCCACCCTCCTCCAAGAAACCACTGGGTGACTTTGGGCTAGTCACAGCTCTCTTCTGAGCTCTCACAGCCCCACCTACCTCACAGGGTGCCTGTTGTGGGGAGAAGAACGTTTGTTGGCTGCTTTGGGTCCCCTTAAATGGGTGAGAAAAGCAGGGTAGAAAAGCCAACGCTTCTTCTTCTTTAGCAACCTGGAGGTGGTAACTAGGCATCCGCTAGAGATAAGAATGTAAGAGGAGCCCTGCTGGATCAGGCCACAGCCCACCTAGCCCAGCACCCTCTGTTACCCAGTGGCCCGCCAACTTTTTCTGGGCATCCCAAGCAGAAGACAAAGGCAAGATGGGCACAACAGAAGAACGGACATAACACTGACCAGTATCAACAATGTCCACCAGAACTCAGGCTTCGTAGCGAGCAACTGTACAAAGACCTCTTCCATTCTGTCTCCACCTCAACCAAATCTAAATGCCTGTGCCAGGTTGAAGTGGCTACAGGGAACTCGGATGTTCCATTTCCTCTGCCTGAATTTCTTCCACTTTAAACCAGGAACAACAGCCACCTATCCAAGTAGCTAAGGGTGAGAGGCAAATACCACAATAAGAGCCATCTGGGTAGGATCAACATGGGCAAAATAAAGTGGGGAGTGGCGGCCACAGGTGGGACCTCACTACCTGCCTCCAGGTGAGAGTCCACGCCCCAATGCGAACCTTTTGCAGAGCCAGGAAACCCACTCCGCCAAGCACCAGCTGCCCTCGTCCGCCTCTGGTGCTGCCATGTGGATTAAGGGTGGTGATGCAGGCAATTTACCTGAGTCGCTGTCCGCTTGGGACCATTAATAGGCACACAGATAATGGCTGATCCGCAGGGCCCTTTCCTGTGCGTTGCTTAAAAGCCCCAGCGGGAAACGTCACGGCCAAGGAACCTTCGTTTCCCCGCTCTGATGTCTGGGAAAGTTGCGTCCGGTGCTCCTACCCCAAACACCTTCCTCTGGTCTTCGTGCGTAGGCTGCCTTTGAAAGTGCTTATAAACGACGTGGGGCTATAATGTGTTTTTAAAATATTGTAATCCACTCTGATCCTCAAAGGATAGGGCCGCAGGGGAGATTAAATGTAAAATTATCAGCCCCTTTATAATGAGGGATTATAAAGAATCCTCCTTTGAGCTTATAATGGATCAAGAACGACATTTCACTATAAAGCCCCAACAAAGGAGGGGAAAAAAACAACCACTCCAGGCTGACCTTGCAGCCTGGAGCAGCAGACCTAGCCCGCTGGGACACAGAGATTGGCGTGAGTAAAGGAAGCAGGGAATTATGGGTAGGGCGTTTGAGGGGCAGGGTGGGAACAGATGGCCTAATGCTGAGGTTCCAAAGCGGGGAGCCTGGTCAACATTCCTGAAATCTAGTGGATGGTGGTGGTGATGGTGGATTCTTCCCTGGGCAAACTAAGGGAAGCCGTTCCGCTTCTCCAGATAAGGTGGGCATGGAGGCCTGCCATGCCAATTAGGTTTCTCTTTGCTGGGCTTCCTGTGTATTTAGCTGCAAATAATTCTAAAGCCGCTTATGGGCATGAGCAGGATTTGGAGCCAGGCTGCTCCAGAATAGGATTAGCCGAGAGCAAGATGGCCGGGGCTATCCAGCCGGGACTCCTTGAGAGACAGACTGTATGTGAGCGACCACAGGCGGCTTGGATGCTCGTGCCTCCTTTTCCTAGCCAGATGCTGGCTTTTTCAGGAGGGCCTGGCAACTTCTAGCAACCTCGAGCATAAGTTGATTGCAGAGGTTCGTGGGTTATCGTTTGTTTTCTGCCACAGGGGTGGCTGTGGGGTGGGATTGGCATCTTCCACGGGCTGGTAGGGGTTCCAGCTAGAAAATGAATGCTGGAGACCCACCCAACATAGAACCAACAAACAGACAAAGACACACTGGCCTGTGATCTAAGGCTACTGTTATCTGTCCTCAACTTCCGCCAGAGGGAGGTCATGGGTCAAAGGTCCTCCTTCCCAAAAGATTCCGGTTCACCAGCTTTTGAGAAGCTCCTACTCAGGTTAACACAAGAACTTCCAAAAGGCCAGGGAACCAGGGCAGCATGGAGGGGCAGTGAGCCAGTTTGCTCTAGTGGTTAAGGAGTCAGACTCTTATCTGGGAATACTAGGATTGATTCCGCTCTCCTCCATGAAGCCAGCTGGGTGACCTTGGGCTAGTCACAGCTCTCTTCTGAGCTTCCACAGCCCCACCTGCCTCTCAGGGTGTTTTGGGGAGAAGAACAGAAGGTTTGTCAGCTGCTTTGAGTCCCTTTAAATGGATGAGAAAAGCGGGGTAGAAAAGCCGACTCTTCTTCTTCCACCTGCCCTCGCATCCCTTCTTGCCACCCCTGGTCCAGCCACTGCAGACCACCTGGGTTACAATGCCCAGCAGTTTTTCATCCACACTTGACCCGATCAGCCACCTTGGAGAGGGAGGCAGAGATGCTGGTGGATCGACACAGGCAAAGACTCTCCATTGGAAATCTCTCATTCCCTTCGGGAGCTGCTGAAGCATCTTTTAGAAATGTGCTATTTATCCAAGTTCTTCAATCCTCTCTTTAATGCAAACACCCTCAGGGCACCAAACCTCACTAAAACACAAGCAAGAGCAAGCAAACCAGCAAAAGAACAACACAACCACACGTATGAAAGCAGCAGCAGCAGCAGCAGCCGAAACAAAAAGCCATTAGATGATATTAAACACTTGTCAAAAGCGCGGGCAACCAGGACGGACAGAGTTTGCGCACTGCCTACGAGAGAGAACAATCAGTGTGCCAGGCAATTGTCTAAGGACGCAGGCAGAATCAAGTAGCAGCTGGCTGGCGGATTTTATTATTTATTACTTTATTATTTATAATTCTATTCCGCCCTGTACCCAAAGGTCTCGGGGCGGGTGACAACCTTTAAAACAGCAATTTACAAATCAGTATAAATTAAAACAATAAAATACATAAAAACACGTTTACAAGATTCAACATGTTTAAAAGAATTTCCTAAATATTAAAATAAAATTATCTACAGTGGGGGGGAAAGTATAATCGCCTTAGCCTAAGGCCAGGGCAAAGAGGGACGTCTTCCTGCACTTCTAGGGGGAGACTATTCCATAGCCTGGGGGCCATTACTGAAAAGGCCCTTTCCTGGGTGTCCACCTGACTCACTACAGAAGGCAATGGGACAACCAGGAGGGCCTCAGCTCCTGATCTTAAGGCTCGGCAGGACAATAAGGGAGAAGGTGTTCCTTTAGATATTTACAGGCTTGGGGTGTCGGCTGTTCGGAGTCTCTCCTTTCCAGGAGGTCCCAGTGCAATCCAGCACCTGTCTGGCACCTAAGCTCTTATTGTTTCTTCCTCCTCTTTTCACTTTAGCCAATTTCCAGGGCACTTGAAACCTTGCATGGGGTGTGGATGACCTCAGCAAGGTACTGACCTAAACGTGGAGCGGGGAAATGAATCCTGTAACTGATGGACACCACACTTTCCAGGAGTTCCACACCTGCTCTCTGGGCGCCTTCTGCAGAATGGCAGGCAAGCAAAACCTGAGCCCAGGATACTGGCAATTCAAAGAACAGAGGTGCAAACTTAACAGTCGGCCAAATTACCCCATCAAAGTCCTCCTGCTTTTACCACTGCCTTCAGGCGCTTAAAAGATGGGGATCTGTGATAGGGCCTTCTCAGTGGTAGCCCCCAAACTACGGAATAATCTCTTTCCTGAGGTCCACTGGGCACCATCACTTGATAGGTTCAGGCAATCTGTGAAGACACACCTTCGTACCCTCACCTTTTGGCTGGGGAAACTGCTTTGCCTCCCTGCTTTCTGGCATTGTTATTGTTTGTAATGTTCTATTTTTTATTAGGTTGAAGTGCTGCAACCTGCCCTGAGAGACCTTAACAATAAATAAAGCCTAGTAGAGGTGTCTCTGAGCTGTTAATGGCCACAGGCTGACCAAGGAAATGTGGATTATGGGTAAGTGAGAGGAAAGATTGGGTGAGTCCCAGACACTTTTGCAAGAATAACTCCAAAATCACCAGATCTGAGACCCTTAAGCAGTGATCCCCATCAGCTCTGGACCTTTGGGCTTTAGCCTATAAGTCCTGGGTCACCCACCTCCACCACCCCCCATTGGTTTCCTAAATCATTGGTCTGCAACCCCTCCTCGTGCTGTAACTGCTAGGTAGCTGCTGGAGGGGGGGGAGGTTGGAGGGAGATAAGCATGGAGGGAGCAGGAGAGGTGCCATGGAGAACGGAGGGGTCAGGTGGGCCATCAGATGGGCAAACAGAAGGAAGATGGTGGGCCAGGTCAGGTGCCAGCAGGATCAGCAGGCAAGGGCGAAAGGGGGCCAAGAAATGGGGGTGAGGGGAAGGCAAGCAGGGCATTGTTTCAGACTCCCTGCCATGTGGATTGTTCCTTCGCTGCCAGACTCTCCCATTCTGCGCATGAGCTCAGCCCACTATAGAGAAGTGTCACCTTTCCAGTTTGTCTGCCAAGAGGCAACTGAGGTGCCCTAAAACACCTTGGCTTCTCAGCCACCGAAAGGAACAGAAGAAGAAAGGAGCTTCTTAATAGCAGAGAGGGCTGAAACATAAACAACGTAAGCGCTTTTTGCCCACCAAACGCCATCTAAGCGTCCACAACTGTATGGTGTTGGCGAGGGCATCCCTAGGAGGCAGGATGCCCCTGAAGGCCAGCAGTAGGACACAGGCTGTGGCCACACTTAAGGTTCAGTCCAGCTTCAGATCAAGAGAACACATCAGCAAAGTGACCAGTGATTCTCCTTCCACATGATCAGTCCCAAAGGGGAATTTTCTGAGCTATTTATCACTGAAAGAAAACAGCTTCTTCTCACTTTGCTGATGCATCCTCTCGCTCTGAAAGTGGATTGAAGCTGCACTGAACCTTAAGTGTGACCACAGCCAGAGTGTGGACCGATGACCTGATCATGGGCTGCCAAGGAGGACCCAACAGGCCTTCTGGAGGCCAGAAAAGTACCTCCGGTTCTGGGGCTGCACGACCCCAGAACCGGAAGGTCTATTCATGATCATCCACGGTTTCAGGTAACCATGGTAGGAGCTGGAACATATCCCTAGCGGATATGGGGGTCTGACTGTACATATATATGTAAACTGGCACTGACAACATGGCTAGGAAGGAATGCCAGCCCTGCTCATTTCAATATACAGAGGAGCTATGATCTCTTAATGTTCTAGTTGGCAACCTTCATCACTAGTTGTTCCCCACAGGTCCTTTTCCACGCTGCCCAGCTGGTTTAAAGCTGTTGCAGTGCCTGTCTGTCCACAGCAGAGGGAGAGCGGCTGGGGGAAGAAGTGGAGCCCCAAAATGCACAAAGGTGGGCACGGCGGAGTTCATCTGCCCGTCGGCGTCCAGAGTCCTGAAGTCAGGAAAACGCCACGGCGGCCGGGAGCAGCAGCCCTGGACGCTCACCAGGCTGAGAAACCTCAGAGGAGGAGGCACCAGCCACAAGGTCATGGGAAGCAAAACCCTCAGGCACCTTCCCCCTCATTTTGCTCTCGTGGGGGTGGGCTCCTGTCACACCAATTTAGGCCACTTCGCCACAGAGATGTCAGGATGTTGCTCCCATCCTGTGCAAGGCTCCCTTGCAAAGGCTGTTAATATGAGGCAGCACACGGAAAGAGGAAGCGTTTCCCCATCCAGCAGACTTCTCAGCTAATGCCTCCAAATTGTAGTGGATTTTACTGAAGTCACACGAACATAAGGGAAGGTCTGATGCCAGATCAGGCCTCAGCCCATCTAGTCTGTCTCAACCAGTGGCCCACCAATCGCTTCCAGTCATTCTCAAGAAGACAATGTTCCCTGGCCTTTAGAGGCCTCCTGCTGACCCCTCCAACCTGGAGGCTATACCTGAGCATCACTTCCAGTAACCACTGATACACCTGGCCCTCGCGAATTTGTTTAAATTTATAAGAACCTAAGAGGGGCCCTACTGGATCAGACCACAGCCAATCTAGTCCAGGACTCCATCTCACACAGTGACCACCAGTTGTTCCTGGTCATCTCAAGCAGATGACCAAGGCAAAACCTTCACTTGCTCTCAACTCTTTGCAAATGGCCTTTAGAGGCATCCTAGAAACACAACAGGAGCCGTGCTGGATCAGGCCACAGGCCATCTAGCCCAGCATCGTGTCTCACGTAATGGGCCACCAAGTACTTCTGGGCCTCTCAAGAAGAAGACAAAGGCAAAACCTTCAGCTGCTCTTGAATCCCAGCAAATGGCCATTAGGAGCATCCTGCCTGCCTCCCCAGCCTGGAGAATGTACCTGAGCATCCATTCTAGTAGCCATCGACACACCTGTCCTCCATGAATTTGCCCAACCTTTCTTTAAGTGCATCCAGGACAGCAGCTGCTGGCAGTAAATCCCATAGACCAGCGACCCCATAAGAACCGAACAGAAGTCCTTAAGGAGCAAAGCCCAGGGCTTCCTTGAGCTGTCCAGGGCCGCCCTTTGAGTTTCCTAGCTCCTGTTACACACTCCTTGACCAGGGTTGTGTACAAAGCTGCTCTGCAGAGCAACATTACATCTGGCTCCATGAGTGAGAGAAACAGGTGTGTAAACTGATTATATTTCCCACCCAGGACAGACACCATCATTTTAAACATAATGTGTATTGTTTTAGTGTTGTTGAATTTTTAAAGTGTTTAATGTATATTCTGTTTTAATCTGCTATTTTAAGGTTGTAACCCGCCCAGAGACCTTCAGGATATAAATATAAATAAATAAACTGAGGCCCAGGAGAGCAAAGTTTTTGGCTGCATCCAGACCAGGTGAAAAACCCATAATTATTTCATTTGCTAGATGTGATCATACAGTCCTGGAATACAGGGCTGAAGGCATTGCATTGCTATGTGACATACTAAAATGTGGAATATTGACCTCACGCTTGGGAAAGCTGGGGGTGCTTTGTTCTGGAATACCCAAACATGGGGGAACAGTAAGCGACACTTGGAGGTTCCCTGTTCCTTGTTTGCATTGTGGAACTGGGAACGGACCCAGACTAGTCCATATCTGCAGCAATTCATGGATCTCATCCTGCCCCAAACCTCTTTCAGCTGATGAAACCCACACGACTTAGAGGCAAGGGGACTGAGAATTTAGCAGATGGCCCCTTGCAACATCTGGATGACGGATGCAAAATAAAGGAGCAACGTGTGTGCAGAACCCTGCTTATCCTGTCCATCTGGAAGTCCCCAAGGTGTGTGTGGATCCAGGACCATGAAAGTGGATAATCCTTGAAGTGGGAGTTCAAAGAGACTGTAACATCTAGGCCTCTTCAGCCTGGAAGGATGGCGTTTAAGAGGGGACCTGACTGAAGGATATAAAATCATGCATAGTAATGAAAAGGTGGATAAAGAAAATTTCTTTTCTCTATCATACAATACTAGAATCAGGGGGCATCTATGAAGCTGATGGGTAGCAGAGTCAGATCCAACAAACAGAAGTATTTCTTCACCCAGAGGGTCATCAATTTATGGAATTTGCTGCCAGAATAGATGGTAACAGCAACCAACCTAGATGGCTTTAAGGAAGGGTTAGAGAAATTCATGGATGACAGGTGTATCAATGGCTACTAGAATGGATGCCTAAGTACATCTTGCAGGTAGGAGGCCTCTAAAGGCTATTTGCTGGGATTGGAGAGCAGGAGAAGGTTTGCCCTTGTCTCTTCTTGAGATGCCCATGGGCAGTTGGTGGGCCACTCTGTGAGACAGGATGCTGGACTAGATGGGCCACGGCCTGATCCAGCAGGGCTCCTCTGAGGTTCTTAAGGAGAAGAAGGAGAAGAGTTGGCTTTTCTACCCTGCTTTTCTTACCCATTTAAGGGGACTCGAAGTGGCTGACAAACCTTGTTGTTCTGCCCGCAACAGACACCCTGTGAAGTAGGCGGGGCTGTGAGAGCTCAGAAGAGAGCAGCTGTGACTAGCCCAAGGTCACCCAGCTGGCTTCATGGGGGGGGGGGGGCGGGGCGGCGGAATTGAACCCAGTATTCCCAGATAAGAGTCTGGCTCCCTAACCACTAGACCAAACTGGCTCACCAAGAGACATCAAGCAGCGAGATGCGGCAGGAACAGCGGAAGAGGGAAATAACAGGCGCTTCTGTGAGGCTGAGGTGCTTTCCCAGGTTTTTGCAAGCAACCCATGGGTGGAGATGGAGGGGAGCCCATTGCTCAGGTGATTCACAGTATGAAAAAGGGTCATGATAGAGGGTTCCCGGTTCCAGCAATAGGCAGCTGCAAACCACTTCTGTCTCTCTGCCAAGAAAACTGCACAGGACGGGTCCATGGCGTCTGGGAGTGTCTGCAACTCAGTCGTTGAGCAAACTGCCTGGAAGACAGACGGTTGCTGGTTCAATCGCCAGCCTCTCCCCAGAACTAGGCAATGGACTTTGAACTGTATTGATTAGTCATTTGACCATATCAAGTTTACAAAAGATAAAATCATATAAAACATGCGAGGATAAAATTAAGAAAAAAAGAAAAAAAACCATTATTTGTCCCTTTCACCCTTACAAGACATCCCATTCAACTCAATGAATGACTTCCTAAGTCAGGCAGCCTTAACAAAAAAACAAAGCTGCCCTAGATGTCACCTGGACATGTTCTCCCCGCAGAAGGTGAGTCACCTTAGGGTCTGCATTCTAGTGGGACACATTTTGTAAAAGGGGCCCAAACAAGTTGTTCTTATGGAGGAATACCAGGGACAGGTAAAGATCTCCAACCATTTCTGTGCTACAAACACACAGTCTTTCTCCATAAGCTACCTGATGGTATCTACCATACTTCACCACGGAGTCAATACATTCAAAACGTGCCGAAGTAAATTGTTGCCTTAACTGATGGGGCATTTTCTAAACAGGCAATGGCAAACCACTTCTCTCTGCCAAGTAAACTGCCTACAGGGTGCCCCTCCAGCCACAATTCATCACTAGTGCAATTCATCACAACTATGCGGTACCCAAAAGCCACAAGAAGACATCTTGAACTACACCAAAGGCAAGTCCGCACGGTTACTGAGTGCCCAAGCTGTTGCATTTCTGCCTGCCACAACTTCAAGGTGCCCCTTCCCAGGGGAACACCCCCCAAGCCCCCCACCCCCACCCCTGGCCATTCAGCCCCCTCACAGAGCCCGAGGAAGCCCTGGGCTTGGCTGCTTAAGCCCTCCCTGGCTGTTACTATAGTTTCATCATCGCAGCCGTGGCTGTGAGTAGCTATGGCAACCCCTGCCAGCCGAGGGATGGAGCCGGAGGCTGCTCCGAGGATGGGGTGGTGGTCCACCGTTCAAGAACAGACCCTGCTTACACAAGCAGGGGGTGTGGATGGGAATCCACAAAGAACACCTGTTTGGAAGGTGTAGCAAGGAGAGGCAAAAAGGACGCCCCTTTCTTTAGGGATAGGGTATTCTCCCCTCCTCCTGACCATCTGGGGGAAGCAACTTTTTCCTTCCAAAGGGGAGCAGGGCCCAGGAGCTGAAATCATGAATGTGTGTACAGTACAGGCAAGGGGTAGGGGTCTGTCTCCTCAAATACCCCCTCCCCCCCCACTTTGATCCAGGGGCAGAGAGAGAGAGAGAACAGGTGAAGGTTCTGCCTTTGCTTTCTCCCTGAAGCCCAAAAGCAACTGGTGTGAGACTAGATAAGCTGTGGCCTGATCCAGCAGGGCTCCTCATGTTCATGTTCATCGACTACTAGGATGGATGCCCAGGTGCCCCCTCCAGGTTGGAGAGATGGGCAGGAGGCCTCCAAAGGGCACTTGCAAGGGGCCAAGAGCAGGTGAGGGTTTCTCCTTCACACTGCATGAAAGAGGAGGCTGGACTAGATGGGCTGTGGCCCAATCCAGCAGGGCTCCTCTGAGGTTCTTATGCCCTTGCCCTCTGCTTGAGATGCCAATAGGCAACTGGTGGGCCACTGGGTGAGATGGGATGTTGGACTAGATGGGCTGTGGCCTGATCCAGCAGGGCTCCTCTTAAGTTCTTATGGACTAGATGGACTGTGGCCCAATCCAGCAGGGCTCCTCTTAGGTTCTTAGGGACTAGATGGACTGTGGCCTGATTCAGCAGGGCTCCTCTTGGGTTCTTTTGGACTAGATGGGTTGTGGCCTGATCTAGCAGGGCTCCTCTTAGGTTCTCATGGACTAGATGGGCTGTGGCCTGATCCAGCAGGGCTCCTCTTAGGGTCTTATGGACTAGATGGGCTGTGGCCTGATCCAGCAGGGCTCCTCTTAGGGTCTTATGGACTAGATGGACTGTGGCCTGATTCAGCAGGGCTCCTCTTGGGTTCTTTTGGACTAGATGGGTTGTGGCCTGATCTAGCAGGGCTCCTCTTAGGTTCTCATGGACTAGATGGGCTGTGGCCTGATCCAGCAGGGCTCCTCTTAGGGTCTTATGGACTAGATGGGCTGTGGCCTGATCCAGCAGGGCTCCTCTTAGGGTCTTATGGACTAGATGGACTGTGGCCCGATCCAGCAGGGCTCCTCTTAGGTTCTTAGGGACTAGATGGACTGTGGCCCAATCCAGCAGGGCTCCTCTTAGGTTCTTAGGGACTAGATGGACTGTGGCCCAATCCAGCAGGGCTCCTCTTAGGTTCTTATGGACTAGATGGGCTGTGGCCTGATCCAGCAGGGCTTCTCTGAGGTTCTTATAGACCAGTAGGGCTCCTCTTAATTTACTGAGGACAGGTGTCTCAACAGTCACTAGGATGGATGCCTAAGTACATCTTTCAGGCTGGGGGGGGGGTGTCAAGCAGGATACTTCTGAGACCATTTGCTGGGATTCGAGAGCAGAAGGTTTTGCCCTCGTCTCTGCTCGAGATGCCCATGGGCAATTGTGGGCCACTGTGTCAGTTGGGATTTAGGGCTCCCCTTAGGTCCAGAATGGATGCCTAGGCAGGTACACCCTCCAGGCTGGGGAGACAGGCAGGGCTTCTGTTTCTCGCTCCACCTGACTTTATCCTTGCACTGATGCAGTTGCATGCCTGGGGGACTCACCCACCCACCTGAGCACCTGGGACAGGCAGTGGCCCTTCCCAAGAAGCATGGGGGTGGGGTTGGGGGTGGGCGGGCAAACATCCCAAGAAAGGCAGAGCAAAGAAGCCGAATGCGATGCACTCAGGAGCCTTTCTCCTGCCCAGCTGAAGTTCCCGGGTGGGGAAGCAACAGGATGAAGGGGAGATGTTCACTAGGGAGGGAGGCAAGAGAGGGTCTCTCCCCACGACCCTAAAAAAAGACCTGCACCAGGAGCGGTTTATCCTTTAGGTCCTAGACCAAGGAAACAAAATCCCCTCCGTCCCTGATCCGGAGTGAGGCCAGAGTCGGACCAATTGCCTTGCAGTTCGGGAAAGGGAAAAGCGAAGGGGGCTTCTTTCTTTCTTTCTTTCTTTCTTTCTTTCTTTCTTTCTTTCTTTCTTTCTTTCTGCACGAGACAGGAGTCCGGACGCTCCCCCGGGTTGGTACCGCCGCAAAGGGACGGAGGCGGCCTCGAACGCGACGCCGAGCGGGTCTGGACGGGCCAAGGCAAGGACGGGGGCCCCGGAGGCTCGAGGAGACGGCGCCCCCTCCCCACGGAGATGCAGGGGCCACCCGACTTGAAGGATACCTGCGCCCCCCCTCCTCTCCCCACAGTGGGCACAAACCCCGGGAAGGGCAGCTGGGGGCGCAGGGCGACGAGCGGTGCAAAGTGCCGCCCCCCCCGGCGGACGGGGCGTCCTTGGGGGTCAGCGGCGCGCCCGGGCAGGGCTGACTTGGCTGCCCGCTCCCGCCGCGCCCTCCGCACGTCGCGCGGGCCGGGCCGGGAAGGGATGGAACCCGCACCGCACCGCACCCCGTTTGCCCCCGAAGACCCGCGCCGACGACTCGAGGAGGGGGCGCCGTCCTAAGAGGCATCGGGGACACCACGACGGGGGGGGGGGAGCTGATCTTGGAAGCGCCAGAGCGCTAGTGGTCGCCCTCCCCCACGTGCCCGGCTCTAAGCCCCTGCCGACGGGACCAGCTCGGTGCCCGCGCCCCCCCCAGGACCCTCCCCCCTTCCCTTCTTACCTGCGGCGGCGCCGGGCGCCTCATCCCGATGGCATCGGCGGGCGGGCGGTCAGGCTGCCGTCCGGGGACCTCGCGAAGGCGGCGGGGCCGGACCAGCGGAGGAGGAGGGGGGGCGGGACGGACGGGAGCGCCCCCCACCTCCCGGCCGCCCAGCAGCAGCAGCGGCGGCAGCGGCAGCAGTGCAGGCGGGCAGCGCAGCGCAGCCCTCCGTGCGTCCGTCCGTCCGTGCGCCGCCGCCACTCGCCCTCCCGCCCGGCCGCCGGCCGCCTTTTAAGCCGATTGGCGACGCGGCCCCGCGTCAGGCCCGCCGCCGCCAACCGCACCGGCCCGATGTGACGTCAGCGCGGCGGCTCCACCGGTTGGGCGGCCGCCCGCCCGCCCGCCGGTGCCCTCCGCGCCCTGCCCGCCCCGGGAGAGCCCGCCGCCCGCCGGCACGTGCGCCCGATGCCCTGCGCCTGCCGGGGGAGAATGGCCGGAGGGGCAGCGCGGGCTCCGTCCGTCCGCCCGTCCCTCCGGGGGCAGCCGAGGCGCCCCGTCCGCCGTGACCCTGGCCGGAGCTGCTGCCCACCCAGTGGAGACTCGCCCCTCGCCCGCGCGGACTGCTGCTCGGCCCTCCCCCGCCCCACGGGGAGGGAGGGAGGGAGGGGGTCTTCTTGGCGACCCCCCTGCACCCGTCGCGGGGAAATGCCCCCCTGCAACTTTTTGTTGCAGATCTGCTGCAGGCGTCGCGGGGAAGCCCCCCCGCTACCCCCCCCGAAAGGGAGGAAGCAGGTCGGCGGGTTAACGGGGGGGGGGGAGGTCCGGAGCCTTTTCGGTGGGCGGGGAGGCAGAGATTTGAACCACGGGGGGGGGGGAGAGAGAAGAGGGCCGTCTTTAGGAAGAACAATGCTAAAAAGGGTAGGAGTTATAGACCCCCCAACCCCCCAAGGACGGACTCAGTGCAACCAGAGCCCCTGAACACATTCACACGAACTGAGAGCTAGTTTGGAGACGCACTCTTAACTGGGAATACCGGGTTTAATTCCGCACTCCTCCACGAAGCCAGCTGGGTGACCTTGGGCTAGTCACAGCTCTCTTCTGAGCTCTCACCGCCCCACCTACCTCGCAGGGTGTCTCTTGGGAGAAGAACAGAAGGCTTGTCAGCTGCTTAGAGTCCCCTTAAATGGGTGAGAAAAGCGGGGTAGAAAAGCCAACTCTTCTTTTTCTTCCATGAAGCCATCTGGGTGACCTTAGGGTGGTCACACCTCTCTTCCTGAACAATCACAGCCTCACCCACCTCCCAGGGCGTCTGTTGTGGGGACAAAAACAGGTTTGTCAGCCGCTTTGAGTCCCCTTAAATGGGTCAGAAAAGCAGGGTAGAAAAGCCAGCTCTTCTTTTCCCTCCACGATGCCAGCTGGGTGACCTTGGGATGGGCACAGCTCTCTTCCTATACAATCACAGCCCCACCTTCATCACAGGGTGGTCTGTGGTGGGGGAGAAGAACAGAAGGTTTGTCAGCCACTTTGAGTCCCCTTAAATGGGTGAGAAAAGTGGGTAGAAAAAGCAAACTCTTCTTGTTTTCAGGGGTCTCGGGCATTCCTGGTCTGTTCACTCGTGCTCACTATGAGGGGTTGCTGGAGATGGGCTGCTGCTGCTGTTCCTCGCCCCAGCCCTTAAGCAAAGCAGCGACGGCTCTTCCCTACATGCACCCTTCTAAAAGGAGTTCAGCGGGCCTTTCCTCCCCCTTGCACAACCAGTGCAGTCTTGTCCCCCCCCCCTCGCCCACAGTGGCTTAAGGGCAACAGCAGCTGCTGCTGGATGCAGGTTGAACTGGTGGTGTTGGGGGGGGGGGCTGCCTGGAGCTGACACCTCCAAGTGAGCTTTAAAAATGGCAAGAGCTGGAGACGCTTCCTGCACCGCACCAGGAAAGGGAACTCAGGGTTTCCTGGTGGTCTCTTTTCCAAGTACTAACCAATCCTGGCCCGTCTTAGCACTTGGAGATCACCGAAGAGCTGCAAAGGAGTCCCATTTGCTTGCATGCAAACTCTCTCTCTCTCTCTCTTTCCTAACTAAATACTTCAAAACTGTTTCTTGCAATGTTGCGGGTTCAAATGCTTTGTGGAACCTGGATGCCAAGAGCAAGGTGCAGAGGGAAAGGACAGGAGGAAGCGCCAGCCCTGTGCCTGTCCCATTTAATCTCTATCTGAACACAAGTATCTAAAATTTATGACCCTGGCAGCCATACCTGTGTGGGTTTGCCCCTGGGAATTTTGACACTTGCAAAGTATTTTTCAGCCACTAAGGCAGTTAGAAAATTCGACATGGCCATCTTTTGTGCCACAGTGAAACAGAGATTGTCTCTCTCGTGCAGTCTTTTGGCTTGGCCAGTCTGAATTAGTTTCCCCCTTGCCCGCATGGGTGCCTATATGCTTCCGATCTGAATTCAAGGTGCTGGTAATGACCTTTAAAATCCTAAATGGCTTGCGACCTCAGTACTTGAAGGGACGCCTCCTTTTGTACAGACCTACTTGAGGCTTAAGATCTGCTGGAGGGGGGCTCGTCCGTGTCCCACCAGTTAGAGAAATCCGCTGTGTTGGGACATGGGGCAGGGCCTTCTCAGCCGTGGCACCCCACGTATGGAACGCCCTTCCCCTGGAGGCCCACTTAGCGCCAAGTCTTCTAACTTTTAGGTGCCAAGTAAAGATCTGGCTCTTTATTAAAGCCTTTGGGCATTAGCTCACTCAAGCACTATTTTAATTTTAGCTTTTAACTAACTATGCTGTTTAATACTGTTTTAACGGGGTGTGTATTTAATGTCTATACATGAGTTTTCTTATTGTAAGCCACCCAGATATCCTACGATATGGGATGGTATATTATCACGTTAGATGGATGGATGGATGGATGGATGGATGGGTGGGTGGGTGGGTGGGTGGGTGGGTAGGTAGGTAGGTAGATAGATAGATAGATAGATAGATAGATAGATAGATAGATAGATAGATAGATAGATAGATAGATAGATAGATAGATAGATAGATAGATAGATAGATAGATAGAGTTCCTCCAAAGCCAGGCCTCTGGAAAGAACCAAAGAGGTGGTAAACACAGGAGAAAAGGTCCTTGGGGACAGGATGGGAGGGGGGGGGGCGGTGGAGGAAGAAGCTGGTGCTGTTTCTAAAAAAGATGTGTACAAATTGCTTCTAAAAAAAGGGAAGCCGATCAATTGTTCCTTGTGGCCACCAAGAAAACAGGATCGAGTGACAGGAAAGAAGGTTGTTGGAACTAAATTATGAAGCAGGGAGAGGCGTCGTCATCGTGAGCACATCAGCCCAGGTGTGCTTCCAGAAGAGGCAAGGAAGGGAGGCTCTGTGGCCAAGGGGGGCGGGGAGGAGCCTGAAAAATCAGTCAGTGGGGGCACCTCTGGGAGGTGTGTGTGAAGAGGTCATCAGCCTATGGAATTTGCTGCCAGAAGAGGTGGTGACAGCAACCACCTTAGATGGCTTTAAGGAAGGGCTGGACAAGTTTATGGATAACGTATCAGTGGGTGTTTCCGCACTGGCTGCAGAAACCGGTTTAACCAACCCGAAAGACACATTAAAGTCACTTACCTTAAACACCTTCCACATTGGAGACGCTTTCTAGGACCCTTGGCGGAGGGCACTTCCACATTGCAGCGTGCAAGACCTGTTTTTAAAACCGGTTTTGCCGCTGAAATCCGGATTAAATGTAAGCCCTGAAAAATCAGGTCTTACGTCCGTCACTTCCCCCTGGATGTGTGCAGAAGCAGGAGGCTTCCACATACCGTCAGGGGAAGAGACAGACTCCCGGCGGCCGCCATTTTGGGGAGGGCGGAAGCAGGACTGCCTGCTTCCAAAGTTCTTCCCCCACGTGCCAGTCAGTGCCAGAGACCTGTGGTGACTGGCAGCTCCATGCTCCAGTCCTGTGGTTCTAAGGGCGGCGGCAGCGGCATTGCGTGAGCGTCCGTAGTGCACCCACTCCAATCTGTCCTTCGGAATCCATCCTCCCCACGCATGTGTGGTAGCACGGGGATCCCATTGACCCGTCATAAATAGTGTCAGATCTTCGGGAAGATGGATTGCCAAATGCGGAATGACCCAGTGGCTACTAGAATGGATGCCTAAGTACATCTTTCAGGCTGGGGAGACAAGCTGGAGGCCTCTAGGGCCACTTGCTGGGACTTGAGAGCAGGAGCAGGTTTGCCCTTGTCTCTGCTTGAGATGCCCATGGGCAACTGGTGGGCCACTGTGTGAGGCAGGATGCTGGACTAGATGGGCTGTGGCCTGATCCAGCAGGGCTCCTCTGAGGTTCTCAGGCTTGCTTTTCCATGTATCCATGGCTACTAGAATGGGTGTCTGTGGACCATCTTGGGACCCTCTGGAAGAACACAGGGACTCAGTTTGGGAACTGCTACCCTAGGACACGCCTCACCTGTGAGCCCGAGAGTCCCTGGCTGAGGAAGCCAGCAGCTGGGATGTGGAAGGACCGTGTGGCCTGAGATCCGACCACGGCTGGGGTTCCCAATCTTACAAGAACTCCCCCTCCATCTGCTGGCCCTCACCTTGTCACTGCGTAACGGATGCGCAAAAAGCAAAGTCATAAAGCATCCAGATAGCAGGAAGCTCAGTGTAAATGAAAACTGACCCTGATGATCTAAAACGGTGATGGCCAACCTATGACACGCGTGTCACAGGTGACACGCCCAGCCCTTTTGGGTGACACACATGGTCACCCTGGCACCTGGGCGTGTAGTGCTTGCTTGTTCTTGAAGTGTACAAAATACCAACTTTCAATTGAAAACTTGTACAAAAGTCACTAATGTAAAGAATTATTTGTTTTGGCTTTTCATAAAACACATATATTAAAAATATAACTTTTTTACTAGAGCTACAAATATCACAAAATTATGGATATTTCTAGATGTGACAGCACCCGAGTTAAGCTAGTTTTTTTTTGTGAATTTTGACACACCGAGCTCAAAAGGTTCACCATCACTGATCTAAAACAAAAGAAACAGCAACAAAAGGGGATGATGGGGCTTCCCATAAAAGACAAGGGGACGTTGCTCTTTGTAAAGTTAGAACAAACGGGTGAGGAAAATGCGGTCTCACAACATGCTATAAAATTTTTATTGAGATAACGTCATCATCTCTGATATATAATTTGGTTTAATTAGAATTCTTATTGATTATTCAAATAAAAGGATATGTCAAACGCATTTTTTACATTGGATTTGTAAAGAATTGAAAGAAAAACCCTATTTCTATGAATAGATCACGTTAGAATGGGGTAAAATTCTATTCGATATGAATCTATTTGTACGTATTCGTACGAATATTAAATGCGTATCGGATATGAATGAATACTTATATGATACGTATCTGATACAAACAAATAAGTACAGTATCTGATATGAATACGTATCCAATATGCATCTGATATGTATCCATAACATATCTGCACCCAAATGCCAAATCCAACCTGAATCCACTTTTATTTTGCTGTCGATCCATTTTGAATGCAATCTGGATCCATTGCGGATGTGACCGGCCCCGAGTTTTACCACACGCCTAATCTTAACAAATGTCCGAACTATTCCTAAGAATGTCTGGTAACATTCATATTTGTACAAATGTTAGTATACAAATATCGTAACATTTGATTCATGAGCGAATGTCCGAATACGTAGGAATTCGTACAAATAAATGTTTACATTAGTAGTGTAAATTATTCATACCTGCTCTTATCTCTTCCCCCTGTTGTTGGTTTGTTTGCTCGTGGTGTTTTTTTTTTTTTGGAGAATTGTTCTTGATTTTTAGTTTTTGTATGATTGTTATGTTCATGTTGTTAGTGGTTTTATGATGTAAGGCCATGTCTCCATGCTGGCCAGTTGGCGTCCTTTGGGTGCTGTATTGGTAAGCAGGGGCCGGGCGCGGTGCTGGGCACGCATTTCAGGCGTCCACATGGGATGCCTGGTAACGCGCGCCAGGTTCGGGACTCTGCGCAGATGGAGGCGTCCCCAAGCAAGCCATGCCAAGCGCCAGCATGGGGAGCAGCTCCACCCCCTCTCTGCCCCCTCTCTCCTCAGTCCCCCCCTCTCTCTCCCTCCTCCAGCCCGGCCCTCCTCCTGTCTCTCACAGAGAGAGAGAGAGGGGGGGGGGGAGAGGGTGGAATCCCTGTCATACCCTGTTAAAATGATTAAGAGCAGCGAAAGTGCTGCTCTCATTTTAGTGAGGCTCTGAACTTGTGCACTTTAGCCCCAACCCTCTCCTGAAACCTGTGCGCCAGGCGCCCCATACGGTGCCGAGACTCGTTTTCCAGGGTGCCAAATTTGGTCCCCTGTTGGCGCTGTATGGGGGGATTTAGCACTTTTCGCGTGCCAAATCAAAAGCCCATGCGGACAGCCAGCGCCGATCCCGCTCTCGGCACTGTACCAAATCAGCATGTGTGTATTATACGTTTATTGTCAAATTAAAAAAATAATTTAAAAAAAGACAAGGGAACGTAACCTGAAATCTAACCCTTTCCAATCCGAATGGGTAAAGCGTTCCGTTGCCTGTCATTTGGGTCCTCCTCCCTGCACCAGAGCTAGAGTTTTAGAGCTGGGCATCGCTCTGCATGGATTCTAATTAGCTTTTTATGTGGCTCTCTGAAAGGTTTATATCCTGCTGCTGCTACTGCTGCTGCTAGGGGAATCACACCTTGTTTAATAACTCCAGTACAGAACTTCTTGCCTGCGGCAAAGCTTTGGGATCTTGGCCGGGCAGGACTTGCAGCCGTAAGATTTGCACTTGGGTCAGAACCATTGCAGGCCATAGAATCTGTGTCTCCATTATGCCCTTCCCCTTCCTAGGTCCTCTGACTCAGAATCTTTTAATTTTATTTTATCAAATGTCAGAAGATAACAGCATTCCAGAAAAGGTTACAAGAAGTACCAAAGATAATAACTTCAGCTTGCACCATGAGTGTTTTATTGGTTAATGTCCACACTGGCTAAGGTTTTTTAGGCACCTACCTGCCCTTCATCTGGAAGAGGAAAATCTAGGCATGTTTGTACTTGGAGAGCTAGTCAACTTTGGCCATTCGTTCCCCCCATGATCGAATTCTTACCTTATTCAATCTGGGGCCCTGTCCTCCTCTGGGCGCTGCCATTTTGGCTGTGGCTCCCTCCATGACTGCGCATGCGTCGGCACCATCTTTCTGACGCGCAGTCATGTCTATGGTCATTTGAGGTGCCAGGGTGCTTGTGCAGCACCTCAGATGACCCCTGAGCACCACAAGAAGAGGGGGAATGGTAGCTCCCTAACCCTACTGGATCAGGCCACAGGCCACCCAGTCCAGCATCCTGTCCCACACAGCGGCCCACCAATTGCCCATGGGCGTCTCAAGCAGAGACAAGGGCAATCCTTCTCCTGCTCTCCAATCCCAGCAAATGGCCTTAGAGGCATCCTGCTTGTCCCCATTCTAGCAGCCATTGATAATCTTTCATCCGTGGCAAGGCAGGGGCATTTCTGAACAGCGGAACGGCTGTTTTGGTGACTTGGGGTGAGTGGAACATCCCTCCCTCCCTCCCTCCCTCCCTCCCTCCCACCTATACCCAAGGGTCTCAGGGCAGGTCACAACATATAAAATGGACACATTAACTAATAACCTATTAAACATATTAAAACCAATGGCGTGTCTGAATATGGGGAGGAAAAGGCGGTTCCTTTAGTAAGCCAAAGGTCAGGGCAAAGAGATGCATCTTCACAGCTCATCTAAACACATAGAGTGAAGGCGCCTGAAGCACCTCAGGAGGGAGACTATTCCACAGTCTGGGAGCCACCACTGGAAAGACCCTATCCCGGGTGCCCACCTCTTTTGCTGCTGTGAGTGGTGGCACAACCAGGAGGGCACTGTGCCTGTGAAAGCTGCAACTATATCCCCCCCTCCGCTCTTTCCTGCCCCCCTCCTCCCTGCAGGCAAGGAGGAAGGCCCAGAAACACATCATGGCATGCAGTGCTTTGGGGTCCCAGCAGCCCAAAGCAAGCCTCCCAACGTGAAGCCTCCACCCCACCGCCAGCCGGGCACTGCTCAGAACCACTGGCGGCACCACAGAACCCTTTGCAGGACGGAGACGCCTGGAGCCCCTGCCAAGCTGGGCGGCTTCCAGCTCTTGCAACTTTTGCTGCTGCTCGCTTTAGTCAGCATCTGACGGGGAAATGGATTTCCTTTACGGTTGTTTTATTTCACATAGGAGCAGTTCCTGGCCACCTCATTATGTTAAGTGGAAACTATTTGTACCTGATTTGGGGGAAGTGAAAGGTTGATTCTAGCCTATTGAATCACAATAAAGGCAACGGTTTCCTGTCTCACAGCAAGTGTTCATTTATTTAGCAGGCTCGTGTCTCCGTAAGTTGCACTAAGGCCATCTTTGTGCACTTACTGCTAATCCAGCTTAGGAATCCACCCGTCCCCTCCATCTGCACGGGATGGAATGTAGACTAGCAGAAACTGGACTAGGAGACCCCACATGACTGCATATTCCAGTATACAGGGAGATCTTTTTTAAAAGTTTTAGTAGAAGAAGAAAAAGTTGGCTTTTCTCACCTGTTTTAAGAGGACTCAAGGTACCTGACAAACCTTCCATTCTTCTCCCCTCAAGAGACACCCTGTAAGGTAGGAGGGGTTGTGAGAGCTCAGAAGACAGCTGTGACTCGCCCAAGGTCACCCAGCTGGCTTTGTTAAGGAATGCAGAATCAATCCAGGAGACTACCTGAAAGAATCTGACACTCTAATCACAAGAACAAACTGACTCGTAGAAAAAGTAATGTTGGCTTTTCTATCCCGCTTTTCTCACCTGTTTTAAGAGGACTCAAGGTACCTGACAAACCTTCCGTTCTTCTCCCCACAAAGACACCTTGAGAGGTAGATGGGGCTGTGAGAGCTCAGAAAGAGAGCTGTGATTCGCCCAAGGTCACCCAGCTGGCTTCGTGGAGAAGTGTGGAATCGAACAGGGATACCTTCAGATATGAGTTCGACACACTGACCACAAGACCAGACTGGCTCACTGGCTGCAGCAGGGTCTAGCTAGGATATGATAATTGTGGCGGGACCATTTCCTACGTTGTTGCTTCCTAGTGGGATATCTGGGCGCCGTCTAGAGGCAACCTCACTCTGAGAACCAGCTGCCTGCAAGCATGTTGGCCCCAATTCTGTGCTTTGTCTGCATGTGAGCAGCCTGTTGCGCTGATGTTGTGCCCCAGTGTCATGGCAAGGCGCAGACTCTCCTAAATTACCCAATTTCCCATCTCTGACCATTATAAATTCAGGATTCACTGAAATCAAAAATGAGATTCTGCCTCTCTATGAGGACCATGGAGCTTTTCTTTCCCTGACTGTGTTCTAAATAAAAGCATGCACAAGCTCAGACTACCTGGATTATTGCTTTTCTCCTTGATGGCTCCACATGAGCATGTCATTAGTTACTGGCAAGGTTGGTGGGATTTTGCATGTGGTGAGAAGCCAGGACAATTGAAATCTTGGCGTTTTCAAATCTTGGAGGGGAGGCCTTGGCTTAAAAATACGGAGATTCTAGGACAGGGCCAGGTCTTGCCTGTCCTAGAATCTCAGTCCTGAAGGATGCAGTTTGCGAGCCGTTTGGCTTTACCTGGCACATGATCTTAACTGGAAATACAGGCAGCCCTGGGAAGTCGTCAAATCTAATCAATAAGAAGTATGGGAGGAAGAGGATTAATGTACATGGTGTATCAATGGATACTAGAATGGATGCCCAGGTACCATCTCCAGGTTGGAGAGGCAGGCAGGAGGCCACTAAAGGCCATTTGCAGGGAGACGAGAGCAGGTGAAAGTTTTGCCCTTGTTTACTGCCTGAGATGCCCAGAACTAACTTGTGGGCCACTGAGAGAGGATGCTGTGGCCTGATCCAACTTGTCCCTGGGCATAACTGAATAAAATAAATAACTGCCCTCTGCTCCCAGGTTCTGTTTCTTGGGCCAGGAGACCTATTTGCCCTTTGACCAGTAGTGAAGAAGTAGTGAACGTCTGGTGAAGAGCATTTGCACGTCGACTAGGCTACTGCAGCCTCCAAGTGTGCCCGCCCTCACCAAACGTTCACTAATTGTTTACCAATATTTACCAATGTTTACCAAAAACTTACCTGAAACGTCCAGCAGTGCGACCATTCGCTCTGCGTCCTGTTTCCTGTGTTTGGTGGGTGGGGAATGCAGCGTCCATGTAGGTGTGGTGGCAGCCGTGATTGATCGCTCACCCATGCCGTGATCGGACCTCCGATCCCTTGGAGTGGCGATCGATCGTAGAGTCACAAGAGGGGTGTTCAATCATAGGTTAGCCTGTGATTGAACATTCCCCTTTCGCAATGGCATCCAAGTGGCCAATCGCAGCAGCAAGAAGGTGGGACTTCCATCTTAGGACATGGTGGCGCAGGCTGGTAAACGGGAAGCTTACCTCCCAGCAAATGCAAATGGTCCACCTGTACCTGAAGTTTACCAGCCTTAGTTCATGGCAGCCTAATCAGGTAAGTGCAAAAAGGCCCCTGGTCACACAAGTAGTTGAGGGAGCTATTCGCACTAGGCTTTATTCTGGAATATATCTTGGAATAGGTGTATGCTGTCCACATGCTAGTGCAGGCTATAGGATGCCCCAGATGAGGCCTGTCAGAGTCTGCATTAGCAGGTGGACAAGAACCCCCTGTCCTGAGATATATTCCAAAATACAGCCGAGTGCGAATAGGCCTAAGGTCATCTTCAGGTTGTGTTACGCAGACTACTTTTAATTAATTTGTTTTCCAAGCCAACCTACCCCCATTAGACCATTTTAACTGGAGTCCTCATTTTTAGACGGCTCAGCCTGTCCTCAGTGTGAGCAAGGGGACAGGCTAAAGGAGGCTGAACTGTGCTGTGGTGGGTGGGTCCTTTCAGCCAAAGAGCATGCATGGAGTCGTGAGGCACCTCCCCTTCTCTCCTCTGTTTATGTGCATGATTCCTCTAGCATTTTCCCGCAAATTTATTATTATTAAAATTAATTGCATGGAGAAGAAAAGCACATAAAAAAAGAAGGGGCGTGGAAGGGGGGGAGCAGGCTTAAAAAAGAACCGCAAACACACCTCCTCGCCTCCCTTGAGTGACACAACAGCATCCGATCTGAAAGGAGGTCGATTTGATGGAGCAAAAGGGCCGGAGAGCCAAGAGTTCTGTGGAAGAGGCTCAGGCCAATCGCGGAGGAAGGTGTGAGTGTTGCGGCCCCAGCGAGGATGGCCTGAAGATGAGCTATAATGATCTAGGTGTAAACAGAACTGGTACGACCTCAGAGTGAATTAATGTGTAAGCCGTCCTGTCTAGACTTGTGTGACCAGGGCCTTGGTCTCACTAGGGTTTGGCAGGGAAAGAGAGTTGAGGAAGTGGCTTCTTTACGTGCATGAAATGCTCCACTGAAGGAGGAAGTCTGGGACAGAAACCACTGCAGCCAACAGACCAGCCCGTGGCTCCATTGGGCTGGAGAGCCCACCCTGCTGATTCCTGGTATCTGTTGAAAAGAGTGTGTTGCCCAGGGGGAAAGATGAACTTCTCCAGATTTATGATAACTTCTGGGCACTTTGGGTAATGGATGAAAAGGTCAGCTTGGCTGAGGGGAACTTGGCAGAAGCCGCGATTAAAAGATCTGGGAAATTGCTGTAGATTTATGGTGCCAGCTCTGGTTCCTCTATCTTGCCAAGCCGTCAACTCTCAAGAGCGGCCAGTTACAAAAAGCAAGGAAGTTCACAGACGAGGCGTTCCTTAAAATGGATCCATCGGACAGGATGAAAGAACCGGGTATGTCCAGCTTGTAGGCTGTCTGGAGGGAATGCTGGAGCGTAATCTGTGTGGTGCAAACCGTGGTTGGAGCAGAGCAAGGCAGAGGGCATCTAAATGTAGCTTGTAGCCACTCAAACTTCATGAGTAGACGGTGTTTTATGACACTGATGGGCAGGAGAGTTAGGAGCAATCAGGGGAAGGATTTCTTCACCGGTCCATGGAATTTACTGCCAGAAGAGGTGGTGACAGCAACCAGCCTGGGTGGCTTTAAGAAAGGATAAGATAAAAATTATGGAGGTGTATCAAAGGCTGCTAGAATGGATGGCCAGGTACAACCTCTGGGATGAAGAGTCAGGCAGGATGACCCTATGCTTCTCTCTATGGATGCTCTTCTATCAGTGGGTCCATCTTTGAGATCTGTCATTCCAGTGTGACCAGGGTAAGGTTGATAGAACGTTCCAGATTAACCAGACCTCCAAGCCAACCAAAGAGCTATCCTTCCTGCAGGTCTCTGAGCAGTATCGGGCATTTTCACTAGGTCATTCAATGTCCTCCATTCCAGCAGCCATTTATATATGTGCCCACCATAAATTTGACTAACCCTGCAAGAACTTAAGAGGAGCTTTGCTGCATCTGGTCGAGTCCTCCACCATCCTGTCACAAACTGCTTCTGGGCATCTGGAGCGGAACGCCAGGGCAACACCTTCACCTGCGCTCAACCACCTGCAGATGGCCTTCAGAGGCATCCTGGCCGTCTCTCCACCCTGGAGGTGGTATGTGAGCATCCATTCTAGTATCTGTGTCTTCCATGAATTTGTCTAACCTTTTCTTAAAGCTATCCAGGCTGGTTGCCATCACCACCTCAAGCCCCCAGGGCTCTTATTCTCCTCTTAGAGGAAGGAACAAGCAAAGGCACCAGATGCTTCCAGGTGCTATGAAACAACCACCCTCATCCTCATGCCTGGCCATTAGTCACGCAGGCTGTCAGCTTCCTGCTTGCAGAGTCTGCAAGAGGAAATCAGATTCAACCACAATTTATGGAAGCATCAAGCAGTTCTTGTCAAGAAGAAACATTACAGGGAAGCAGTAAGTCAAACCCAGTGAAGCATTACTGGCCCAGCCACCCACGGCGTGCGCATAGACCCCCAGGTCTGACAGCTTATGTAAGACTGACAGCCGCTGCGCTGTCGTTCAAAACACAGCTCATTCCCATGGGATTTCCCCTCACCCTGCTGTGAGGAAACGTACCAAGGCCCACTCTGGATTGAAAAAGAAGCATAAACAGCCTTCTTCTTTCTGGTTCCCAGGCAACTCTGGTGGCTTCTGCAGATGAGCTGTCAACGTTCTGGACTGGGTGTCCCACACCCTGGTTGGAACCTGATGAATCATAGAATCATAGAGTTGGAAGGGACCTCCAGGGTCCTTCAGTCCAACCCCGGCTCAAAGCAGGATTCCCTAATCCACCCCAGACAGATGTAGGTCCAGCCTCTGCTTGGAGACCTCCAGCGAAGCAGAACCCACTACCTCCTGCAGCCACCTATTCCACTGACTGATTGTCCTCACTGTCAGGAAGTTTCTCCTAATATCTAATCCGTATTGACTCCCTTGGAGTTTCATCCCGTTGTTTCTAGTCCTCCCATCTTGTGTAAGTGAGAATAGGGACGATCCCTCTGCACTGTGACGGCCCTTCAGAGACTTGAAGACCCCATCATGTCTCCTCTTGGTCTTCTCTTCTGTTGGCTAAACATTCCTAGATCCTTCAACCTTTCCTCCTAGGACGTGGTTTCCAGACCACTCACCATTTTGGTAGCCCTCCTTTGGACTTGCTCTAGTTTGTCAATGTCTTTTTAAAATTGGACACAGTACTCTAGATCAGTGGTCCCCAACCTTTTTTGCACCAGGGACCAGCTTCGAGCAAGACCATCTTCCCCTTGCCTGGCCTGGCAGGGTGGGGCGGGGTGGGGCGGGGCAGGGGTGCGGCTTTGGTCATATGGGGCCAGGATTATGGAGGGGGTTGGAGTTTAGTGCATTCTTATAATGTCTCCCGGCAGATAAAATTATGCAGGGTGTGACGGGGTGGGGCAGCGGGCTCCATCCACCCCACATAGTGTGCCGCCATGGCCCAGACCAGCAAAAAAAACACAAAAACCCCAACCCCAGTCCTGGTCTGTGGACCGGTGGTTAGGGACCCCTGCTCTAGATGAGGTCTGTCCAAGGTAGCAGGGCTCCTCTACATAAATCTAAAGAGGACAGGTGTATCAGTGCCCTCAGGAATGGATGCCCAGGTAGAGCCTCTAAAGGCCTTTTGCACGTAGCTGATAGCAGAGGAAAATGTTGCCCTTGTCTTCTGCTTGAGATGGGCTGCAGCCTGATTCAGCAGAGCTTCCCTTAATTCTGGAGGACAGGCGTATCAAAGGCTACTAGAATGGAGGTACCACCTGCAGGTTGCGGAGACAGGCAGGACGTCTCTAAAGGCCATTTGCGCTACATGGGGCAGGGAGGCTGGATTAGGTGGCTTGTGGCCTGATCCAGTAGGATTCCTTTTAGGTTCTTATGATTGGTGGTTGTTCTGCAGGTGAACATGTAGAAGCCTTCAACCTTTTTTCACTTGTTTGCCCCTTGACTGCCCATTTCCATAAATTGTACCCTCCATAATATTTGAATATTTCGAATATTTGTGCGCATCCTTAACCATCCGTAAGGAAGGCTCCACCCTGAGTATCTCAAGCAACTTCCATTCATTCAACGCAGCCGGCCTTGGAAGGACACAGTGGCGGATGGTCCCACGTGCTGATGAAGAGACCTGGTTGAGCTGCATTTTGGGTTTTCTGCTTGTAGCCCTCCAGGATCTCGGGCAGCCTGTAGAAAAAGCACAGAGCATCCAAGGCTGTTGCCCAGAGGGAATCACGCCTTTGAAGTTTGGAGCAAAAACATTGCTTCATTAGCGTTGCCAGGGCAATCTCTCTTCTTCTTCTTCTTCTTCTTCTTCTTCTTCTTCTTCTTCTTCTTCTTCTTCTTCTTCTTCTTCTTCTTCTTCTTCTTCTTCTTCATTCCTGCCTCCTTTCCTTGCTTCCGCATCCTCTCCAGTTGCTGATGGGGAGAAAAGAAACAGATGGAGAAAGATATAGATGTGTGTGTGTGGGGGGGGGGAATCAACAACACTCAGCAACATTTCCTGTTCTGGGTGAAATGTGAGATCTTTCCAGCGATGCTCCAGGGTTATGGAGGTGCACTGAAACATGCAATTAGATCCAGCACTCACCTGGGATTTTCTGCTCAGGAATTCTAATTAAGAGCAAACAGCGGGCAGGTGGAAAGGGGTTCAGGTCCTATTGAAATTAGCACTGAAGGAATCTTCACCATTACGTGCTAAGGAGATTGGGCTTGGCAGAAAGGGGGAGGAGGAGAAGGTGAAGAATGAGAGAGAACAGACCACAATGTAACTAAAAAAGAGATCAGAACACATGTAACAAGAGGTCTTCTCCTCCTCCTCCAGGAAAGAGAATCAGAGGCCGTGATGGCGGCCAATAAATTGAAGCTGAATCCAGACAAGACAGAGGTGCTGTGTGTCACAGGGTCTCAGGCTCGTGTAGTTGGGAGACACCCTGTCCTTGATGGGGTTGCAATATCCGGGAAGGGACAGGTGTGAAATTTGAGGGTACTCCTGGACTCTGCGCTAACACTCGAAGCTCAGGTGGAGGCCGTGGCCAGGAGCGCCTACTCCCAACTATGGTTGGTGCATCAGCTGAAACCTTTTTTGGACAGAGATGACTTGGCCACAGTTATCCATGCTCTGGTAACCTCCAGGTTGGACTACTGTAATGGACTCTACTTGGGGCTTCCCTTGAAGATGGGTCGGAAGTTGCAACTAGTGCAAAATGCAGCTGCCGGAGTGCTGACCAGGACAGCTAGCCGGATGCATACCACGCTGGTCTTGAAAGAATTGCACTGGCTGCCAGTTCACTACCGAGCCTAATTCAAGGTGTTAATTCTGACTTACAAGGCCCTAAATGACTTGGACCCCAAATATCTAAAGGAACGCCTTCTCCCATATCGACCTGCCCGTGCCTTAAGATCTGGAGGGGAGGCCCTCCTGGTTATCCCACCACCTTCAGCAGCTGGGCGGGTGGGCACCCGGGAGAGGGCCTTCTTGGTAGTGGCCCCAAGGCTATGGAACGGTCTCCCCCTGGAGGTGCGTCAGGCCCCTTCTCTGTTTGTGTTCAGGAAGGCAGTGAAGATGCACCTGTTCACTCAGGCCTTTGGTTAAATGTTGCTTATATTTCTGCCGTAAACACTACTGTTTTAACCGTTTCTGTATTGTTTTTATCATGTTGGTTTTTCAATGTTGTATTGGTTATTATTGTTTTGATATAGTTTTTGATATGTTCGATTTTAAAGGTTGTTACCTGCCTGGAGACCCTTGGGTATAGGGTGGGATATAAATATAAATAAATGAATAAAATAAAAAGCTCTGAAATCATTTTGAGTGCTCAACTTCTCAAAGTTTTAAAAGACTCTGTAGTTTCTGAGGATTAAAGGTCCCGAAATGTGGATTATCTATATTTGGATCAAAAGTGGTCTTGCTGCTGGATTTAGAAATAATCCTCACTATTTTGCAATGGGAACACAAGTGGTCTTTTGGGGAGAGGGAAACATGCTTTAGGGGCATTCTCCTCAGATTCACCTGACTGAATGATGAGCTGTGATTTCCTTCCCTTTGCCCTGGGCTATCACCATTACATGCTAAGGAGATCGGGCTTGGCTGAAAGGGGGGGGGGAGGTGAAGAATGAGAGAAATCAGGCTACAATGTAACTAAAAAATGCAATGCAACAAAGAGATCAGACAAAAGTTTCTGATTTTACAAAGAGGGGCTGCAATCGTGACTTTGGAGTCTTCTGTCCTGAGTCGGCTCTTGTGTAAAAGCCTGCCTGCCTGCCTGCTTCCTCCCTCTCTCCCTCCTCCCTGCCATTTCGCACTGCTCTGATCCACCAATCTATCACAAAACACCAGAAGGGAAAGTGATCTTTCATCTTCTACTGCCTTGTTAACATGAGAAGCTGTGCTACCATGGGGGGAGAAGCGGTGAACAAAAGCTGCTGCTCCATGATCTGAATCACGAACAGGCTTATATAGGTGGTGGAGTTTGAATTACCCTCCCTGATGAAGTTAGCTTATGACAGTGCCCAACTGCTGACTGTATGAGGAGGGGGTTCTGCAGAGGAGAGGAGAGAGGGGAGGGGGTTTCTCCCCTGTGAGTCCGCATTGTAATCTAATGATGGGAACGCAAAAAATCAAACCTTGCTGCTGAATAAAAAAAAACACCCTGGTTTAAAACTGCATTAAACTGCACAATGGGAACCTGGCCTTGATATTTTTTACGTGCGTGGTTGCTGAACGTTTGCATACTCCATGCTGAGAGTAGTCAGTGCATTCATGTAAATGTTTTATCATTTATCTTTATTAATTTATAGCGGCAGGTTTGTGACAAGGAGTTGTCCTTAGGAATACATGTAGGGCTGCAGCTGATATTCCAGATTGTGCCAACCAGAAAGAGACTTTGTAGGGACTGAGGAACTGAGAACCTTACCTGATCTAGATGTATTTTAAATATTCCTGTACTGCTTCCCAAAAAATACATCTTGACCCTGGCTTATAAACTAGGATGAAAACAAGGTTAAAAACTGTGAGTGGGGTAAGAAAACAAGCAGAGGATCCAGCCATCAACACAAGGAAAGCCTGAGTGGAAAAAAACATTTTTTTGCTAAGTGCCTAAAGAATGAAAAAGTAAATGGAACAGGTAGGTAGAATGGGATTGCTCCTAGACCCAGAAGAAGCGTTTGCTTTTCTACCCTGCTTTTCTCATCATTTAAGGGAACTCAAAGCAGCTGACAAAGCTTCTGTTCTTCTCTCCACAACAGACACCCTGGCTCCACTTCCAGCAGCTGAAAACAGTCCATGTTGGGATTATTCGAATGTAAAATAGCTCCATTCATGGTGGGAAAGTCCCAGAAGACATGTAAACACATTTTGGTGTAGGATCTCTGAAGGCTAGCATGATGCCTCTAAGGCCATTTGCTGGGATTCGAGAGTAGGAGAAGGTTTGCCCTTGTCCCTGCTTGAGATGCCCATGGGCATTTGGTGGGCCACTGTGTGCGACAGCATGCTGGACTAGATGGGCTGTGGCCTGATCCAGCAGGGCTCCTCTGAGGTTCTTATGGACTAGACGGGCTGTGGCCTGATCCAGCAGGGCTCCTCTTAGGTTCTCATGGACTAGATGGAATGTGGCCTGATCCAGCAGGGCTCCTCTTAGGTTCTCATGGATTAGATGGACTGTGGCCTGATCCAGCAGGGCTCCTCTTAGGTTCCTATGGACTAGATGGGCTGTGGCCAGCAGGGCTCCTCTTACTGCATGGATGGCGGATGTATCAATGGCTACTAGAACGGACGCCTAAGTACATCCTTCAGGCTGTGGGGACCAGCAGGATGTTTCCAAGTCCATTTGCTGGGATTTGGGAGCAGAAGAAGGTTTGCCTTTGTCTCTGCTTGAGATGCCCATGGGCAACTGGTGGGCCACTGTGTGAGATGGGATGCTGAACTCGATGGGCTGTGGCCTGATCCAGCAGGGCTCCTCTGAGGTTCTAAAGACTAAAGATGGCTTCCATTGCATTTCAATATATAGTTGCTGTTGTATTATTTTATATGTATATGTGGGAAGCCGTACACAAACATTTTATATATACAAAGAAATGACCATTTCTGCTTAAAGAAAGGAAGATCTTGAACATAAGGAGAAAACACTGCATAGCTGTACCATAAAGATCTATGCACACTTGATCGAAATGTCTGATATGGGGAACATGAAATCATTAAAAAATCTAAAGTGGTTCATTTGATACTTCATGTGTAAAGTAGAAGGTCTTCCCATTTTTTTCAACTGTCCTGGGATGCAGAGTTTGGATCTTGAATCTGCTCAAAAGGAATCTGTTCCTCAAAAGGAATCAAAATGAAATGGACTACATTGCTTCTCTCATGCCTTGTGTCCTCTCTGATGTTTCGGAGGAAGGTCCCACTCATGGCAGCCAAAGCATAGGAGGTGCACCTTAGGAGCCAAATGTGGGAACTGCTTCTGTCCCCCCAGATGGGGATAGTTTGGACTCACACAATACTCAACGCCCAGAGCCAAGTTCTCTATGGAGAGAACAACAACAGCTGCGCCCCTCGCCTCGCCTTGCCTCCATGCGAAGCAGCTGTGAGGTCAGGGGCGTGACTCTCCGAGTCCTACTGAAGAAACACGCAACTCTGCCCCTGACGTTGCAAGCAAAGAATCACTTGGCAACCCCGACTCGTGTGGACCCTGAGTCTTGACTCCTGATTCCTGACTGACTTCCTGAAATTACAATGACTCTCTGGAACCCCGAATCTTGGCCTGTTTGGCTCCACGTACTCTGTACCCCCAAGAACTCCGGTAACTGACTTGGTGTCTTGACTTGGTGTCTTGCTGTCGCTACCTGGGCACGTGCACGCAGGTGCTTTGCTGCTACCACCTGCTCTGGACACGACAGTTTCAGGGCAATCCAAGGACACCATAATGATCTCGCTACAGCAGTGAATATCAGGGATGGAGTTCTCTATGGTGAATCTTTTTTTCTGATCCTCCACCTGGCCTGGCAGCAAAAGGAAAGGAAATGCAGCTCAGAGAACACTGATGACGCGACATACCCCAGAAATCCCACTTGAAAAGAATTACTCTGGTGCCCCTATGCTCCCAAGCACCATAAAAAGTGTCACTGGTTACCGATAAAGCTTTAAATGGATCAGGCTCAGGGCACACGGATGCCTTCAGGTTGGGGATTTCTCACTCGATGCTAAGATTTTCAGGCAGGACGTACCAGCCTGTGGCTGCCTCCAGTTCATCAACAGCTCTGCCCAGGGCTCCCCTGATGGATTTCCAAAGAGCTCTGATCTCTTTTTTAGTTACACTGCAGTCTGATCTCTCTCATTCCTTCAGCCAAGCCCGATCCCTTTGGCACGTAATGACGAGAGCCCGTGGAAAAGGGGAGGAAATCATGGCTTATCATTGGATCAGGGGAAACTGAGGAGAAAACCCCTACAGCATGGTTCCTTCCCTGCAAAAACCGCTTGCATTCCCATTGCAAAATACTGAGGATTATTTCTAAATCCATGGATGACACCCATGATACTTCTCGGGAAACTGGTAATAAATATAAGGAGGCATTTAATGGTCTCACCATTTTGGTCATTTTGGTTGCAAGTGGTATGGGATCTGCCGTGAAGATGGCAGCCACATGGGTCAAGTGGTTGAGCCTCATGGTGGATCACCATCTTGGAAATGGCCCCAGAAGGTGGCATTTTCAGTGCCACAAAATGAAAGGGACAGAAATCTGCCTGTTAATTTGAGCCAATTTGGTCTTGTGGTAGAGTGTTGGATTCATACCTTGTAGTCACCCGGTTTGATTCCGCACTCCCCCAAGAAACCAGCTGGATGACCTTGGGCTAGTCACAGCTCTCTTCTAAACTCTCACGGCCTCACCTATCTCACAGGGTGTCTGTTGTGGGGAGAAGAACAAAAGGTTTGTCAGCCGCTTTGAGTCCCCATAAATAGGTGAGAAAAGCGGGGTATAAAAGTCAACTCCTCTTCCTCTTTTAGTATAGATGGGTTGTGGCCTGATCCATCTTGGCTCCTCTTATATTTTTATGTGAGCCAGTTTGGTCTTGTCTTTTTAGAGTGTTGGATCTTATCTGCTAGTCTCCCAATTAAATTCCACACTTCTCCATGAAGCCAGCTGGGTGACCTTGGGCTAGTCACAGCTCTCTTCTGAGCTCTCACAGCCCCACCTGCCTCACAGAAGAACAGAAGGTTTCTTGGGTCCCCTTAAGGGTGAAAAAAGTGGGGTAGAAAAGTCAACTCTTCTCTTCCTCCCAACCTCCTCTGCCATCACATGGGCAGAACATCATTTCCCCACATTTATGGGACAGGTGACTTCAAGGAGAGCTTCCAAGTGATAGAAGGCAGGCCTGTTTTCCTGCTGAGCCCCAGAAATGCCCAAATGGTAGCTTTTGGGGGAAGTGTAGATGCCCATTAAGTTCCCTCTGCCTGCTCTCTGTGTTCAGAATAATCGGCTCTTTCGATGCTGTTCACAAGCACCATGGGCTGTTTGGTTTTCTAATGCTCTTCCTTTTCCATTTATTATGTTTTTTGCAGTTGCTGCTACTACCACCATATACTACAAAATAGCCTAGTGTTATAAGAACAAAATGGACAGTAAAAAAAATACACGACCTGGGTTGCAATTGAATTTTACACTTACTGTGAAAGCACAGCGAGATCCCAGGGGTCTGACTTCAGCAATCCAAAGAAAGCCCTCAGTTCTCAAATGGCCCCTGGCGGTGGCCGTGATGGTAACGCAGCCTTCCGGAATGCTGAAAAGGTGGCAGGACTGATAGAAGAAATATGCTCTTGCATACTGAGGCTTAGAATCCCAGAATTATAGAGTTGGAAGGGACCTCCAGGGTCATCCAGTCCAACCCCCTGCTCAATGCAGGATTTCCTAAACCATCCCAGACAGATGTAGGTCCAGCCTCTGCTTGAAGACCTCCAGCGAAGGAGAACTCCCTACCTCCTATGGCAACCTATTGCACTGACTGATCACCCCCACTGGCAGGAAGGTTTTCCTAATATCTAATCTGTATTGACTCCCTTGGAGTTCCATCCCGTTGTTTCTAGTCCTCCCATCTTGTGCAAGTGAGAATAGGGACGATCCCTCTGCACTGTGATGGACCTTCAGAGACTTGAAGACTGCTATCATGTCTTCTGGGCTGGGGACACACTTAAGGTTTAATCCAGTTTCAGTCCACTTTTAGAGTGAGAGAACACATCAGCAAAGGGACAAGTAGCTTTTTTCCTTCAGTATTAAAGAACTCATAAAATTCACTTTTGTGATAGATAATGTGGAAATAAAATTACTGGTCACTTTGCTGACGCGTTCTCTCGCTCTGAAGGTGGAGTGAAGCTCGACTAAACCTTAGGTGTGACCACAGCCCTGGTCCCCAGGAACCATTTGCTTCCCTCACCACCACCCTGTGCCGCCTGTGAAAAGCTTCGGAGCATGGGGAGGCTAGGAAGGTACCCAGGGTGGGGTCCTGCAACTCATAAAGCAAACACGAAAACTAAAGATCTGCACGGGTTGTCTATTTGCTACCAAGCCCTATTCAGAGTGCTGACTCTGACATATAAAGGGTCATCGGTCTGTGGAATTTACGAGAGGTGATCTGATCAGTACACCTTGATAGGACATCATTAGCACCTGAGCAGAAGAGGTTGGCACAGCAACCAGCCTGGATGGCATTAAGAAAGAGTCAGATAAGTCAATGGAGGACAGGTGTGCCAATGGCTACCAGAGTGACTATCTAGGTGCTGCCTCCAGGTTGGAGAGGCAGGCAGGATGCTTCATAAGGCCATTTGCAAGGTGAGAGCAGGTGAAGGTTTTGCCTTTGTCTTCTGCTTGGCATGTTCCAGAAGTAATCAGTGGGGCACTGAGTGAGATGGAATGCTGGACTAGTTAGGCTCTGGCCTGACCCAGCAGGGCTTCTCTTAATTCATGGAGGTCAGCTGTATCAATGGGTACTAGACTGGATGTCTAGGTACTTCCCCCAAGCTGGAGAGACAGGCAGGATGCCTCTGAGGGCCATTGGCAGGGCATTGAGAGCAGGTGAAGGTTTTGCCTTTGTCTTCTGCTTGAGATGCTGGACTAGATGGGCTGTGGTCTCATCAGTCAAGGCTCCTCTTATGTTCTTAAACCTGGTTCCAAAGTTGTGGCAGTTCTGGATTTCCAGCAGATGCGTTGAATGTTACGTTCCCAGTGTGACCCTTCCAAAACCAAGCAGGTCATCAGTACAATAATAATACCTGCTTTTCTCATCCATTTAAGGGGACTCAAAGTGGCTGACAAACTTTCGGTTCTTCTCCCCACAAAAGACACCCTGTCAGGCAGGTGGGGCTGTGAGAGCTCAGAAGAGAGCTGTGACTCGCCCAAGGTCACCCAGCTGGCTTCATGGGGGAGGGCAGAATCAAACCCGGTATTCCCAGATAAGAGACTGGCTCCTTAACCACTAGACCACCAGAAGAGATCCCCCTGTGTCCTTCTAGCTTGAATTCCACGGCTTCCGCACACGACGCTTCCTTCTCTTCTGCTCTCTTCCCACTCAGTTTCCCTGCTACGACCTGAGATGCTGCGCTCGCGCCAGCGGTCCCTCCAGGGAGGAATATGCGTCACAATCAAATGGCTGCCGAATGCTTTGAAGATCAAAAGGGCCAAGTGAGCTGGTTTTCCTCTCCCGGCCCAGCTCAGGGCTCCCCAAAGATTTTGATGTGCGGCTGGGAGTCAGAAACACGCGCCGCAGCTTCACTGTGGCAGACTAGAGTGCAGAGTTAATTGAGTTCTCCTCTGGGCTTTGCAGCTGGGCCTGGACAAAGAACGTGGCCGGAGTGGTAAGGCTTTCAGGAGAAAAATCCTGCTCCCAGCATTACCTTGAAAAGGCAGCTCTTATCCTGCGGTCTCTGCCTTTGTCTTTTTTTAAAAGGACAAGCTTTAAGATGCCTTGTTCCTACGTTGTCCTGTATTTTATTGCCCTCTGAAATTGCTGTGAGCTTTCTGAATGGCTCTTTAGGCAGCAGAAGAGCAGAAAATCAAAGAAATAAAGCCCCAACAGGAGAATGGACATGATGAGGCAATCAGGTTGGTTCTGCCTGCTCCTGCTGGTCATCATTCTTCAAGGACAGTTAGTCAGGCCACTCTATGCTAGTGAATGTTGCTGCAATACTTGCTTAATGGAGCCGTTTAAGCCTCAAGGGCAAACATGCTTCAGAAGCGTGGTTCCTTTGCATTGTGTTTCTACGGACCCCTATTGCGCTTCCCTCTTGGCTCAGACTAAGGACCTTTCTGCATGCATTATTAGCCTGGAACAGGAGAGAATGTAAGCCTATGAACCCTCCAAACCCTCTTCTGTCTCTGAAGCCATGGCAATACCATAAGACGCTGCCAGGCAATGCTGCCTTAAGGCAAATGTGATAGTTGGCATTTATTAACTAGCATAAAGCTGGACACAAGGAGTTATGAGTATGTATTCTCACAATTCCAAGCTAGGCTTATCAAAACAGAAATAATGCCTCTATAGGTATGCTTTCAGGACAGAGCTTCCTGGAAAAGGTGAGCAGACAGACAAAGAGACCACTCCTTTGGTTTACTTATGCAGATCTGATCAGTACACCTTGATGGGACATCATTAGCACCAGAACAGCATTTTGTTTGCTAAAATGCAGCTTTTGTTTGTTAAGACGCCCAGCTGCTTACCTTAAGTATAAGAACAAACAATGGCTCATCAGGCAGCCAGGCAGGTCAGCGGTTGGTTCAGCCATCGGGACTCCTTGCAACAATCTGTCCCTGCCCCTCCACAGATTCAAACTTCCCACTCTGAATCGGGTTGGTTCGCTGAGAGTATAAAAGACCTTTGAACCTATAGAGACACAGTTTTTTCCGTCACTTCCATTCTGCTGCCATGCTGAACCACACCTTCCTGAAATCACTAACTGAAACTTCCTTGCTGAAATCACTAATCTGAAACTACTTGGCATTCCTGCCTTGTTCACGATCTGCGATCCCCGCGATCCATTTGCCTGCTGGGTGGCCTTGATCTCTGATCCTGCACAAACCCTCTTCTGGCTGAGAGAGAGAGAGAACTCGCTCCTGTTCTTCGCAGCTGCACCTGGACCTTTGCTGCATGACCCCTGTTTCTCCTGATCCTGCTTTGAAGAAGAATCTGCATGGGTGAGAACGGACGCCTTTTCACACGAGGGCTTCCAAAACGCATGTCGGATGCCCTGGAATGGAGCATTCACTCCACTGGGCCGGTGGTTCCATTTGAAACCGCCCTAGCCAGTTCCAAGGTGCCTTACATGCGTTCTGGGTATAGAGCAGAAAATTGTGCTCTACACCCAATCCAGGGTGTTCACAGTCATCGCTGGCTGTCCCACAGCTTTTGGGGAGGGACAGCGTTCACACGCTCCCTCTCTCACAGCTGTGACCCCCTCCCCCAGGCCTCCCACCATTGGGTCAGGTAAGACCCAAGGGCCGGCAGGCCTGTCTGGTCCCTTCCCTGGGTTCCTGCATGCTGCAGGAGACCACATCGGGTCCCCTAGGGCAGCGGTTCTCAACCTTGCTAATGCCGCGACCCCTTAATGGAGTTCCTCATGTTGTGGAGACCCCAACCACGGGGGTGAAGCAGCTGGGAGGTGGGAGGGAAGGGCAGTGGGAGACTCGTCGTGACCCCTCTGAAAGGGTAGTTCGACCCCCAAAGGGGTCCCGACACCCAGGTTGAGAACCACTGCCCTAGGGCCCGCAGGAACGCCCTGGTCACACCCACCCACCCCGGGCCGCGGCCTACCTGGATACGCGTGGACATGCTAGGCACTTACCTCATGCTTGCCAGGTTCCAAAGTGGCAGGTGCGGCCAGCAGCGCTGTATGTCTGCACACACTGCCCACTCTGATTGGCTAGCTGCACACTCGTAGGTAGCTAGCCAATCAGAGCAGGCTGTGTGTGCAGATGGACAACACTGCCGGCTGTGCCGGCCACTTCAGAACACAGCGAGCACAAAGTAAGTGCCTGGCGCACACTTTTCCCCATGTAGGCCCATGCCCAGGGGGCTTCCTGTGGGCCCTAGGGGACCCAGTCTGGTCCCCTAGGGCCTGTGGGAACCGGAGAAGGAATTCAACCCAATGGCGGGAGGCCTGGGAGGGGCGTTCCGCCCCTGCGCCAGCCTTTTCAGCCTAGGACCCGCGGGTATGGATTCCCCATTCACACTTAGGCAGGTAGGACCGTGTTCCCACGCATCCCTTACCTGCCTAGGTGTGAATGGGGAATCTGTCCCCATGTGTCCTAGCCTTACTGCAAAAAAGGCCTCTGGCTGCACCATAGCATAGGGTACGCTTAGAAGCGGTTTCTTTCTTCCTTGTTCTCTTCTACGTCTCTAGATTCCCCAAAGGTATGCTTTTTAAATTGACCCTTTTTTCTCGTACCAAGCTGCAGCCCCACTGGGAATCTGCTTTTGATTATGCTTTGGCACTCTGCCTAGTGCCCCCTTCATTTTTTATTCTTTGTAATACCGATTATTAATAAAAACCATATTTCCTACTGAGGAAAATAGACTCTGGGTCTCTTTCCTTGCTGCTAAGCACTAGAACTGTTGAGGTGTTATTCAAACCTTCCAGGTAAGAAGATCCCACGGGTGTCCTGAGTGAACTGTTTCCCCAACACGTATCAGGATGCCTGCTAACAAGGGTCTAGGGACCTCTTTTCCATATGCTGGCGAAAGGTAAGGGATGTCCCACACCCTTCTAGTACATTCCATCTGCACAGGACAGAACATAGACCAGAGCTGTGTTCAGACACAAGAGATGGGGCACCCCAGAGACCATAGCGCAGGGCCCTCTTGTTCCCAAGCCTTATCTGACCCACCTTTTCCAGCACAGAATGTCCAGGAGATGGGGACAGGGAGAGTGGTGTGTGAACAACCCAACCTCCAAGTCTTCTCCAAGGCCATGTTTGGACATAACAAAAGGAGAGACCGTGTGTGGCCCTCCAGTTCCCAGCTTCTCTTGAATCCACCTTTTCGAGCCCAGAATATTCAGGAGTGGGGAGGGGAAGACTGGTGGGGGAACAATCCCACCTCCTAGCCTTCCCTGAGGCACCTTTTCAGCCTGGAAGGATGGCGTTTAAGAGGGGACCAGATTGAAAAGGTGGATAGAGAACATTTCTCTTCTGTATCACGCAGCACTAGAACCAGGGGGCATCTATGAAGCTGATGGGTAGGAGAGTCAGGTCTGACAGGGGGAAGTATTTCTTCACCCAGAGGGTCATCGGTTTATGGAATGTGCTGCCGGAAGAGGTGGTGACAGCTACCAGTCTGGATGGCTTTAAGGTAGGGTTAGACACATTTATGGATGACAGATGTATCAATGGCTACTAGAACGAATGCCTAGGTGCATCTTTCTGGCTGGGGGGGGGGGATAGGGAACTCAAGAAGCCAGGAACGTTCATTTCTCCCCTTTGGAGCCTCTTCAGAATCGCCACAGGGGCTGATGCAGGACTGTGACCCAATGTGGATCCTTCTATGGATGGCAGGATTGGGGATCTAACAGCCTTCCAGACAATCCAGACAAACACCAAGGTGATGAGGACAATGGATTGGCGACATGTGGAATGCCCCACAGAGCTGCCACCACTGTCTTAATTTAAATCAAGGATGCTTAAGCTGTAGCCTTCAAGATGTTCCTGAGCTACAGCTCCCAGGCTGAGCCCACAAGCTGAGCAGCCCTGGGCTGGCTAGATGCTCTCTTGATTGACTGAGCCAGCAAGCCAGACTTGGCTTAAGAGCCAACACAACATGTGGTCCAAAGAGCATTCGGCACACACTGGGCTATTCTGCAGTCACAGAAAGAAAGCCGACAAGGCGGCTGACGGAGCTCTAAGCTGGGGGATGTGGGATGTTCCTGGACTACAACTCCCAGCATTCCATGTCAGCAGGAGGCTGCACAGCTGAGCAGGTCTCCTCTAGCATGTCAGCATTCATGGGTGATCACATTTGGCTGAACAAACTGCGTTTTCGTACAAGATGCCTTCAAAGGACAGGGGGGCATTGGGAACAATTCACAGAGGTCCCTAGCAGCAAGAACAACATTGCTACTACAGTACTACAATGTTTCAGTGCACCACAAGGTGTGAATTAGAACCACAGCCCATCTGGTCCATAAGAATCTAAGAGAAACCCTGCTGCATCAGGCCACAGTCCATCTAGTCCATAAGAACCTAAGAGAACCTAAGAACATAAGAGAAGCCCTGCTGCATCAGGCCACAGCCCATGTAGTCCAGCATCCTGTCTCACACAGTGGCCCACCAACTGCTTATAGGCGTCTCTAGCAGGGACAAGGGCAAACCTTCTCCTGCTCTCAAATCCCAGCAAGTGGCCTTGGAAGCGTCCTGCTTGTCTCCCAAACCTGAATTTGATGTGCTAGGTTCAGGCTTGGCTGAAAGTCTGAGTGAAATGTATCAAGAGATCAGACAATGCAATGTAGCGAGATATTAGAGCATAGCCCCAGAAGAGTCTGACTTTGCTTAGACAGGGATCAGAAAGACTTTAAAATGCCTGACATTCACGCTGACCCGATGCTGCACAAAGCTGGTGCCTTCTTCGTCCCTCCGACTGACGAAGTGGGACTCTTGACCCTGCCCCCCCCCACTTCCTTTCTTCTTCAGTCAGGCTTATATAGGGGGTGGGGCTTGGATCCCCACCCAGGGTATGATGGAAAAGAGGGGGGAGGAGGAGGCTCCCCCCTGCAAGTCTGCATAATAAGCTGCCAGTGCAAATAGGAAAATACAGAGCTCTCTGCTCATTTAAAAGACCCAAATTAAAACCCAGAGTAAATTGTGCAGTGGAAACAAGCCCTGGGGAATAAATCCTTCCCCTTGTTGGATCCGACTCTCCCGCCCATCAGCTTCATAGATGCCCCCTGGTTCTTGTGTTGTGCGGTTGAGAAATGTTCTCTATCCACCTTTTCTACACCGTGCATGATTTTATATCTTAAACGCCGTCTTTCCAGGCTGAAGAGGCCTAGAGACCTTGCAGTCTGATTCCGTAAGGGATTTTGTTCCAGACCCTTAATCATTCTGGTTGCCCTTTCCTGCACCTTTCCCAGTTCCAAATCCTGTTTCTTCTTCACTGGGCATAATGCACCAATTAATTCCTTTTACCAACCTGTGGAGGCTATTTTGAGAGCGGCACCTCTTGCATTTTGCTCTTATTTGCCCCCTGGGCTCCCCCTGGACCGTCTCCTGAAAGCATTTCACACAATAAATGGAGGAGGCGTGGGGAGAACTCTGGTTTGGACACCCACCACACAGCGCTGAGAGACGCTTGGCTTCCATCTTTCGGGGGGATCTCTCTGAAGTGGGCAGGAAAGGTCAGTCTTCAGTCCAGGAGCCGTCAGGAAGGATTAGATCTACCCATTAAGAAAGTCACTCAAACTTCTCAGAGGGAAGCCGCGTTTCCTTGGGAACAGGGAAATGGTTGTGTTGGGGAAACGGCCTATTTTACTACCAGTAGGAACCTGATGTTAAGAAGGGCCACAGCAGGTACAGACACCTAGAAATGAACCCAGGGAAGAGTTTCTCAGAAATTTATTTTAGTTTCATTTATTTAAGGAATTTATATCCCACCCTTCACCAAATGTTCCCAGGGTGGGTTACAATAAGAATAAAACGTATCAGATATCAAAACATAATTAAAAATATAACTCATTCACTCCCTAACAGGACAGCACCCTGAGGAAGCTATTTAAACAGCAAAAGCCTGGGTGAAAGATACGTTTTCAACAGGTGCCAAAAACTATACAGCGTAGGTGCCTGGTAAACCTCAAGAGGAAGGTTGTTCCAGAGTATGGGGGCCATCACAGAAAAGGCCTTATGCCTCGTACCTCTGCAAGGGAAGGAACTCCCAGAAGGCCTTCTTGAGAACTCAGTGCCCGGGCAGGTCTATATGAGAGAAAGTCCCCCTTCAGATACCCAGGGCCCAAGCTGTTTAGGGCTTTAGATTTTAGTGTCATCACCTTGAACTGGGCTCAGTAGTGAAGAAGAAGAAGAAGAAGAAGAAGAAGAAGAAGAAGAAGAAGAAGAAGAAGAAGAAGAAGAAGAGTTGGCTTTTCTACCCTGCTTTTCTCATCCATTTAAGGGGACTCAAAGCAACTGACAAACCTTCTGTTCTTCTGCCCACAACAGGCACCCTGTGAGGTAGGTGGGGCTGTGAGAGCTCAGAAGAGAACTGTGACTAGCCCAAAGATATCCAGCTGGCTTCGTGGGGGAGGGTGGAATCGAACCAGGTATTCCCAGATAAGAGCCCAACACCCTAACCACTAGACCAAACTGGCTCACAATAGGTGACCAATACAGATTCTTTAAGACTGGCGTGATATGAGTCCTGGCAGAGACTCCGTCAGCAGTCAAGCTGCTGCATTCTGCACCACTTCTGGCTTCCGAACTGTTTTCAAGGGTAGCCCCATGTAGAGCACATTGCAGAAGTATAATCTGGAGGTTACCAGTGCATGGGTTGCTGTGGCCAAGTTATCCCGATCCAGGTAAGGCTTCAACAAAATGTCCCCTTCAGCAGGGGAATCAGTACAGCATAATTAAAAAACTGCTTGGCTCCTTTCTGGTTTCTTAAGAACCTAAGAGAACCTAAGAGGAGCCCTGCAGGATCAGGCCACAGCCTATCTGGTCCATAAGAACCTAAGAAGCGCCTTTCTGCTGGATCAGGCCACAGCCCATCCAGTCCAGCATCCCGTCTCACACAGTGGCCCACCAATTGCTCATGGGCATCTCAAGCAGAGACAAAGGCAAACCTTCTCCTGCTTTTGAATCCCAGCAAATGACCTTACAGGCATCCTGCTTGTCCCTCCAGCCTGAAAGATTTCTTTTTCAACATATTTTTCACATTTAATTGCCCAGCTCTTGAAACACAATTTATTATCAACCTGAATAAAAACAAAAGCAAAAAGGCTTCCAGTACCAACCTTGTACTTGATATCTGGTTGTCACCTTTAGGGGCAAAAGCATCAGCCAGGAGCTTCTTATAACAGAAGGTCAGTCTTCTATTCAGTTTGCTGTGGAGGGATTTTGACCCACTCGCCTGTGCAGAATGGTCTTAATCCGCCCCCCAGAAGGGTTTTTGAACTGCTCATTTAAGGCCCTGCCATAGGATTTCCATGGGTCACAAATAAGGATTTTTCAGGCCCTCCAAAGCCTTTCCTTTTGACTCTTTTGAGCCATTCAGTGGTGGACCAGAATGTTCTTCAGGCTGGAGAGAAAGGCAAGGGAAGCAATGGTGGGCCTCTGTGTGAGACAGGATGCTGGACTAGATGAGTGTGGCTTTATCCCATCGGACTCCTCTTAGGTTCTTATCAGGTTAGGGAAATTCAAGGAGGACAGATATACCCATATGCATAGAAGAAATGCCTAGCTAGATACTTCCTCCAGGTTGGAGAGACAGGCAGGATGCTTCTAAAGGCCATTTGCCAGGATTTGAGAGCAGGTACAGGCTTTCCTTTTGCCTCCTGCTTGAGATATCCCAAAGCAATTGGTGGGCCACTGTGTGAGATGGGATGCTGGACTATACTGGTTGTGGCCTGATCCAGCAGGGCTCCTCTGATGGTCTTTTGACTTGCTATTGGGCTTTGGATGGTTGTCTTGCCACATAACCCAGCTGTTTTGAGCTTGTGACCCTGAACAGGTGGCTGGACATTCTCCTGTGCGCCAGTTTGTTCTAGTGGATAGGGAGCTGGACTCTTATCTGTGAATACTGCACTCCTCCATGAAGCCAGCTGGGTGACCTTGGGCTAGTCACAGCTCTCTTCTGAGCTCTCACAGCCCCACCTTCCTCACAGGGTGTCTGTTGTGGGGAGAATAGCTTTGCCAGCAGCTCTGAGTCCCCTTACAGGAGAAGAAAAGAAGGTTTGTCAGCCACCTTGAGTCCCCTTAAACGGGTGAGAAAAGCAGGGTAGAAAAGCCAACTCTTCCTTTTCTTAAACTCACACCATTCTTTGGGTTAGCAAAGACTAACAGACTAGGGATGTACACAAATACTTGTACAAATTCATACAAATTCAGAGATTTGTATATGAATAGAATGTTACAACATCCGTACACTGACGTTTGTATTTGCACGAATGTTTCGGAATATTCATTTGAAGCTTCGGAACATTCGTGAACCGGGAAGGTGGGAAAGCGGCTGTGCCAGTCACATCTGCAGTGGCTCCAAAGTGCATCTGACATGGTTTGAGAGCAAATTCAAAGTGGATTCGGGGCAGATTTTGGAGCAGAAATGTTACCAGATACATATCGGGTACGTATGTGTTCATATCGGCGATTCATATGAATTTGTACAAATACATTCTTATTGAAAAGAATCCTATCGCATTCGAAGGGGAGCTACTCAAAGGAATATGGACTTTCATGCAAAAACCCCATTTGTTTACATCCCTGTAACCCCCACCCTGTGCCACATCTCCACATAAAGAACACCAGAGTGTGCAAACTTGCTCAGTGAGAAGACTTGATGCTTCCTGAGTTTATGAAGGCACAGGGGGGCTGCAAGGCCAATTCTGTAGTGGTGCCCAGCACCACAGTGAGGTATTTTGCTCAAGAAAGTCAGGCAAAACCACCACATTAACATTGCCGCCAGCTGATTCATTTGTCACATTAACTTAGCATGACCAAAGAAAGAAACCTATTGATCTCCCTAATGGTCAAACCACCACGGAGTGAGAACTCCACCCTTCAGCCCAGCATTGATTGTTTTTCCCAAGGGTAACCAAAAATTGGGGAGCAGAGCAGATGCCATTCCTTCCAAGACAGGCAAGTCAAGACCATAGTTACATCCCTCACTAGTCTCCCAGGCCCAGACTTTTCTGCAACTAGCCCCAGGTTGATGGAAACCTCTCAGCTGAAGTCACTAGAATGGATGCCCAAGTATTGCCTCCAGGTTGCAGAGACAGGCAGGATGCTTCCCACAGCCACTGGCAGGGAGTGAAGAGCAGGTGAAGGTTTTGCCTTTGTCTTCTGCTGCTTTGAGATGCCCAGAAGCAATTGGCAGGCCACTGGGTGAGACAGAATGCTGGACTACACAGGGCTCCTCTTAGGTTCTTGCTGGGCTGGCAAATTTATGGAGGACAGGTATATCAATGGCTACTAGAACTGACACCAAGGTACTGCCTCCAGGCTGGAGAGAGAGGCAGGAAGCCTCTCAAGGCCACTTGCAGGGGGTGAAGAGCAGGTAAAGGCTTTGCTTTTGTCCCCTGCTTGAGATGCCCAGAAACCATTGGTTGACAACTGTGCAAGATAGGACGCTGGACTAGATGGGTTGTGACCTGAACCAGCAGGCCTCCTCTTACGTTTCTATGTTCTTGTGATCCCTCAGCTGCTGGAACACCTACCAGGCTGGGATGCAAAACCACTTCCTTCCAGGTTCTTCAGCCTATTATCCTCTCCCACAAGGTGGTTGGCCGTGTCACTGGCGTTGGGCAAAAGCAAGGTAAATGGAATGATGGGAAAGAAAAGTTCATCCTCATTCAATTTATTTGCCACAGAGATTGGCCATGAGAATTCCACACAGTTAAGTAGGCAGATTATGGTTTGCCGGGTAAGAAGCCAACAGGTTCTAGCTTGGGTTCTAAGCTTTCTCCTCTTTTTTGCCTTGGATAAGCGGTAGCAACTCGTTCGTGAGAGCGTGACGCTTGCTCCGCCAGCTGAAGTGAGTGGGAGGGTGACCAGGTCCTTGCTCGTACTCAAAGCAAGGGCTCAGCTCAAAGGCCAAGGCCGATTTCACCAGGCCAACCCCACCAGCTTTCTTGGGGCCAGGGTGATAGACGCGCCCGTTCTCCGGCAACATAACCAGCTTCTCAGGCTGAAAGGGAACGGCCAGTCTTTCCGCGCCGCCACAGTAAGACAGAAGCTCTTCATCTGAAGGTCCCTGCAGGAGGTGGGTGAAGACGATGGGGCGGTCATCGCAGCGGATATAGTTGTGCTCTCGACCACAGGGCGACAGGTAGGGGAAGGTGTCTTCGTAACGCCCACTCTGGTTCAACTTGAGTTGCTTGAAGAAGAAGACCAGGAACTGCTTATCTAGAGCAGGAAGAGAAAGCAAAGGCTGATCAGCTCTTGTCCCGGCCACCTTTTGCAGTTACAAGGAGGCTCCAGGGGAGAAGCAGGGAAAGAGGTGTCCATACCTGCCAAATGACCACCCACCATAAGTGAAGCCACCTTCTTAAACTCATGGAAACCTTCCAGGGAAGAGCTGTGGACCATCAGAGATGCTACACAGCAGAGGTATGGAGATGAAAGGCAGTGGCTGCTGAGCCGCATTTCCCAGAGCCAACCAAAGACCAAACCTCACAGCAAGTGGTCCTATTAGCAAAGGCTGAAGGAGCCCCGCTGGAAGAGGACCAGGTTGAAAAAGGCTGACAGGTTTGTCCACCCAGCCATGATGGATCCTTCCAAAGGCTGGAAGGAAGCAGCCATTGCAAGGTTCAGGATGGGGAATGGGCACTGCCCATTCCCCATCCTGAACCTTGCAATGGCTGCTTCCTTCTAGCCTTTGGAGGGATCCATCATGGCTGCCTATCTCAGCATCCCTTTTTACACGAGATCGAACCAAGGGAGGCTGCTCTAGCTGGAAAAAACAGGGCAGAAGGGGATGTCCTGTCTCCGGTTTCTGCCTCCACAGTGGGACGCTCCTGTCACTGACCAGAAATGGTGAAGACATTTTGTAGAGATCCTGTCCTGCTCTGCCTGCCACCATGCATGGTCACAGTCACCTTCCATAAGTCCCTGCTGTACCCAGCCCTCTGACACCACATTTGGACATGCGGCTTCATGGGTTCCTTATGAATGTGGCTACTGGACCGGAGGGCTCCTCTTAACATTTTTACAAACAAATGCATGGAGGACAAGTGTACCAGTGGCTCCTAGAACGGATGTCCAGGTTGGAGAGACAGACAGGAGGCCCCCAAAGACCTTTTGTAGCGAGCAGAGAGCAGGTGAAGGATTTGCCCTTGTCTTCTGCTGGAGATACCCTGAGATAATTGCTGGGCCACTGTGTGAGGCAGGATGCTGAACGAGATGACCTGCGGCCTCATCCAGCAGAGCTCCTCTTGCATTCTTAACATTATATGCACAGATTACCACAGATACCTCTGATGGATACGGACTTGTGGGAGCTTAATGCCGACCACACTTTCCTTATCATAGAATCATAGAGTTGGAAGGGACCTCCAGGGTCATCCAGTCCAGCCCCTTGCTCAGTGCAGGATTTCCTAAATCATCTCAGACAGATGTAGGTCCAGCCTCTGCTTGAAGACCTCCAGTGAAGGAGAACCCACCACCTCCCATGGCAACCTATTCCACTGACTGGTCGCCCACACTGTCAGGAAGTTTTTCCTAATATCTAATCTGTATTGACTCCCTTGAAGCTTCATACCATTGTTTCTAATCCTTATTTGTTTTTTGCATTTTTATCCTGCCCTGTAACGGGAGGTCTCTGGGCGGGTAACATTAAAAATCAAACATTATCAAAACAATAACAGTATGTATTAATAACTTCTGCCAGTAGGAAGGGAAGGTGCATCACCATTTACCCAAAGTCCAGGGCAAAGAGGTGCACCTTCATTGCGTTCCTAAGTGTGTACAGTAAAGGAGGCAGACCCACCTCAAGGGGAGACTATTCCATAGCCTAGGGGCCATCACTGAAAAGGCCCTCTCCCACCCCTTTTGCTGCTGAGGGTGGTGGGACAACCACCAGGCCTCAGAGTGCAGGACAGTAGGGCCCTTTCTGCACTAGTCCTTATTCTAGATTATATCCTGGAATAAGGATATAATCTACATTATACCCTGGAATAAGGCCTTAATACACACATGTTGGCACAGATTATATCTTGCCAGGGGCTGGCTGTAGTCTGCACTACCATGTGGATGGGAAGGCCATATTCCAAGCCACCCTCAACTGGCAACTTGGAATTATTATTCTGAGCACAGAAGATCACATTCTTTTTTCCTGGGTCCTCCATTTCGTTGGCATTTCAATTGATTGTTCTACTTCTCGCTGGCACCAGGCCTAAACAACTGCAGCCCAGAGGCCCAGGCCTGGTGGTATTTACAAGCACAACCCGTCGAACAAGCAATCCCTGTGAGGTGTAAATTCCAGTTATTAATAGCCCAGCTGGAGCCATGTAATTGGGAAAGGGAAATTAAGATGCTGAAGGCATCCTGCGTGCTTTCGTGGGAAGCCAGGCGAGAGCAGAGACTGCGAAGGCGGAGAAGACGTTGCTGACAGCAGGCAACTCCCAGGTTGGAGGACTCTGCAAAACTCAGGTGGACTCAGCAGGAGAGATGTTCAAGGAGGCAACATAATTCCTGCCCAGGTAGCTTCAGGTCATAAGGCAGTGATGGCGAACCTTTTGAGCTTGGTGTGTCAAAATTGACAAGAAAACCTAGCTTAACTCGGGTGCTGTGTCACATCTAGAAATATCCATAATTTTGTGATATTTGTAGCTCTAGTAAAAAAGTTATATTTTTGAGATATGCATTAAAAGCAAAAACAAATAATTCTTTACATTAGTGACTTTTGTTGCTGAGTTTCATTTGCTAAATCTTCAATTGAAAGTTGGTATTTCATACGCTTCAAGAACAAGCAAGCAGTACATGCCTGGTGCCAGGGTGACCAGGTGTGTCACCCAAAAGGACCTGGCGTGTCACCTGTGACATGCATGTCATAGGTTGGCCATCACTGTCATAAGGAAACAGTGTAGGAGCCCACAGGCAACTCTTAAGAAACACAGGATGAACTCCTTGCCCGCATTTCTCTTTCTGATTTGTGGATAAATCAGACAACACTTATCCTCCATGAATTCTCTATACGAACATAAAAGGTGCCCTGATGGATTGGGTCATAGTCCATCTAGTCCAGCATCCTGTCCCACACAGTGGCCCACCAATTGCCCTTGGGCATCTTGAGCAGAGACAAGGACAAGCCTTCTGCTCTCACAAGAACCTAAGAGAAGCCCTGCTGGATCAGGCCACAGCCCATCTAGTCCATTATCCTGTCTCACATAGTGGCCCACCAATTGCCCTTGGGCACCTCAAGCAGAGACAAGGGCAAACCTTCTCCTGCTCTTGGATCCTCCTGCTTGTCCCCACAACCTGAAAGATGTACTTCGGCATCCATTCTAGTAGCCATTGATACATCTGTCATCCATAAATTTGTCTAACGCTTCCTTCAAGCATCTAGGCTGGTAGCTGTTACCACCTCTTCTGGCAGCAAATGTCACAGACCGATGACCCTCTGGGTGAAGGAATCCTTTCCCTTGTCTATTCCGACTCTCCTACCCATCAGCTTCGTAGATGCTCAATGGGTCTAGTGTTGTGTGATGGAGAAAAGAAATTCAGAAGGGCTAAAAGATACACGCTGAGCAACTTCTCAGGGAAAACACGGTGCTCTTGCAGGACTGGTTCCCCTCAGCCTCTGCTCGGAAGGCACTGTACCGCCTTTTCCTGTCCTCGGAAGGGGCAACGTCCGAGTGACTGGCCAGCGGCTTTGCTGCTCCTCCTGGATTTTAATACCCCGATTAAAGATTATGCCAAAAGGTCTTATGCTGGGACGGTGAAAGAGATGAGTGGACTTCTGGAGGCAGATCAGCAGGTTGAAGTGGGGATTTCTCAGGATCAGGGGACAGCTTAACACGGCGTCCTCAGATTCCCATCAGGAAATCCCACTGACACAACTCTGAGTGCTCGAAAGAGCCCATCTGTTCCGGAGCGACTGCCAACAATTGCATAACCTGCCAGGAGAAGCAGCTTTCCCAGGGACGGAAGACAAAGGCGTGGAGTGCTGGTCAACTTACCTGACCTGCTGACAGACAGAATGGCAGCCTGGCCAGAGATATTTGGCACTCAGAAGAGAAACACAGCCCTGGTTCTTTGATTCAACACTGGGCACTTTCTCTAACGGAGAGGCAAAGGCTAAGTGAATGTAAACACAGGAGGATCCATTTCTGACCTGGCAGTGTTTCAGCTCTGGCAGCACAGGACTGAGATATACCCAAAGGCTAGGGTCATACAATGGGACTGCAGCTGGTCTGCTGTTGGGCTGGATTAAGCCCAAAAGCTGCCAGTTGGAAACATAGGGACCTAAGAGGTCCCGTTCTAGATCCAGCAACTGCCCATCTAGTCCAGCATCCCATCTCACACAGTGGCCCACCAACTGCTTCTGGGAATCTCAAGCAGAAGACAAGGGTAAAGCCCTGCTCTTGACTCCCTGAAGGTGGCCTTCAGAGGCCTCCTGCCTGTCTCACCAACCTGAAGGCAGGAGCTAGGCACCCATTATTAATTATTTTATTATATATTATTTACACTTCTATCCTGCCCCATTCCTGAAGGTCTCTGGGCGGGTAACAACCTTAAAACAACAGATTAAAACAGAATATACATTAAAAGACTTTAAAAATTCAACAACTCTAAAACTAGCTGTTGATATACCCGTCCTCCATGAATGTATCTAATCCTCTCTTAAAGTCAACCAGACTGGTTGCTGTTACCACCTCTTCTGGTAGTAAATTCCATAGACCAATGACACTCTGGGTATCCATTCCAGTAGCCATTGATACACTTGTCCTCCATGAATTAAGAGAATCATAGGATCATTGAGCTGGAAGGACCTCTAGGGTCATTGAGTCCAACCCCCTGTTCAATGCAGGTTTCCCTAAACCATCCCAGACAAATGTACATCCAGCCTCTGCTTGAAGACCTCCAGTGAAGGAGAACTCGTTACCTCCCGTGGCAATCTATTCCATTGACTGATCGTCACAGCCCATCTAGACTGGCATCCCATCTCACAGAGTGGCCCACCAACTGCCCACCTCCCATCCATGAATTTGCCCACTCCTTTCTTATGGCTATCCAGGCTGGTTGCCGCCACTGTCTCCTGCTGGTGCGTCTCCATCACCAGCACAGTGCCAGAGAGCTGATACAAAATCCAGCTCCCATTCATAACTTCTGTCCCTCAACTATGGCCATTTCTCCCGTTGCTCAGAGAAGAGTCCTGTCTCTGTGTGCCAGGACCGTGGAAGAAGACAATGGCCACGTCCCCATTACAAGCTTATTTCACTTTCCCTAAACCGAAATAATAGAACCGGATGCAAACGCGAATTTGCCTGTTCCCATTACTTTAAACTTAATCGCGTTCGATCCAGATTCTGAGGATCGTACGTGGTGTACATGACTCAAGGGGGGACTCAAGTGGCTACATTTTAAAGGCCGCTTTTCGGGGCTGCCCTGCCCTCTTCCTCCTGGCATGGACATGCCACCCATAAGGGACCCCTTCACGGAGCCTAGCTGGGTGGCTGCTGCTTCCATGGATGGAGGAAAAATGGCAGCGGGCAGCCAGCCAGCGATTCTTTCCCCTCCTCTCCCCATTGCTCAGGGCACACAGCAGTGGCGGCAACTAAAGCCCTTTGCTTTAAACATTCATACAGAACCTCAGCTACTTCCCTCCCTTCCTTTCCCTTTCTAAAGGTCAGAACTTTTAAAATTGTGCAAAATTGCAACAGTGTTAATCAGGTGTGAAATGGTTACAGTGTAGCGCTGCTGTTAAGGGTAGATTTTTACACTGAAATCACTGTCTTTGGAAGCAAGCTATTGGGAGAGGGAAACCCTAAACATGGATTCTCCATCCCCTAAAATGGTAGTGTCCCCACAGTAAAAAATGTAAGACGTATCAAGCGCAGGATCCGGAGTGAGACCTGTTGAAATGAGGATTAACATTTACAACGCTTTGGGGAGATTTAACACGCGGAAAGCGTGTTAACCCAAACTGGTGTGGGGTCTGCCAGGATTGAAAACGTTTTCAATGCGAAATAAGCTTGCTGTGGGGATTCGCCCAATATTACCTTTGAAACACGTGATGAAGTTCTTGACTTTGGTGTCATCCAGGAACAGCTGCACGACGTTGCCAGAGGTTATGGGGGTCGGGAGAAAGAGGAAAGACAAAAGGGAGAAAGATGTGGTGAAGGCAGCCCCCTCTTCAGTGCATCGAAATACAATTCTCCAACCTGCTGGCAGAGCCGGGACTCAAAGGGACTTGTGGGTTTGCCCCAAGGTTTGGGAAAGCTGAAACGCAGAAGCAGCCAAAGGGCAAATTCACATTACCACGCTGCTCTGCACCATGTCCAAGAGGGAAGGGATTTCAGCCAGTGCCTCACTTGTAAAGAAGAAGAAGAGTTGGCTTTTCTACCCTGCTTTTCTCACCCATTTAAGGGGACTCAAAGCAGCTGACAAAGCTTTTCTATTCTTCTCACCACAACAGAACACCCTTTGAGGTAGGTGGGGCTGTGAGAGCTCGGAAGAGAGCTGTGACTAGCCCAAGGTCACCCAGCTGGCTTCATGGAGGAAGAAGAGTTGGCTTCCCCCCCGACTTTTCTCACCCATTCAAGGGGACTGAAAGCGGTGACAGCTTTCTATTCTTCTCCCTGCAACAGACACCCTGTGAGGCAGGTGGGGCTGTGAGAGCTCAGAATTCATGGAGGAGGGTAGAATCATAAGAGTCTGGCTCCTTAACCACTAGAGCTGCACCGGCTGCCAACTTGCCGCTTAACCCAGTTCAAGGTTTTCACTTTAACTGATAAAGTCCTAAATGGGTTGGACTCCAATTATCCAAAGGGACTGCTCTCCCCACCCCCTTGTTGTCCATGAGTTTTAGGCTGGACCTCAAGATCTTGGCCTCTGGATGAATCCTGAGAACAAGACAGGAGGGTCCTGAAGCTTGGAGGGCCTTCTTGGAGGACTTGGGTTTTGCTTAATACTCACGCAGTAAAGATGCCGCCCGCAACTGGGGGCTGCCTTGCTCTCCAGGCCGTTAATTTCTGCATCAGGCCATCCGCAAACCTTTCTTTTAACACTAATTACAGCTCCTAATCTCCCCCATAATGATTAATTCAGCACTAATTCGATACACCATTAAAGCAGCCGAGCCGAGCCGAGCTGTGTGCACACGAAGCGGCAGTTAGTGCTAATGGACCAAACAGGGGCCCAGAGAGCCCCAAGCACTGGCGGGGAGCCAAAAGGCACGTCCGGGACCCCTCTGGCTCTGCAGCACGGATGGCTGGGATCTGCCAAGTGACCCGTGAGCGGAATGGCATCTTGTCATTGAAAGTCAAAGGCTGCTTCCTTTGAACTAGGGAGAGCTCTTACTGCCCAAGGAGGAGAACCTTGCCATCCCTCCAGGGATGGTGCTCTAGCGGTGGCAGCCTAGACCCCTCTGCCCTCTGGGTGACTCTCCAGCCTGGATGGGCCCAGATCCTTTGGAGTTGCTTCCTTGCAGGACTGGGTCCCTCTTGTCAGCTGCTCTGGACTCCACCTGGACTCAGCTACACCAGAGACCACAAAGGACAACTGCTTATGGCTTCAGTTGCCGGAAGCCCTGCCCAAGGAGGAGGAGAACTTTGCCATCCCTCCTGGGGGTGCTCTAGCGGTGGCAGCCTAGACCACTCTGCCCTCTGGGTGACTCTCTCGTCCGATTGGGCATGAAATCTTGGAGATTATTCTTTGTGGAAGTGGGACCTTGGGTCAGCTGCTCTGGACTCCACTTGGCCTCAGCTGCCTTATTTTTTTCTTTGTGTGTGCATTCGGCTTATTTTGCAATATTTTGCATGACGTGCCATTTTTATCAAGTGTCTTTATAATAACGTTTTGATTGTTGTTTTGCGCTGTGTATTTTCTGTTTGCTGCAAACCTCCTTGGGCAGATTTTCTTTTGGAAAGAAGGTATACAAATAAAATGGAAAATGAAATTAAAAACTCTGGCTTTGACAGCAGGAAACATGTTCCTGACATTAAGCTGGTTGCTATGAAGAACAGGAAGGGCCTTCCAGCCTGCTTAGAGTGAAGATCTAGATGCCAGGTGCAGAATCCTAACCATCTCTCCCTGGGTCCGTATTTTTTAAAACGGGCATCAATTCAGGCATCCTTGTCCAGTCTCCTGAGGACAACCTGCCGTTTTCCTCCAATGCGCTGCTTTGCCCTGGAGTCTGGGATGGTTTAGCCCCCTCCTCGCTCTCTCCTTCCCTCCCTGCACAACCCAACCATGAGGCGACTTCAAATGTTAGATCTGACGTGCCATTAAAGGGCAGCGAAGCGGGAGACACATCACTTGGGCTCATGAGCTCAGAGCAAAGCTGAGGCACAGCAGAAGCCTTTACGGAAATGAATCGGCAGGAACGCAGCCCAGGCCGGTTAGTTCTTCACAGCGAGTCCTTCAGTAGGCTTTACACTTGTCTCGTAGAAAGCTGCCCCATGCTTATTTATTTAATAAATATATTTTTTTATCCCACCCTAAACCCAAAGGTCTCAGGGCAGGTTCCAACATATAAAATGAACACATTAAAAACCATAACAGTGCTTGGATGTGGGGAGGAAAAGGCTATTCCTTTACTTAGCCAAAGACCAGGGCAAAGAGGAGCGTCTTCACAGCTCTCCTGAAGACATAGAGTGAAGGTGCCCAATAGACCTCAGGGGGGAGACTGTTCCACAATCTGGGAGCCACCACCGAAAAGACCCTATCCCGGATGCCCAGCCCTTTTGCCGCTGTAGTGGTGCTACAAGCAGGAAGGCCTCCTCTGCAGATCTTAAGGCAAGGGCAGGTGGATGTGGGAAAAGATGTTGCTTTTAGATATTTGGGGCCCACGTCATTTAGGGTCTTATAGGTTTAAAGTTAGCACCTTGAATTGGGCTCATTAGTGAATCCCTTCACTTAGAAAGTCAGGCAACCATTCTTTGCTGCCTATTTGTTTTTATTTATTTATTTGCATTTTTATCCCACCCTACACCCAAGGATCTCAGGGCAGGTCACAACATATAAAATGAACACATTAAAACCAATAATATATTAAGAGGTGTATTTTCACAGCTCATCTAAACACACCGAGTGAAGTTGCCTGACACACCTCAGGAGGGAGACTATTATGCAGTCTGGGAGCCACCACTGAAAAGGCCCTCTCCCGGGTGCCCACCCCTTTGGCTGCTGTGAGTGGCGGTACAACCAGGAGGACCTCCCCTCCAGGTCTTAGGACATGGGCAGATCAATATGGAAGAAGGTATTCCTTTAGATATTTGGGGCCTAGGCAGCTTGGGAGGTGCTTAAGGAGAAGGGAAGTCGACCACACAATGAGGGTGGCCAACTTCTAGACTGCAAAGGGCTCTTCTGTCTTGAATGGTTGGTGGAAAGGCGAAATTCAGGCCAGAGCATCTTGCCTGTCAAGCTGCACTTTTGTCACTTATTGACTCTACGTAGCTAATGAAAAGGACTCGATTGTTCTACTCTGCAAACAACAAGAGCCTATTCTTCTTTTTTCATCTGGCTACCCAGCGGAGCGTGTCCAAATCCCTCCCTCCCTCCCTCTCCACGGTTCTGCTGGCAGGTGGAGTTTCAGAATCTTTCCTTATCTCTGAACCTACCAGGATTCTCTTTCTGCTTCATTTAATAGAATTCCTCTACACTCAGTTATTTATGCATATAAAACTTTTAATTATCACTCTTAGGTAGGGATGTGCATGAATACTTGAAACATTCAAAATTTTATTGAATTCAGACCTTCAGATTCTAATCAAATGTCTCTAAATTCGAATTTAACATTTGAATGAATTTTTGAATCTTTTGAACCATTCATATGAATTATTTGGACATTTGTATGTGTATGTATGTGTACGCATTACACACGTATCTGTATGCATCTTATTCGTATCGGTAGGCATTTCCACAGATACATACGGGATGCATACGGGATAAAAACAGAATGCCTACGGGTGCGTACGGACACATTCAAATGTTGTTGACATTTGTATCTTCGAATATGAATCGAAAAGTTGTACAAATAGATTCAAATGTATTTGATTCGAATTGAATGTGAATACATTAGAATTTTAAACATTTGAATCGGTTTGAATCTTCGGATATTCAATCTGAATTGTATCCCAAAAATTAAATTTTTGTGCTTCTCTGCTCTTGGGCTTCAATACTGTATCTGGGGTTTTGTCACCCTCTTGCCCCAGTGGCTTACACCTTTGTCGGATTCTGTTATGCTATACGTGAAAGAGACCGGAAGAGGAGAAAGCATGCGCATTACCTCCTCTAGCAAATCCAACCTTTATTCAGCCTTTATATCTTTTCTTCCAAAGAGAAAAAAATGGTGAAAGTTATTCTCCTCCCCTGATCCCCAGAAGTAGGTAATAGCAAACCACATCTGTACTTCTGCCAGGGAGTGGCTACAGCTCAGTGTTAGACCAAACTTCCTGGAAAGTGGGAGGTTGCTGGTTTGATCCCCAGAAGCAGGTAATAGCAAACCACTTCTCTATCTCTGCCAAGAAAACTGCAGAGGTATCCGTGCAGTCAAGCAGGAGCTGGTCACAACTTCACGGTACTCAACAGGTCCCAAACACAGGGCTTCCTTCAAATATTATAGCTTTATGTATTGTGATACGCAAGGGACCAATTTAACCCCTGAAAGAGCATTATCATCTCATTAACACTAGATGGAGCAGAGAAGAAATAAACTGAGAACCTTAAGGAGTCCTTTTCTATTACCAAGTCACTTAGGTTTTTTCTGCACTGGGCCTTATTCTGTACTAAATCCCAGAATACGCATCTGCCATTTGCATGATGGGGCAGACTATGGCAGACCCCAGGCATGGCTTGCCAAGTCTGCACAAGCATGCGGATGGCAGATCCCTATTCTGGGATAAAATCCAGAATAAGGCCCAGTGCAGAAAGGACAGAAGGTTCTCTTCCTTCCTGAGAACAGGTTTGCTCTGTATTTTCCCCTTTCCTTTCTGACAGATGCAGTGACTGGAACTAAACAAAATAAGTCAGGTGCACACCCACCAAAACTTGTTCAGTGCTGTTTTTGATACTGGCAGCTTAATTTTCTTTTCCATTCCAAATTATCCCTAGAATGGGTAAATTATTCATAGCTGCTGCACAGCAGACTGACAGTTTAATTGCACCAGTCACTAATGAACCTGGTATCTTTTTGTCCCCTGTCGTCGCCAGCTCAAACTGCATCTGTATGCATGGGCACACAGGGTGGTCCTACGGGGCGGCTCTGAGGAATCCTGGGTCCAGAGGACACACAGCACTACTTGCTACGCGTGTTTTTCTTTTCTCTTTATTGTCCTGATGGGCAGGGGCTAAGAACTGGCCCTGCTGATTGGGCAGTCCCTGGCACTGGCCACCCAGAGTGGCCTGGGAGCATCCTAGAGAGTAAGAGGCCTTTTTAATGCCCGCAAATCGCAAAGTGAGGAGGTTCTTCGGAAGCCCCTAGCTGCCTTGTTCCGTTTGCACTGGGCTGTAGCTCAGAGGTAGAGCAAACTGCCTGGAAAGCAGGTTTGCTCTCAGCCTCTCCTTGGAGGTAGGCAATGGAAAACCACTTCTGTATCTCTGCCAAGAAAACTGCTTAGAGGTGCCCAAGGAGTCTGGGAGTGGCCGTAGCTCAGTGACAGAGCAAGATGCCTGTAAAGCAGAGGGTCCCCAGTTGGATGGATCCCCAGCCTCTCCCTGGAAGTGGGCAATGGCAAACCACTTCTATATCTCTGCCAAGAAACTGCTTAGAGGAGCTCGTGGAGTCTGGGAGCGGCTGTATCTCAGTGGTAGAGCACGCTGCTGGGAAAGGAGAGGGCCACCAGTTCAGTCTCCAGCCTCTTCCACAAAGCGGGCAGTGGCAAACCACTTCTATATCTCTGCCAAGAAAACTGCTTAGAGGTGCTCATGGAGTCTGGGAGTGACTGTAGGTCAGTTGTAGAACAAACTGCTGGGAAAGCAGAGGGTCACCAGTTCAGTCTGCAGCCTCTCCCTGGAAGTGGGCAATGGCAAACCTGCCAATAAAACTGCAGAGAGGTGCCCAAGCGGCAGCCCCCCAAGAGAGGTGCCCAAGCGGCAGCCCCCCAAGAGCCGAGGAGGGGACAGTGCACCTTGTCCAGGTGAGATATTTGGGCGACCTGCGCCCCCCCTTGCCGTGAAGGTGTGTCGCCCCTCTGCCCCCCCCCCGCAATACCTGTCCCTGGTGGTCCACGTAGTAGAAGTACTCGCGCGTGCGGGGCGAGGGGCTCTGGCCCTGCTGGTAGAGGGGCGCCGCTGCCGCATCAGCCCCGCGATGGACCCGCGCCCGCCGCAGCAGGGAGCCGAGCCCCGTCCGCAGCAGCAACAGCCGCCGCATCCCGACTCCGGAGCTGCAAGCGTCGCCCGCCAGGAGGTGCGGCCTGTAACTGGGCAGCGCGGGGGCAGGTGCAGCGACGGACCCGCCCCGCCGCCGCCCCGTCCGCGCACGAAGGTTCCGGGGCCGGAACGAACAGCCGCCGCACCGGGGAGGGGGGGGCGAGGAGGAGGAGGAGGAGGAGGAGGAGGGGAGGAGGAGGAAGGACTTTATGGGCAAAGGGGAGGCCAGGAGACCTCTAGGCATGGCCGGCAAAGTCGCACCTGGCTGGGACCCGCGAGGATATCGACTCGTGCCTGCGCATCCCGGGCACTGCATCGTGCTTTGGTTCGGGGTTTGCGAGGATTCCAGGCATAGCAGGGGGGGGGGGTGCACGTCTGGAAGGCACACACACGTCTTTGGCCCAGGATTTTGCCCCTTAAGCGGCTTCCTCAGGGCGCTGTCAGGGAGGAAAGGAGGGTGGATGGGTGGGTGGTTAGGAGGGTAGGGGTGGTAGGAAGAGGGTTATATTTATATTTATATCACGCCCCGTGCCCAAGGGTCTCCAAGGGTTTACCAACCTTTAAAATCAAACATATCAAAACAATAAGAACCAACATAGCATTTAAAAACCAACATGATACACACTATACAAAATCGGTTAAAACAGTAGTGTTTGCAGTGAGGGAAACCCAAGCAACATTTAACCAAAGGCCTGAGTGAAGAGGTATGTCTTCACTGCCTTCCTCAATACAAACAGAGAAGGGGCCTGACGCACCTCCAGGGGGAGACCGTTCCATAGCTTTGGGGCCACTACCCAGGAGGCCCTCTCCCGGGTGCCCACCTGCCTGGCTGCTGAAGGTGGTGGGACCAACCAGGAGGGCTTCCCCTCCAGGCCTTAAGGCACCGGAGAAGGCGCTCCTTTAGATATTTGGGGGCCAAGATATTTAAGGGCCTTGTAAATCAGAGTTAACACCTTGAATTGGGCTCGGTAGTGAATTGGCAGCCAGTGCAATTCTTTCAAGACTGGCGTGATGTGCATCCGGCTAGCTGTCCCAAGGCCTTTTCGCATTACAGCCGGAACCGCTGTAATACACTTCAGCTAAGACAGTTTGGGACGGTTTCAGCATTCAAACGTAGGCAGGCAGGGACGCGTTTACACGTGTTCCTGCCTGCCTACGTGCGAAAGGGGAAAGCGTCCCAAACTGTCCTAGCCGGGAAAGGCCAGAGAGGGGCAGGGATGCCTCTCCTAGGCCTGTCCACCATTGGGTGGGAGCACCCAGGGGTGGGCAGGCCTGTCAGACGGCTTCCCCTGGTTCCTGCCAGTTGTACAGGACTCAATTGGGTCCTGTACAGCTGGCAGGAACCCACCCACCGTGGGGTCTGGGGGCATGCGCGTGCGCACGGAGCTCCTACCTTCTCGCTGTCCATTGCCCACTTTGTGGGAGAGGCTGCAGTCTGCCCAATCAGAAGCTGTGCTGCGTACACGTGGTGTGGGCTCCCAGCTGACCCAAGACAGTGAGAAAGTAGGACCTCCATGGGCGAACGTGGCCCTGGGCCCTGGGGTGGTTGGTGCTGGGGCACCTCTGCGGGGCTTAGCCATCTTGACTGAGGTGGCTCAACCCCACAGAGGCTGGTGATCTGCAGCAATGGGCCAGGAGATGTGGGACCCCAGTAAACCAGACCCACATGGGTCCGGTCTACCAAAGGGTCCCACATCCCCTGGCCCATAGACAGCTGCAGATTGGCCTCCCTCCACCCTGGAAAGGGGTGAGGGGAAGCAGATATGGGTGTCTCCCCGACTCCTGCGGTCCCTATGGGACTGCAGCAGCCGGGAGCGAGCCACCTCCCCCCCCCCCCGCGCATGCGGCATTTGCTTACCTTGCCGGCACGTGCGATCCCGGTAGACTGGGCCCTGTAGGTCCCGTCTGCGAGAGTCGGCGCGCCTGCGCAGACCGCAGCAGAGGGCAACCCCAGAGCCTTCAATGTAAGTGATTTGCGTGCCCCCGCCACCTGTTCGGCCAATTTTCGGCCAATTGTGGTGGGGTGTGTGTGCCTGCGGCTGTCAGGGAGGGAAGCGTGTTCAAATGCTTCCCTCCCTGGACGGCCGGGGAAGCTTCGAATGCACAAATATGGATGTAGAGCAGTTTTAACTGCTCTACATCTCAAACGCGCGAAGAACACAAGACGGGCTAGGGCGGAACCGCCGCCCCAGCAAGGCGAATGCTCCGTCTCCGCGTGTTCTCCACCCGTTCGAGACTGCCTCGTGCGAAAAGGTCTCTGGTCAGCACTCTGGTGGCTGCATTTTGCACCAGCTGCAACTTCCGAACCGTCTTCAAGGGAAGCCCCATGTAGAGACCATTACAGTAGTCCAACCTGGAGGTTACCAGAGCATGGGTAACTGTGGCCAGGTCATCCCTGTCCAAAAAAATTATGTTTTACTATTCGATATGTCCTAATTTCATAGTAACCGGCCTTAGGAATAGATGGGTGGATGGATAAAAGTAGAGGCTACAGGACCAGCGAAGGATGGTGTCTTAGAGGTTACCCGGTTGGATTCTGTGTGGCCAGAGAAGGTGCAGCTCTGTCGGGAGGCTCTTGTTCTTTGGACACAACTGTAGAAGCGTCAGGAGAAGAACCTGCTGGGTCCTAAGAGGACCTAAGAGGAGCCTGCTGGGTCAGGCCACAGCCTCCTCATAGTTTTACTGTACACCTGCTTCTTCTCTATATATTCATTTTTAATATTTATTATATAAGATATTGTTTTTTATGCTAGTAAATTTGCAGACATTTATATAATTTGGTCCTTTGTTATATTTTCATCCTTTGGCCCTCAGGCTGTCTCCATAATTGTTTTATTTTCTGAGGACCCCCTGTTTCTTTTTTTGATAAATCTCTTGTGTTGTTTGCTTTTCTCATTAACACAGCAGTGCGCCTGAAGACTCTCTTAGCACCAGAAAACTTTTAGATTCCCCCTCCGCTCCCCCTCTGCCTCTGCCTAGGAGGCAGTTAGCAGCTGCTGCCTGCCTTCAGCCTGGTGTTTGCACCTGCCACTACCTCAGCCTTCCAGATGTGTCCTGTTGGCCGTTGGTCTATTAGATGCCGAAGTCCCCACTAGGGCTGTGAACCTGCCCGCTCTTGCTTGAGTGAACATCTCACTGACTCCTGGATCAGTGTGCACACAACCGCACAGCCGGTGGATCATCAAGGCAATTTGCTGAGACAGTTACCTTATGTTCTTATGGGCCTACAGCCTGGAACATTAATGGGAAAAGTCTTCTATGCCATAAAAACGTTATTTTCACCATCACACAGCAATAGGCTCTTCTCAAAGTGATATTTTGCATCCTGCATTAATATCCACTTTCTCCATAAACTGGCTTAATTCCCTCATTTCCATAGGGTACCGCAAATAAAACGCAGATGTGGATATCCATGTTAGAATTGGGAAAGCCTCTGCAGCCTTCTGAAAATTGCGTCACATATGGCTATAAACATCAGTCTCTACATCCTTTAAGTTGTGGCTCTGTGCATCATTCATTTTACCAATGGCTACCCACGCATGCGAAACCTGAAAAACGTCAACGAAATCAACACATAAGCTTAACGTTTTTCATCAATGTTGCCTGAGGCGGATCTTTAAAATAAAATATTACAGCCACATCACAAACGAAGAAGTCTTATGAAGAAGTGGCCTGAGATCATAAAATCATCGCCAAAACTGCAGTTCACAGGCCGTGTTCTAAGGATGGACAATGAGAAAATCCCCAAAACACCAATGACGTGGGCACCACCAGGTGGTTGCAGGAAAAGAGGAAGGCCACGTAACGCCTGGCGTTAAACATTTCTAAAATATCTTGAACAGATTAAGGTAAAATGGGATGAAGCCATAAATCTGGCTGCTGACCAGAGTTGCTGGAATAATCTGGTTGCCCAATACGCTGCTTAGCATGAGAGGAGCTAACTGCAAATAAGCCCTTGTCTGCACCCAGATGTGAATAACTGAAGAAAGTCTTCCCTCTCGGGTTTTTTTTTATTATAAATTTGATACTGTTCAGGAAGAAATTGGGGCAGAACTCCTTTTTTAAACAGTTGGGTAGAAAGGAAACCTCTGCAAAAGTCACTTGTCAGGTTTGTGAAAGTTCTGCTTCTACAGAGCTATGATTAGTGTGGAAGCTCCTTTATTTTTTCCATCCGATCACCTGAACACACAAATTCGCCTCAGTGGAAGTGAATACAGCAACATTTCCACCTACTGATCTCTGCGAAAGTCAAGCTTTGCTTTAACTATGCAACCTGGCATTAGAGGAGATACTAACTGACGACTTGGAAATGTGTGGAAACAGGAGCTTTGGTCACACCTAAGTTTTAATCCAGCTTCAAAGTGAGAGAACACGCCAGCAGCCGGCAAACTGACTAGTAATTTTCTTTCCATATTATCTGTCCCAAAGGGGAATTTTCTGAGTTTATTTTAACACTAAAAGAAAACAACTTGTCACTTTGCTAATGTGTTCCCTCACTCTGAAAGTGGACTGAAGCTGGATGGAACCTTAAGTGTGACCACAGCCAGGGAGGGGATTGATCCCCAGTGCATTTGAAAAGCGGTTTTGGCCCTTTCTGCACGAGGGCATTGATCTGGATCAGAGAGCCTCTTTCCAGATCCGAATCCAGGGCCTCCACATCTGCATGTTAATCTGGATTGCAGAGGCCCTACTCCCCACCAGGCTGGATCTGTCCACACAAGACAGGGCTACATCCAGATCGAGAGACCCTCAGTCCAGATCTACTGTAGACCCTATTACTGGGGTCTACAATTCAGACTAACAGATTGAATCTGAATCATGAAGGTGTGCGGATGGCATGCAAGAATAATTCCTCCACATGCCCTGCAGCTAAGAACCACCATTCCTAGCTGCAAAACGTGAGCCCTGCTGTGTCAGCTTCAGAGCTGAAGGAGCCCCAATTGGTATTGGCACCATCTGTTTAGATGGCGTGGCTCTGGCCCTCACCTCCCCGTGATCCGGATCCCTAGATCCCAGTGTTAAAGCAAGATCTGACACAGTATTTCCTTCATCAAGATGTAAGATTTATTAAAGCGCTTTACATGACTAGTCACGGAAGGAGTCCTGGGTACTCCTTAACATACAAGAGATATGTCCCACTTATATAGCCAAAAAATAATGCCCCTTCCGGATAGTAACAGTACATCAGATATAGGTAAAAGATTAATAATGACGCAGAAACGTTAATTTGGTATACATTTAAAATAACTCAAGAGGCATAAAGAAACTGGGAAAGGAGAAGGAAAAGTTCCTCTTTCCCTTCAGACAACTTAACCGCAAATGTCTGTTTACTTCTACTCTGGACAAGCATTGTTACAAACTTATAAATCACATCATATTATGCACCCAACTATATAGGGTAAAGGTTAACCTAAATAAAACTAATGATTGACTATAAGCATTGATTATAGATTATAATGATCTGAGTATAATTTCCATGACACCAGGAAATCTGGACCTACTCCACTGTAGTGCAGAAAGGGTCTCTGTCTTTGATCAGATGCTTAAGCACAGACAAAGAGAACTTAAAAAAAAAAAACAACTCGAGAGTCACATTGCTTTACCAATCAACCTCTTTAGATGTTTAGGGTTCTTAAGTTCTTAAATAAATTATTTTTTCTTTCAGTGCATTTGCTCAGTTGTTGATTAAAATAGCGAGGGCGTTTTAAATTCTTATTTTAGCATGCACTCCTGCAATGTTTCTTGGTTTCATATTCCCAAGGAACGTGACTCCTGAGAAATCCAAGCATGATGTATTTATTGAGTAAACAAGCCTTGTTGACATAAAGGAATACACTGGTAACCACAAACCACAATATAAACCACAAAGGAGGCTTCTTCCAAACTTCATCAGGGAAAAGCAGGTCTCTATTCCTCTTCTGTTTCCTGGCATTAAACCACAGGGAGGTGCAGCCTGATCACGCCGTCTGCATTGACCACAAGAGGCAGGTTCTCTCTTCAGCCCCTCTGGATTTCAAAGAGCTGCGGTGTTAACAGTGCTAACGTTGGCTTCAAATTATCCTCGAGAAGGTTGGGGAATTAGAGGGTGAATCCGCCAAGAAAAGCAGAGCGCCAAAAGCTACCCGTTGCTCTGGACTGCAAAAGCTACATTTTCAGCAGGAGTAATCATGCGCTCAAGCGGTTTAGCACATCACTTAATTGTTTTTTTAGAAAATTCTACTTTAGCGCTCCATGACAGCTTGAATTAAAGCAACGTGGGAGATGTCACGGCTGAGATGTTTGGATGACGTGTTTCATTCTGCCTCAAAATGCCTTTGGTGTGGTTCCCTACAGGTGGATAGAGGAAAAAGGGGACATTTTCTGATACCTCCATGGAATCTGTCTTTGTGTCATTTCCTCAGGCCTTTACTTCCCTGGATAGTTATTTCTGAGGACGTGTAGGTGCAACATTTGCTCTCTTCCAGTCTATAATTTCAGAGTAACAGATGGACAGTTCACTGAGAGTTTCCTTCACTGACACAGTTTTCCCTGGATAGTTCTGTTTAAGGGGTCAGGGAAAGTAGATGTTCTCTTCACTTTCTGCCCAAGGAGACTGGAGCGTGGTGGCGGAGTGTTCCAACTGCATGCAGATGTTCCAAAATCCAGTCCTTAGTATCTCTCTCCATTCGCAGATGTTGACACCAAAAGCTGAGCTTGACTTGAAGAAGTCAACCTTTTGAGAGGCAGCACAGAATAGTAGCTACTAGCAGATTATGACCAAGGAATTCCTGTATTCGGATCCCATAGTCTGCCTTTAGAGGCAACCTTTCTGCCTTGGAGGAGGTATCCAGGCATCCGTTCTAGTAGCCATTGATACACCTGTGAGTTAAGAGAAGCCCTGCTGCATCGGGCCACAGCCCATCTAGTCCAGCATTCAGTATCATACAATGGCCCACTATTTGCTTCTGGGCATCTCAAGCAGAAGACAAAGGCAAAGCTTTCACCTGGTTTTGACTCCCCACAAATGTCCTTTAGAGGCATCTGCCCTGCCTCTGCAACCTGGAGGTAGTACCTTGGTATCCATTCTAGTAGCCATTGATGCAACTTTCTTCCATGAATTTGTCTAGCCCGTTTTTAAAGACATCCAGGCCTGTGGCCATCACCATATCCTTAGGTAGCGGATCCCATAAGCAGTCTGCATGGAAAAAATACTCCTGCCTTGGTCCTAACTATCCTGCCCACCAGCTTCATAAGAGTGCCATCCTGGTTCTAGTGTTGTGTGATGGAGAAAGAATTTTTCTCTATCCAACTTTTCCAACCATGCATGATTTTATATGCTTCAGTCAGATAATCTTTTAAATGTCAACTTTCAAGGCTGTAAAGGCCTGGACATTTGCAACCTGGGACCTGTTTGCACTTGGCCATATTTTGGAATATGGATATTATTTCAGGATAGCGGTCTGTGGTCTTCATGCTAATGCAGACAACTGGCAGGCCTCACCAGTTTGGCCTAGTGTTTAGGGAGCTGCACCTTTATCTGGGAGTACCAGGTTTGATTCCGCACACCTCCACAAAACCAGCTGCGTGACCTTGGGCTAGTCACACCTCTTTTCTGAGCTCTCACAGCCCCACCTACCTCACAGGGTGCCTGTTGTGGGCAGAAGAACAGAAGGTTTGTCAGTTGCTTTGAGTCCCCTTAAATGGATGAGAAAAGCAGGGTAGAAAAGCCAACTCTTCTTCTTCCATGAAGCCAGCTGGGTGCCCTTGGGCTAGTCACAGCTCTCTTTCAGAGCTCTCACAGCCCCATCTACTTCACAGGGTGATTGTTGTGGGGAGAAGAACAGAAAAGGTTTGTCAGTGGTTTTGAATCCCCGTGAATTGCTGAGAAAAGCAGGGTAGAAAAGCCAACTTTTCTTCTTCTTCTTCTTCACCTGGGGCTTGCTGTAGCCTGCACTAGCACGTGGACAGCAGGGCCCTATTCTGGAATATGTTCCAGAATAAAGCCAAGTGTTCCAGCCCCTTTAATCATTCTGGTTCCCCCTTTCTGTACCTTCTCCAGTTCCAGAATATCCTTTCTGAGATGTGGTGACCAGAACTGCATTCAGTATTTGAAATGTGGCCTTGCTGTAGGTTTATAAAAGAGCAACATGACACTTTCTGACTTGTTTTCCAGCATTGGATTAGCTTCTTTCACTGCTGCTGTCCACTGGGTCCACACTTTTGGCCGAGCTGCACACCAGAACCCCAAGGCAAGGTCCCCTTCCTGGCGTGTCCCAGCTGGAGCCTCATCGCCCTGCCTGCGTTGGGGGCCAGGGGTCAGGGCTGCCAGGCCCAGGGAGAAGGGAGCATTTCAGCAGGGGCTTCTGCCTCCTGTCCGAGGCCGCCCTTCTTCCTCCGAGCCCTGCCCTGCTGCCACGAATGGCCCAACCATATAAATGACACAGGAGTACAGCAGAAAGACGCTCCTTTATTGAGCCAAAAGTCAAAGATGCCCCAGACTCTTTGGGGGTAATATGTGTGTCTTAGGATTTTCTGCAAAAATAGATCTCAAACTAAACTTATTTTTAAAGAATGGCCAACGTAGCTGTCTTCCCAGAATCCCTTGCAACTCCATCTTCCCATCACAAGTTACATTGTACGGTGGTCTAGAAAAGGAATCTTATCACAGATATCCTGGTTGCTAGGGAAACGCCAGGTCAAGAACGTGAGGGTGGGCTGTTCTCACACCTGCCCAAGGCAATAACAAGGCCAAATCTCCTTTTGACCCTTTCCTGCCTCTTGGGCTGTAGGTGGCTCAGGCCGCGAAGAGCCCACCCCGCAGGGTTGTTGTGTGACACTGGGTGGCGCACAGTGGAGGAGAGCTCTTCCAATTCGGGTCGTCGCGCACCTAGAGGCAGAATGTCCCCAAGCGGACCCCGTCGGTCGTCCATCCCTGCTCCCTCCTCACTGCCCCTCCTCCCCTCGCTCGCCCCACCGCTGCCAAGGCAACGCGCTCAGCTCAGCAACTCCTCCGGAGGGCGCCATGAAGCGTCACCTAGCAACTGCTGCCCCGCCCTTTCAAACCGCCGCCCTCCGGGCAGGCAGCGCATGCTCCGTGCGGGGCGCTCGCTCGCTGCTTCGCGCTTGCGGCCTGCCGGCCAGGCAGCCAGCGAGGGCGGGGCGGGGGTGATGTGTGGGCCCAACTTCCGCTTCCGGCCTGAGCGCCTTCGTTCCTTCGCGGCTCGCTGGTTCCCTCCCTGCCCTCCTCCTTCGCTCGCGCGGCGCCGGCTCCTCCGGTCAGCATGAGGGGCGTGAGAGGCGGCCGGCCGGGCCTGCTCTGGGCAGCGGCGGCAGGTACTGAGGGGGGACACGGGGAAGGCGCCTCGCTCTCTCTGAGGGAGAGATGGCGGGGCGAGGGCCAGCGCCTACCTTGTACCTCCATCCGCTGAGGGACCTTGCCGGCGAGGGGCGGGCAGGAGGGGCCTTTGTCACGGCGGCCCCCCGCTTTGACATCTCGTGGGGCCGAGGCGGAGAAGGCCCTGCGCAACCCTCTCGAACCCCTTCGCCCCGAAACGCTTCCCCTGCCCAGCCGGCTGGGCTCGCGGTGTCCAGCTGGCCGCCCATGGAAGCCCAGCGGCGAGGGCCGGCCGAGCACAGCGACGCTCGCCTGCCCTGCCCTCAGGGCTGCACCGGGAAGGAACTAGGGGACGGGTCGTAATAACAGTGCTGGGGGTGGGGGGGGCCGCCTCGCTTCTCCCGCTGTTCCTTCAAGGCTGCGGAGGGCGAGCGTATGGTCCTGGGGGGCTGGCTGGGCTTCACCTGTCATCGGCCCCAGCAAGCGTGATGGGAGGGCAGAGACGATGGGACTGGGGTCCAGCGGTGCTCAGATCCACTGGTCCCTGTGTGTCTGTCTGTCTGTCTATCTCATCTCACCCGCCCTAAACCCAGGGGTCTCAGGGGAGGTTACATGTATACACCTTTTGCCCTCTTCTGGAATGCCAGGGATGGGTCTGCTGTGAAGTCAGCAAGTGCCATTTTGCCTCTTTATAAATCCATGGTGAGGCCACATTTGGAATATTGCGTACAGTTCTGGTCACCACACCTCCAGAAGGACATTGTGGAACTAGAGAAGGTGCAGAAGAGGGCAACCAGAATGATTAAGGGGCTGGAACAAAATCCCTTAGGAAATCAGACTGCAATGTCTGGGCCTCTTCAGCCTGGAAAGACGGTGTTTAAGAGGGGACCTGATGGAAGTATATAAAGTCATGCATGGTATAGAAACGATGGAGAGAGAAAATTTCTTTTCTCTATAATGCAACACTAGAACCTGGGGGCATCTGTGAAGCTGATGGGCAGGGGGGTCGGATCTGACAAGGGGAAGAATTTCTTCACCCAGAGGGTCATTGGGCTATGGAATGTGCTGCCGGAAGAGGTGGTAACAGCTACCAGCCTAGATGGCTTTAAGGAGGGGTTAGACAAATTTATGGATGACAGATGTATCAATGGCTATTAGACTGGATGCCTCAGTACATCTTTCAGGCTGGGGATACAAGCAGGATTTGAGAGCAGGAGAAGGTTTGCCCTTGTCTCTGCTTGAGATGCCCATGGACAATCGGTGGCCACTGTGAGTGGCAGGATGCTCGACTAGATGGGCTGTGGCCTGATCCAGCAGGGATCCTCTTATGTTCTTATGCTCAGAAGGGAGACCAGCAAAAGGACATAATGGGCACTGGTTGTCATTTTTCAACAAGCTGAGTTTCCTATTTCCTAATATTTCACTGTCAGACAAGGTTGCATCACCATGCAAAGGCTGTGTTTTGGCTGGTGTTGAGCAAGCTGTATAGCGGCCTCTTCTATGCTCCTTGGATCTGATTGGCTGCTATATGTCTTTTCCCCATGTTTTCTTTGGTGGTTGTTATTGTTGAGTGGCCAAACTAATCCTTCATTTTTCCTTGGGGGAAACTTGTCAGATTAGGTGTATGAGGGGAGACAAAACTAATCCCTTGTCTGGTTTTGGGCTGATCGCTTTGTTTTGGTTCCGCATAGACTTTGAGTTGTTTCTTCTGTGTGGTCCATAGATAAGATATAGGTTTATGTGCCTATTAATTGTTTGAATGCCAAGTTCTAGAAGTACTCTTGCCTTCTCCGATTTGGCATATTCTAGTGTCTCTACAATTTCCCAGTTAAATCTTTGGTTGCATTCATGCATGTGCAGGGCAATTAAAGACATTGCATCATGTCTTTCTGCAGCTGATTTTGTGCTTTTAGATGTGTACCACTGATCTTCTGGTGGTATGACTTATATGGTAGAGATCCTAGTGTAAATTTGTATATTTTCCTGTAATCACACCTGTTTTATACCCTTCAGATAATGAGGCCCATAAGAACGTAAGAGGAGCCTATCTGCTGGATCAGGCCACAACCCATCTAGTCCAGCATCCCATCTTATGCAATGGCCCACCAATTACTTCTGAGCATCACGAGCAGAAAACAAGGGCCAAACCTTCACCTGTCTCCCCAGCCTGGAAGATGTATCAAGGCATTCATTCTGGTAGTCATTGATACACCTGTCCATGAATCTGATTGACCCTTTCTTAAAGCTATCCAAGCTGGTTGCTGTCAGTACCTCTTCTGGCAGCAAATCCCATAGACAGATGAGATTTTGCTGATTTGTTTTCCATGTGTATCCCAAGTGACTGTTCACGGCTTTTGGGACATTCGTGATGCATGATGAGTTTTGCTACCATTGGTTGGGAAGATAAGAAACACTTTTTAATGAAGCTGCATGATTTTCCTTTGCATCGGAAGATTTATAGGAGATCTGTTTTGGTAGTCAGGGAAACTGCAATTCATTTTTGCTAAATGAACAAGGTTTTTGTGCGTCTTCTTTTGTCTACAGTGAGATTGTTCCAGTTGTAGCATGGTTTGTGTGGGCTGGTTTTTGATAAAGCTGAGTTTGAAGTTTTCCATTGCCTAATCTGCTGACAGGGATATCTAGGAAGGCTAGGTGGCTATTTTCTTCTTTTTAAAATTTGTCCTCACAGAATGTATTGTTTATAGTCCGTTCTCTACTTCCCTTTTTTGTTTAATAATAGGGAGAACCTTTGCTTCTGCTTTGAATGCTGAAATGGGTGATGCCTGTCGCATTTGCTTTTTATCTATTTACAGGTCTATCTATACTGAAAGTATGTGGGGAGGCAGAGGCCCATGAGTGTCAATTTTAGTATGTTTTATGTAGGGATGCTTCTATTGTTTTTTTTGCTGGTCAGCAGAGGCAAAAAGTGTTGTGATGCTGAATGGCGTTTTAAGAGGGGACCTGACTGAAGTGTTTAAAATTATGCATGGTACAGAAAAGGTGGATAGAGAAAATTTATTTTCTTTATCGCACAGTACTAGAAGCAGGGGGCATCTATGAAGCTGATGGGTAGGAGAGTCAGATCCGACAAAGGGAAGTATTTCTTCACCCAGAGGGTCATCAGCTTATGGAATTTGCTGCTGGAAGAGGTGATGACAGCTACCGGTCTAGATGGCTTTAAGGTAGGGTTAGACAAATTTATGGATGACAGATGTATCAATGGCTACTAGAATGAATGCCTAGGTGCCGGGGCGCTTCTAAGGCCATTTGCTGGGATTCTAGAGCAGGAATAGGTTTGTCCTTGTCTCTGCTTGAGATGCCCATGAGCATTTGGTGGGCCACTGTGTGCGACAGGATGCTGGACTAGATGGGATGTGGCCTGATCCAGCAAGGCTTCTCTTATGTTCTTATGAGACCATGATCTCATTTTTGTGGATTGTTGAGACTTATTTTTTGAAGACACTGTAATCTTGAACTAATAGAATGTTCATAACTTTCTACAGGGCATTGGCATTTATTGGTTAGTTCCTTGGTTCAGCTGTGAGCCAGTTTGGTCTAGTGGTTAGGGAGCCGGACTCTTATCTGGGAATACCGGGTTCGATTCCGCCCTCCCCCATGAAGCTAGCTGGGTGACCTTGGGCTAGTCACAGCTCTCTTCTGAGCTCTCACAGCCCCACCCACCTCACAGGGTGTCTGTTGTGGGGAGAAGAATAGAAAAGCTTTGTCAGCCGCTTTGAGTACCCTTAAATGGGTGAGAAAAGCGGGGTAGAAAAGCCAACTCTTCTTCTTCTACATTAGTGTCCCTTGCGATTGTCCCTTTTTCACTGGATATTTGGGTGGTTGAGGATCACTATGCTAGAGTTCCGCTGCTGCTGCTGCTGGTACTGCAGCTCTCCTGGAGTTGGGTAACGTCTCCCTGGAGCAATCCAGCTGTGGATTGCTAAAACCAGATGGAACTTGTTTTGAAGCATAATATAAGTGGATGATCTCTGGAGAGCTCACTCTGGAAAATACATTTCTCTGGGAGCTAACAGTTGAGATGCTTTAGGATGAGCTGGATGAGACGTGAACAGACTGAATGTTGTACGTCATATGTGCTTCCTCTGCTCCTCTTCCCCTCCAGTGTTTGCTGCATTCATCCTTGCAGTGGGAGCATCTTTTGTGGAAGAGCTAGATGACTCGTAAGTATGTAATGTTTCCATCACAAGTGAAAATGTTCTGCTTTAAAAGGGTGCAAGTTCCTACATTATGGGCCGGTTCTCCTTTGGCCTGGTAGTTGACACAGGGTGAGCATCCAGATGTGAAGGACCTGTTTCCTGAACAAAAATGGCTCCTTCAGTGCAGGAGCTTGTCTTATGTTGACTGTTTGTGGTTCAGGGTGAACCTGCATCGCATATACACTTACTGTGCACTGGCCCCGGAGCCTGTAAGGCTTTGGATGGTCCCTTTGCACCACCTCCGGGTGCTGCAGGGGCATGTGATGTGCTGCGCACCCACATGCTGCACACACGCGCTGAGGTGTCATGCAATGTGCCGTGCTTCCGCTTGACACTTCACACATGTGTGCTGACATGTAATGTGATGCAGTGTGTCACACGGTTGCCCGGGGGATGGTGCTCTACATGCATGCAGGCAGCAGCACTGGGGGTCAGACATAGCTGCCATCTCGGCAGCCGTTTGTATTGCCGGAAGGCTTGGAATGCACTGATCTGGTAACTGCGGTTTCAGGTCTACCTTAAGGTCTTCTGAGGCCTGGAACAGGCAGGAAATGGCCTGAAATGGCAGACAATTTCCCATAATGCCTTTGAAATCCCACAGGATTTCACAGGAATGATGGGAAATGGAGTGCCTTTCCCAGTGTTTCCAGTTATCTGAAGTTTACATCATCCACGATGGGGCTTGGAATGCATTCCCCGCAGATACGGGGGTCTGACAGCATAGGATGCAGCCCTAACCTTTGGTTTAGAGGCTGGGAAACTTTTGATAGTGCAGATCTTGTAGGGAAGAAAGCCTCCTTCTCCAATACTGTGTCCTCCAGCTGTGGATCTGTTCTGGTTGCTGCCAGATTTGCTCCTTGTCCTTTGACATGGACTTCCTTTGGAGATGGTTTTAACCTGTATTGAATGGAGAACGGAACTGCAAGACTGCAGATTGGTCTCTGACTGTGCTCCCACTGGGCTGGACTTAGACAGCCTGCGCTGGTCTCCATTCTTCTGCTGAGTGAATTCCGTGTGTTTACCCCAAATGGAAATGTCTTAAATGGGTTGCCTGTGTAGGATTTAAGATGCTGAAGGTACCTTCTTAGTAGTTCTGTTGCCTTCTCTTGCTTGAGGGAGGAAGGCTGGGATTGCCTTCCCTTAATAGTACATTATGCTCTCCATCCTGTGATGGCATAGCTCTGTACCCTGCTGTGGATAACAGCATGCCTCCTTGCCCAGCCCTCACCCAGTCTTGTCTAAAGATTTTAGACAGAGTTACCAGTGTAAACAGACTACAGACAGAGTTACCAGTGTAAACGAACAAATAAATGAAAATTTGATTAAAACAACCAGTGTACCATTCACACATTGGGTTATATTTTTAAATAGGTTTCTGTATTTGCTTTATATATGTAGTGATCAATCCTGGGACCTCCCAGTCAGGGGTGGGATAAAGATATAGTAAATAAATAAATAGATAGATAGAAAGAAAGAAAGAAAGAAAGAAAGAAAAATCCTGGATCCAGATACAGTATTGGTAGCCAAAAAACTTTTGCCCCACCCTGTTCTTGAGATAGTAATGCATAGTAATACTCATTTCTATTATGACATGTCTTATGAATCCTGATTGGTTACAGAGAATAGAAGGGAGGTGCCTGGAATATCTGATTTAATAGACTGGAATGTGTTGCTCTATAGACTGACCAATCATGTTATCCTCTGAGAGATTGATTAAGCTTTGTAGATTTTATTGGCCATGATAGTTTCAATCTTTGATAGCTGGCTGTTTTCTGTTTTGTTCCTTATACTGTAAAATAATATCCGCAGAGAGTCCTTGTTTACTGTCTACCATAAACACAGCTAGTTTATCTTCGATGCGTACTGTGATAATAGTGAAGGATGGGAAGGAGAGGTGTGTAAAACGCTGTTTTGAATTGTTTGAAAAACCTGTGTGCCCTCATATGGGAATCCTGGGGCGATTTTACACTTCCTGTCTCACCCAAGATTGACGATTGCCCTTGTGAGCGCTGGTCACTTACAGACTAAGCCCCGTGCAATTTGTCAGTCACCTGTGACCAATCTCAGGGCTGGTCCTCTTCTGGGTGTCACCATTTTGGTTGCGGTGCCCTCCATGACTGCATGTGCATCAGCCATCGCCGTGACGACGCTGACACTCTGTGCACGTGCAGTCGTGTCTGTGGTTGTCCGAGGTGCCAGCACACTTGTGTGGCTCCTCAGTCGATCCCAGAGCACTGGAAGAGGTGCAAACGGCTGCTACCTGGACCCGCAGGTAAGCTTTTGGTTAAGGTCGATTTTATGCTCCACACCACCTAGTGCATGACTAGGACAGTGAGGGGCAAAATGATGTCAATATTTGGAGCCTGACTGGGCTTCCCTTGCGCTGATACCACTGAGCAGTGATGTCATCACGTGATGGATAAACAGTATTTTACCCACCACAACCAGAAAGGAAACTGTGTTATATCTGAGGATTCTCATTAGTATAAGGCACTGAGCTCTTCTCCACTTATTTCATCACAGTGCTAAAATGCAATCTAGCTGTGCTTATTTCACCACTTATTCTTCCTCTTAGGTTTAAAGAGAAGCGTCAAGATGACATCTGGCTTGTAGATGTGAGTATAGCAGCTCTATTGAAATGCCCTGCATATTGATCTTCTATAGTTCTTGCACGTTTATCTGTGGGAAACAAGAACAATCAAAGATAAACCGAGTCTTATTGCACAGTTTTAGATAAGATGATCCATTGATTCAAAAGAATTCCCCTGAAGCCCAGGTTTTCCATTGATGGTTTGCACAGTGAGGTTCTGCGTGACATGGTAATCTGTGGGACCCAAGACGCAGTGTTTGAAGCAGCAGCACAGTTGGCTTTTCTACCCTGCTTTTCTCACCCATTCAGGGGGACTCAAGGCAGCTGACAAAGCTTTCTGTTCTTCCCACAACAGGACACCTTGTGAGGTGGGTGGGGCTGTGAGAGCTCAGAAGAGAGCTGTGACATGCCCAAGGTCACCCAGCTGGCTTTGTGGAGGAGTATGGAATAAAACCCGGTATTCCCAGATAAGAGTCTGGCTCCCTAGCCACTAGACTAACTGGCTTCTTCTGCAAAGGAAGATTGTACAACACAGTGAAGCTTATTTTAATCATACATGGCAGTTTTGCATAGGTAGCAATTACTGTGGAGTCCTTGAAAGGTGTTTTGTATGGCGGAGGGACATGTCACCTTAGCGTCTATTACACTGACAGGTTACTAATCTGTCCTAATCCAGGCGCAGCTGTCAGGGTCTCCTAGGCTGATAGGGAATTTGTTATATTGACACCATCTTTGTTGAAAGGCTGAGGTTGCACATTGTTTAATTTAGTCATGCCTTTTGCTGTGGGAAATTCTTCCAAGACCCCAAGCATGAATCCCAGAATTAAAAGCCCTGGAGACCATGACCCATTCCTGGGAATATGTGCTCCCTGGTACTTACAGAATCTTGCTGAAAGTATCAGAGAAATAGCCGTGTTAGTCTAATTTGAAAAGTCCAGCAAGGAAGTTAGTAGCACTTGGAGACTAACAGGAGAAGGGTTGGTGGCATGAGCTTTCATAGAAACGTCTCCTTCTTCAGATGCTAGGGGGCATGTCTACTTCTTTGGATGCTAGGGGCCCCAACGGGCATGTCTCCTTCTTCAGATGCTCGGGGGCCCAATGGGCACATCTCCTTCTTCAGATGCTAGGGGGCCTGATGGGCACATCTACTTCTTCAGATGCTCGGGGGCCCAATGGGCACGTCTCCTTCAGATGCTAGGGGGCCCAATGGGCACGTCTCCTTCTTCAGATGCTAGGGGGCCCAATGGGCATGTCTCCTTCTTCAGATGCTCGGGGGCCCAATGGGCACATCTCCTTCTTCAGATGCTCGGGGGCCCAATGGGCACGTCTCCTTCAGATGCTAGGGGGCCCAATGGGCACGTCTCCTTCTTCAGATGCTAGGGGGCCCAATGGGCATGTCTCCTTCTTCAGATGCTAGGGGGCCCAATGGGCACATCTACTTCTTCAGGTGCAGGCCTCCTAGCATCTGAAGTAGTAGACGTGTCTACGAAAGCTCATGCCACCAACCCTTCTCCAGGTGCTACTAACTGCCTTGCTTGCTGAAAGTAGTAATGGGGAAAAAATTGTTCCCGTTTTTATGGTGTTTCTATATTCACAAAAACATCTTGAAAACTATGATTTGAGAAGATAACCCAGTAGTTATCTCTCTCAGGTTTAATATTTACAGGCTTACTTCTGTATATAATTTTCAAATTGCAAATAACATTAGGCTGCTGTGTGATTTTGTGATGATAGTCAGGTGATGGAGCAAATCAAAATATAATCCTATACTGCTATGTACTACATTTCATGTGCATTTGGGAAAATGATCATTTATGATCTGTCCAGATCTGGAAGCCCATACAGAAAAGTACATACAATAGATCCATCAACAGGCTTGACTGTTTTCTTTGTGTGAGTGAGTGCAGAAGCATTCTATAGAAAGGGTGGTTACCAGTGTCTCAAAACACTCTGGCAAGTATTCTGCAAATAAACAACTTATTAAAAAGACGCAATCTTTTTTTTCTCTCTCCTCTTCTCAGTTTTATGCTCCTTGGTGTGGCCATTGCAAGAAATTGGAGCCGGTGTGGGATGAAGTTGGCAAGGAGATGGAAAGTACCAGCTCTCCAGTCAAAGTTGGGAAGATGGACGCTACTTCCTATTCTAGTAAATGTCCAGTGTTGAATTTGTGACACAGCAGGAGAGTTCAGAAGTTACTCTTGACAGTAGCATGTTTGATATTGCTCCATTAGACAGAAATGAAAAACTCAGTGGATAAATTATAGTTTATCCTCTCCCAGAGGTACAAGGGATGTACAAGAGGGCCTTTTCTGCGGTGGCCTCCAGATTCTGGAGGTTTGCCAGGTACCTGCATTATATGATTTTCAGTGCCTGGTTAAAACACACCTGCTTAGATTCCTCTGGGTCTTGTCCTGCCAGGGAAGGAGGATGGGCTATATTTTAAATATATTTTAAGAATACTGTGTATATTTTACCTTTTTATCCTTGGGTCCTACCTTGGGACCTTTTGGTGAAGGACAGGATCCAAGTTTATATATATATTTTAAAAATTGTCATGACAGCTTCATACAGAAAATAAACCAAAGATCAAATGAAAGAGGTTATTGCTTAGTCCAGTGACCATATCATTACATGCAGATGAAAACACGGAAGAAACCGCAGTAGTACACACGAAACATTCAAAGTTTAAGTGATTTGATTGAATTTGGACATCCAAATTAAATGTACATTTGAATTTAACATTTGAACGAATTTTTGAATCTTTCAAATCATTTGTACGAATTATCCAGACATTCATATGTGTACAGATATGTATGCATTACATATGTATCAGTACGCAACTTATTAGTATCCGTATGGATTTGTACAGATATGTACGGGATGAAAACCGGATATGTACAGATGCGTACGGACACATTTGAATGTTGTTGACAGTTATATCTTCAAATATGAATTGAATATTTGTATGAATAGATTAGAGTGTGTTTGATTTGAATAGAATGTGAATGCATTTGAATTTTAAACATTCAAATTGATTAGAATCTTCGGATATTTGTTTCGAATCAAATCCTGAAAATTGCATTTGTGCACACCCCTAATCAAAATAGGTTGAGAGGTCCTTGGGCAGTTAAAACTGTTTGCCCCAAGTTCATGAGAACTGATGCCCTTAGTTTTCTGGCCCAGCTCGTACAAGGTGCAGTTCCCTGATTTGGGTGGACTTCAGAAGGGAAAGTGCAACCCACTTAGTTACGTCTGAATTCGATCTCTGCAAGAGGAAAATAAACACTAAGGATATGAAGGTGAAAGGACATTTAACTGGATGCCTGTACCTAGCGGGACAAGAGTAATCTTATGGATGAACTTTTCATTCAAATAGCTTTTTCATGGTGTTTTTAGTATTTCTATATTTTAGTAATTGTCAACAGCTTTGGGAACTCTCTGATTTGGTGTGTTGTATAAATTCAAATAAATGTTTAGGCAGCAATAGGGAGTTACAGACTGATGCTTTATAGTGTCTACAAGTTTTTTCCAGTGTTTTGATTCTATATATCCTTTTTGTTTTAAAAGGTATCGCATCTGAATTTGGTGTACGTGGTTATCCAACAATTAAGCTGTAAGTTTAATTATTTCTTTTCTAAATTAAAAAAGACTGAGGGTCACCCCCTTTTACTACATCATGGAATTGAATATGTTTTTTGTTTTATTTAGGCTAAAGGGTGACTTGGCGTACAACTATAGAGGACCTAGGACCAAAGATGATATAATTGAGTTTGCGAACAGAGTAGCAGGGTAAGTATTTAGTAGAACACGATGGAGCTGCTATCGTAGAAAATGCAGAACGCCAGGGTGAGTGCCCTTGAATTGGATCAGAATTGCCTGCTGCAAGGAAAATAGTGGGCTGAGCTTGCTTGCAGTCTGGCATTGTGATCTGAAACAATCAGCAAAGTTGTACTGGATGGCACCTGAATGTGTGTGTGTGTGTGTGTAAATAGTGTGTGGCCAGTCAGTCTTCCTACCTTTTTCACATAGGAGATTTTCCTGCCTCTAGTAGGGGTGTGCATGAATGCAGTTTTTGGGATTCGATTCGATTTCGAATTGATTCGAATGTTTAAAATTTGAATGAATTCACATTCGATTTCAGTCAAATTCATTTGAATCTATTTGTACGATTATTCTATCTGTATTTGAAGATACAAATGTCCACAACATTTCAGTGTGTCTGTACACATCTGTACTCATCCCATTTTTATCCCATATGCATTCCATTTTCATCCCGTATGTTTCCATACAAATGCATTCATACGAATGATTCAAAAGATTTGAAAATGTGTTTGAATGTTAAATTCGAATGTATAGACATTCGATTTGAATTTGGAATGTATGAATTCGATTTAATTCGATCGGATTTTGAATGTTTCGAATATTTGTACACATCTAGTACCTCCTTTTGTTCTGGCCTTGTCCTTACAGTTTATGTGTATAGGGTTCTCCAACTGCTATCTTACAAACTAGTCACATAGCTCAATCCATTAGTTTACCAAACCCAACAACAATTGTTAGTGAATGTAAGAATTGGTCACCTAAAGCGACTGGATTATTAGTAAGTTGTTAGGTTATGTTTCTTGACATTCTAGCGCCATTCAGATAAAAGGGGAAAATACTTATTTGCTTTGAGCAAATGGGCAGTCCATGAGAAAATCACCAGCTGATGTAATGGAATATTTTTTAGATACCTACAGTGTAGTTTTCCTTGTTAAAACTGGGAAAGAAAGTTACCAAATGTGTCTCATGTGGAATCTCTAAGCTATTGTGTTTTAAGCCAAAATACTTAAAACATTTCCAGAAGCAGTGGAATAATTAGGAAAGTCACTTTAATGTTTGTTTATATAAAATGGTTCAGATCCCTGTAGCAGTTATTGAATAAATATTAATTACAATAGATTCCTAGAGGTATCACTTGTCAAACAAAAGCCACTATAGTAGCAAATATTGGGACAATTTTTCTGTAAGGGCATGATGAAATTTTTAATTAGATCTCTAAAATGTTTTTGTTTTGACTTTGGAAATGATGCAACTGCAGAAAACAGTTACTCAACCTAAAGGAGAGGTCAGGCTGATGTAACACTTGCTAATAACTCCTAGGCAGTCTTGCATTTATTAATTAGTTCTTTATCAGCATTTATATTCTGCTCAGTTTGGGTCACGACATTCAGTATGCAACTAAAATCAATAAAAGATAATTGAAATACAGACTTCCCTCCCCCCCCTTTAAAACGATCTCCTTTATTTGAATCGTAGAATCATAGAGTTGAAAGGGACCTCCAGGGTCATCGAGTCCAACCCCCTGCTCAGTTCAGGATTTCCTAAACCATCTCAGACAGATGTAGGTCCAGCCTCGGCTTGAAGAACTACAGCAAAGGAGAACCCACTACCACTCATGGCAACCTATTCCACTGACTGATCGCCCTCACTGTCAGGAGGTTTTTCCTAATATCTAATCTCCTTTGACTCCCTTGAAGTTTCATTCCATTGTTTCTAGTCCTCCCATCTCGTGCAAGTGAGAATAGGGACGATCCCTCTGCATTGTGACAGCCCTTCAGAGACTGGAAGACTCATCAGTCTTCTCTTCTGTAGACTAAACATTCCTAGATCCTTCAACCGTTCCTCATAGGACATGGTTTCCAGACCACTAACCATTTTGGTGGCCCTCCTTTTCTGCTGATATTTTCACAGCTTACTTCCAAGCAAGACAATCCAGCTAATGGCATAAAGAAACACTGACTTCATTTTAGTTTTAATAGTCCTTTTTTTGTCTGAGGATTGTCCATATTACTTTCTCCTTTAAAAAAAAAATTGAGAATAGGTTGTGGGGCTCTGATTGGCTCAGGGCCCTCCAGCGAGCTCTCTTTGCCATTTGGAGCGTCGGATCCATGGCCTATACATTTGAGCCTAAGACTGTACTGTACTGTCTGGTTTTAGAACAGGAAGATTCTGGACATATTCTAAGGGCGATTCTGCACTGGCTGGTATACCATATCAGCAAGTGTCCTAAGAGCTTCTCCTCCTTAAACTGGGGTGTTCCAAGGAAAGCCCCCACCTCCAGGGGGTGGTGTCTAAGGGGGAAGAGTTTTAGGGGGTGGTCCCCCTTAGACCACCCCATCATTTAGCATGCTAATTCAGTATTCAGTTGCCCTAAAAACATAATATGTACAAACACATGATGGGTCCTGGAAATAATACTGCAGGAAGGCCCACTGAAAGTTGGGTGCTATTTCCCCCCCTTTCTTACTTACACAGATCTCTTTTCTTTCCCTTCAGACCTGTTATCCGGCCTCTCCCTAGCCAGCAGATGTTTGAACATGTGCAAAAACGACATCATGTGCTTTTTCTGTACATTGGTGGGGAATCTCCTTTGAAGGTTTGAAACATGACTAAATTTATTTGCTTATTACAAAAACTTGTGAAGTTTCTTTGCGGTGTTCTGTGAGTTGGCATCCCGTACCATTGCCAAGAGTTCAGGGATGCATATAAAAGTATAAACATAGTTAATAATCTTGCAAGGATATATAATATTTCAGATTCTGATATAAGGTCCTAGAAAAGGCATATAATGACTTGGGCCCCAAATACCTGAAGGAACACTTACTCCCATGCCGACCTGCCCATGCCTTAAGATCTGGAGGGGAGGCCCTCCTGGTTTTACCATCGTCCTCAGCAGTAAAAGGGATGGGCACCTGGGAGAGGGCCTTCTCAGTGATGGCCCCTATGCTATGGAATAGTCTCCCCCTGGAGGTGCGTCTATCACCTTCACTGTACACGTTTAGGAAGGCCTCTTTGCCCTGGCCTTTGGCTAAATGGGGATACCGTTTCCCTTCCTACTTGCAGACGCTGTTGTTTTAATACATACTATTATTGTTTTAATAACGTTTGATTGTAAGTGTTGTTATCTGCCTGGACACCTCCAGATATAGGGTGCGATAGATGGATAGATATAAGCTTAACCCTCAGCGGCTTGGTTTCTGGGTGATGGAATTATTTTGTCTCTGTTGTTTTTAATCTCTGCAGCCAATGCCATATCTGGTACATGGGCCTGATTTCTGCAGGGAATTTCCCCTGTGAACCAGTTACCTCTCCTGTACTAATGAGGCTAAAGATGTAGTGAAAGGTCAATGGGAGGACAGTTTTCAGTAGGGATTTCTGTCTGCATATATGGCTAGGCTGAGACTCCTGTAGGGCTCTGAGCACCTTGCGACTTGAGTTATCTGTCGGTTTCCCTCGCCCATTACAGACCAAAAGATTGCTAAGGATCTCTCAAGATGCTGTGCCTTGGATAACACAAATTACTGAATGTTTTTTGCTATTACCTGCAGCTGTGCCTGATGAAAAGAGAGAACACATTTATGGATGACAGATTATTTATTTATTTATATTTCAGCCTTGCCCGATACCCAAAGGTCTCAGGTTGGGTAGCAACTTTGAAAGCTACAAATTAAAACCAATATTAAAAACTATAATATACATAAAAACATTGAAAATAATAGTATCTGCAGTGGGGAGGAAAGTATAATCCCATGAGTCAAATGCCAGGGCAAAGAGGTACGTCTTCACCTCCTTCCTGAATATATACAGAGAAGGGGCAGGACGCACCTCCAGGAGGAGACTATGCCATAACCTGGGGGCCATTGCTGAGGAGGACCTAAGGTACAGCAGGTCAGTATGGGAAAAGGCATCCCTTTAGATATTTGGGACCGAAGTCACTTCGGGCCTTGTCAGAGTTAACATCTTGAATTGGGCTTGGTAGTGAATGGCTGGTAGAATGGATGACTAAATGCATCTTTCAGGCTGGGGGAAACAAGCAGGACGCCTCTAAGGCCATTTGCTGGGATTCAAGTACAGGAGAAGGTTTGCCCTTGTCTCTGCTTGAGGTGCCCAGGGGCAATTGGTGGGCCACTGTGTGAGACAGGATGCTGGGCTGGATGGGCTGTGGCCTGATCCAGCATGGCTCCTCTTAGGTTCTTAAGTTTTCCCCCAAGCCTTATAAGTACGAGTGACTTCCGTTCTCCCGTCCATTGGTTTTAATTATTAAGTAAACTATGAGATTTATATAATGTGAAATGGCAAGATGAAATACATAAACACGTAAGAACATAAGGAGTCCTGATGGACCAGGCCACAGCCCATCTTGTTCAGCATCCAGTGGCCTCTTGCCTGTCTTTCCAACCTGAAGGTGGTACCTAGGCATCTATTCCAGGAGCCATTGATACACCTATCCTCCCTGATTTTATCCAATCATTTCTTCAAGCTTCGCTGGCTGCTCCTTTAATTTGTTAATCAACAGATTAATACAAAAAAACTTGTCTTTAAACCATGGTGCTGTCTGTGGCATAAGGAAGACAGAGTTACACTTCCTGGAAAGTAGAGGTGTGGAGTTTATGCAGTCTGTACCTCTGGATCCTTGGCTATCCCTTGGGTCTCTGCTTTCAGCTGGGAGTGCCTCTCTCCAGCTTAGATTAATTAGACACTAGAGATGTGAATGAATGGGTCTTTACCCGTTTGATTCATATTGAATCAATTGTAAGAAAATCCATATTCGTTCAAATAGATTCATTTCGGATGTGGTAGGATTCTATTTGATATGAATGTATTTGTACACATTCATATGAATATCCGATATGTATCTGATATGAATGAACACATAGCTGATACGAACAAATATGTATCCCGTAACAAAGCTGCACTCTAAAAGCTTCAAATCCAGCCTGAATCCACTTTTAATCCTCTCTTAATCCATGTCAAATGCAATCTGGATCCATTGCAGATGTGTGGCGCAGTTTCTTTCTCACCTCCGAAACATTCTTGCACATCCCTATTCGGCCCGTTTAAGCCCTTCCTGGGAAGAGATTTTCTGCCCTCTGGGTCAGATTATTTAATGCTCTCTGTGTTGAGTTGTTCTTGGAAGATAATTTGTAAGTTGGAGCGTGCACAAAATGCTGTGCCTGGATTTCTTACAGGCCCTTACTGACAGACCCATATTATCATTGGGCCCATATTACTCTGGTTCTCAAAGATCTGTAACAGTAGCCCCTTTGCTTCTGGACCCAATTCAAGGGTTTAAATCCTCGAATGACCCAGGGCCCAAATAGCTGAAGGAGACCTCCTCTCCTATACAGGACTGTCCATCTCTTAAAACCCTACAGGAGGCCCTCTTAGCAGAACCATCCATCTTTGAAGTTGCGGAAGTTATGCCAAGAGAAAGGGGCCTTCTCTGTGGTGGCCCTCGTGCTCGGGAATAGCCTCCTTTTAAAGTATTCTAGACTTCTATAATTTTCAGCTCTCATGAAAATTAGATCCAGTGCTTAGATTCTAATCTTTGAAGCTGACTGGAATTAAGTAAACTAGATATACATCTAGGAATATTTATGAAGATTTAGTTAAGTTTGTCCATCATGTGTTGGAATTTGCAAAATTTGGGTCACTTATCACAATAAAATTTTATCTTATGACAAGTGAGAAACTGTTTTATTTCTATTTGTATTTCCACAGGAAAAATACATAGAGGTTGCTTCCGAACTAATTGTTTATACCTACTTTTTTTCTGCCTCAGAAGAGATACTACCTGAGGTGAGTTTCATTTAATAACACATTTGATTAGTCTTAAAACAAAGCATCCTCTTCATTTTATTTCTCTTGATTTTATTCCATGTGAAATCTGTTAGGAAAAATCATTACAATCTTTCAAAGACCAGGGACTTGTCCAGTTGTGATGGGGGTGCTTTGAAGTGCAAAATCAAGGGCACAGTTCTGTTTTTGCACACACACACACACACGCAAGCACAAAGAGGTTTAGCCTTTTTGCACATGGGAAAGAGACCGAGGGAAGCCAAACCTTGAACTGTGAAAGTACCAGTAATCCCCTCAGGCAACCCCTTCCTTCATAGTCGAGCCTTTACATGCCATTGTTTTTTATTTATTTTGTAATTCTCACTTCCTGCAGAACTCCTTGCAGAGAATCCTTTTTCATTTTGGGAGATGGGAGAATTTGCATAGTTTATTTATCTTTGCTCCTTTGGTGTGTTCATTGGATGCTTCTAGAAGTGGAATAAATAGAAGTCTAGAAAATGTGTGCAGGAGTGTTGGGTGTGGTAAAATTTTTTCTTTACTTTTCCTTTTATTTCTATTTTAGTATATTACGCTTCCTGAGTTGCCAGCTGTTCTAGTCTTTAAAGATGGGACTTACTTTGTTTATGATGGTAAGTTTAAAGGCTAGTGTTGTTAATGTTATCAGACTTGTGTTTTAAGGTCTATAGAAGAGGCCTCTGTCAGCACCCAATAATTGGTGAAGAATATTTCTCAGAATTCTTTTTTTAGAATCATAGAGTTTGAAGGGACCTCCACGGTCATCTAATCCAACCCCCTTCTCAATGCAGGATTTCCTAAACCATCCTGGACAGATGGAGGTCCAGCCTCTGCTTGACGTCCTTAAATTTGGGCAGAGCTGGTGCTCCAATTAGAATGCTCTTCTCCCTTGGTGATTTCACTGTTGCTGATACTGGCTTTCCAGTGCCAGGTGAAGACTTAATTTTTTGTAGGGCTTTTATTTGTCTTTTTATCCCACCCTATACCTCAAGGTCTCAGGCTTGTTTACAGCACTAAAAACAAAATATAAAATGAACGCACTAAAAATGAGAATAGTGCCTGAAAGTGGGGAGGGGAACAGGGAAGTGCAAGAATTTTTTTTTTGTATTCGATTTACTTTTCTTTTGGCTTTCTTTTTTAGTTAGTGCATGTTCTTTGTTTGCAAAGCTTAAGTTAATCTGTTTTCTCACCTACCTGGTATTTTTCCTCTGAAGGGGTTTTGGGTTTGTTTTGTTTTTTAAGTTCTGCAAACCTTGAAGTTTCCTTAATTCTACAGATGCCCTTATTTGTGGATGGCTGCCTAAGACTGGCTGTTTTGCAAACAGAAAGGCTTCCTCTTGTTTATGGATCCAGCTGAAAATCCTCCTTTGCTAACTAGATCCTTCTGCAGGCAAAACAGGGAGGAGGTATTTTTCAGAGTCCCCTCTGCACCACTTTTCCCACAATTGCAGAACACCCTCCAGAGAAGATTTTCAGGCCTCCATGAGTCTGTAGGGTGGAATAGGGGTTAGCAGAGTATATTTTTCTCTCATTCCATGTGATGTAGTTAGCAGTCCATGGAGCTCCTCTCTGATGCTGCAAGCATGCATAATGCTGACTCTCAAAGTAGGCATCAGGATTAGTCCTTCACCTTCTCTGTGTTTGTTTACAGAGTATGAAGATGGTGATCTGTCGTCTTGGATAAACAGAGAGCGATTTCAGGGTTATCTCAACGTAGATGGATTTACACTTTATGAACTTGGGGACACAGGTAAACTGTCCTTCCTTCAGTCTGTGTGTCTTTACTAAAATTACACATTTAAACTCCTCTGTGATTTGAGAAAGGGATTTTTTTTCACAGTATCTGGGAACTTCAGAAAGATTGTGTGAATCTGTGTCTTCTGCCTGTTCAAGTCACTTCCTTTGGAAAGGAGCAAATCACACAGAGCTGTTGTGCTTAAGTGTTTAGGGAAAGTCAGTCCTATCCAAAATGGCAAGTGTCATTTTGCTTCTTTATAAATCTATGATGAGGCCACACTCGGAATATTGTGTACGGTTCTGGTCACCACACCTCAAAAAGGATGTTGTGAAACTGGAAAAGGTGCAGAAAAGGGCAACCAGAATGATTGAGGGGCTGGAACCAGGCTGCAACATCTGGGCCTGTTTAGCCTTGAAAGACGGCGTTTAAGAGGGGAACTGATTGTGGTATATAAAATCATGCACGGTATAGAAAAGGTGGAAAGAGAAATTTTCTTTTCTCTATCACGCAACACTAGAACCAAGGGGCACCTATGAAGCTGATGGGTAGGAGGGTCAGATCTAACAAGGGGAAGTATTTCTTCACCCAGAGGGTCATCGGTTTATGGAATTTGCTGCCGGAAGAGGTAGTGACAGCTACCAGTCTAGATGGCTTTAAGGAAGGGCTAGGCAAATTGATGGATGACAGAGATATCAGTGGACACCTGAGTGGGGACAGGCAGGATGCCTCTAAGGCCATTTGCTGGGATTGGAGAGCAGGAGAACGTTTGCCCTTGTCTTTGCTTGAGATGCCCATGGGCAATTGGTGGGCCACTGTGTGCGACAGGATGCTGGACTGGATGGGCTGTGGCCTGATCCAGCAGGGCTTATTTATTTATATATTTATTTATATTTATATCCCGCCCCATACCCAAAGGTCTCTGGGCGGCTCACAACAGTTAAAAATGAACACATTAAAATTGTATCAGACTGTGCTAAAATCCATACAAAGTTTAAAAACCAGCATGATAATAATGATAATAATAATAATAATAATTATACAAAAGCAGTTTAAAAACAATAGTTTTTGCAGGGGGGAAGCATAGAGGGCATTTAGCCAAAGGCCTGAGTGAAGAGGTGCGTCTTTACCGCCTTCCTGAATGTAAACAGAGAAGGGGCCTGACGCACCTCCAAGGGGAGGCCATTCCACAACCTGGGGGCCACAACTGAAAAGGCCCTCTCCCGGGTGCCCACCCGCCTAGCCGCTGAAGGCGGTGGGATAACCAGGAGGGCCTCTCCTGCAGATCTTAAAAGGCGGGCAGGTCGATATGGGAGAAGGTGCTCCTTTAGATATCTGGGGCCCAAGTCATTTAGGGCCTTATAAGTAAGAGTTAGCACCTTGAATTGGGCTCGGTAGTAAATTGGCAGCCAGTGCAGCTCTTTTAGAACCGGCGTGATATGCGTCCGGCTAGCTGTTCCTCTCAGCACTCTAGCGGCTGCATTTTGCACTAACTGCAACTTCCGAACCGTCTTCAGGGGAAGCCCCATGTAGAGAGCATTACAGTAGTCCAACCTGGAGGTTACCAGAGCGTGGATAACTGTGGCCAGGTCATCTCTGTCCAAGAAAGGTTTCAGTTGACGCCCCAACCGTAGTTGGGAGTAGGCACTCCTGGCCACGGCCTCCACCTGAGCTTCAAGTGTTAGCGCAGAGTACCCCCAAATTTCGCACCTGTCCCTTCCCGGGTATTACAACCCCATCAAGGACAGGATATCTCCCAACTACTTGGACCCGAGAGCCTGTAACACACAGCACCTCTGTCTTGTCTGGATTCAGTTTCAATTTATTGGCCCTCATCCAGCCCATTACCGCCTCCAAGCACCTGTCAAGCACTTCAACCACCTCTCCTGATTCAGATGGCACAGAGAGATAGAGCTGGGTATCATCTGCATATTGATGACACCTCACCCCAAATCTTATGTTCTTATGCTGTTGTGGACTACAGAGTCCCTGCTCTTGCTAGCAATGCTTGTATGCTCATTCTGCTTGAGATGGAGCGTGTTCTAAATCAGGAGGCCCAAAATGGCCTTCTGGCCCACTTTTAGATCTGGAATTCTGAAGTGTTTGAGTGGTCTAGGGCCATGGGGGACTCGTTTCTCTCGCCCGCCTTATTGCAATGCTGAAATGAGGCCAGCAGGGGTCTGTGTGTGGGCTGGTCCAGACCTGTGATGGAAAGCGCCAAAAAGCCCATAGTGATGCTAGGGATGGACACAAACTTACTTTTGTTCAAAAGTTAACGGTGGTTGGAGGTTAAGGCTGCATGTGACCTCCCTACACACCTGGCTCTATTCACCTTCACTCAGTCAGCTTGCTGCTGTACTTCAGGCCTTGCTGCGGATCCCTCATTGCCATATGTCATAAGTATTGAGTAGAACAAACATTGGGTAACTTCAGCTGAAAGTAACTTGCCTTTCCAGCTTGTAAAGTGTGTTTTCTTCTAAATTATCTTCTAAACGGAACACCTGCAAGATGTTACTTCTTGGAGAAAAAAGAAATAAAGGGGAGGAATAGTGCGTTTCCAAATATATTGTTTAAAAGAATATACTCTGGGCTTTTGAAAATAAGAAATTAAAAAAAAATCTCAATAGGAATATTAACAAATCTATATAGTCTTTTTATGTAGTACATCTACTTAAATACTGTGTTTTGTTTAGGAAAACTTGTGGCTATTGCAGTCATTGATGAAAAAAATATGTCTTCTGAGCATACCAGGTAAAAGATATTAAAAGATAGTATTTTAAAACAAACACCATTGCAACGTAACCTGTGATTAAACATCCACCCTGCCACTTTCTTGCTTCACGTTCCTAGTCTGTAGTGGGAATTTGCTGAACTGGTTCTGATTCCAGCCAGATTGTATTGAAACGAGGGATCTGCATGAATATTCGATATTCATCCAGATTTGGACATCCATCTACCGATCAAATGTTATAATGTTTGCACTTTGAAATTCGTATCCATGCAAATGTTTGGGAACATTCGTGAAGTGGCTGCACCAGTCACATCTGCAACAGATCAGAGTGCATTCGACATGGTTTGAGAGTGGATTCAGAGCGGATTCAGGGTGGATTTGATGCTTTCAGAGTGGATATGTATGCATTCGTATTGAATATTCATGTGAATATATTTGTATTGAATGGAATCTTACCACATTCTAAGGGGATCTGTTCGAACAAATACAGATTTTTGTATTTGTGCACGTCCCTGGCCTGGATAGCCTTCAGAAAGGGTACAACAAATTCATAGAGGACAGGTGTACCAATGGCTTCTAGAACGGAAGGTCAGGTACCACCTCCAGGTTGGAGAGGCAGGCAAGAGGCTCTGCAGGCCATTTGCAGGGAGTCGAGAGCAGGTGAAGGTTGGGCCCTTGTCTTCTCCTTGAGATTCCCAGAAGCCATAGGTAGGCTGCTGAGTGAGGCAGGATGCTGGACTAGATGGGCTGAGACCTGATCCAGCAGGATCCTCTTAGGTTCTTATGGTATTAGGCCCAAGGCAAGCAAGGAAAGTTGAATTCAGATTATTTAAGTCTGCGCTATTTTATAAGAACTAAGATCAGTAAACAAACATGATGGGATGAGGATTGATGAAGATGCAATTTCATGATATTCAGTTATTAAAAGGTGAAACAGGAGTGTATCCCTAACAATCTTTTTCAGGGAAAAGTCCAGCTGAACTTGTCATTCTTACAACTGTGTTAAAGGCTGGACACATGGAACTGTGTCTGTATTAAAGGCTACATGGTCACAGGATTAATGTTTGTGATTAATTATTTGTGATACTATGGTAGCTCTTTCCCTTTGGAATGCCTTAGCCTCTGCAGTTTGGGAAGTGTCTAGGATTTATAACTTACAGGCACCTATTAAAGACTTATTCTGTCATGCAGGCCTTCCCTTGGTGAGAGTTTGTGTGGCCTGCTCAGTATCTATTTTAACTTTTACTGTTTTTATTGTTTTGCGTATCACATTGAGCTTCTTAAAAATGGAAAGTGGTATAAAAAGTCTAAACTAAAGTAATATATTCAAAGTTTGTAAGCGGAAATTCTATGAAACCTTTTTTCTACAGGCTAAAGTCTATTATTCAAGACGTTGCAAAAAATTACAGGGACCATTTTCACAGGTACATGTATATATAATTTATTACTCATTATCTGTACTAATTTTTGAATTTCCATGGATAGTTAAAATTCTAAGATTTATTATTCGTTGTCATAGAGCTTGTGAGAGTTCTCTTCCACACTTGCATACTGCAGTGTCCAAAAAGAACCAAGAGATCCTCACTCTCCCTCCAGTGTTAGTTAGACTCCCAGACTGAGAAGGAAAAATTGCTTATGGTAAAGCTGATCTCAAAGGTGCATTTGAATAGGTTCATTATATTGAGAGGAAATGAGAAGGTAAGGGGACTCAAATACCTGGATGCTCACTTTCCCTATTCCAGGACCACAGGGCATGGGGAAATGGGTAGAAAAGCCAACCATCTTCCTCCATCAAGCCAGCTGGGTAACCCTGGGCTAGTCACAGCTTTCTTCTGAGCTCTCACAGCCCCACCTACCTCACAGGGTGTCTGTGGTGGGGAGAAGAACAAAAGGTTCGTCAGCCGCTTTGAGTCCCCTTAAAGTCCCCTTGCTATAGAGAAATAGGGTTAAGTATTGGAGAAGAGTTTTCATTGGGATGATCAGTTCTGAGCGCACTCTCAGTGATAGTTTATGGGTGGGAAGATGGTACCAAATGGACCCTGGGAAGATGGAGGTGTTATGTAATGGAACAGGTGGGATTTCAGATATTGAGCAATAACAGAACAAGGTTTGCAGGACAGAGAGTGAAAAAAACTGGGTGGAGAAATGGAAAAGGATGGTGGAATATTATTTCTCTAATAAAGGAATTTACATCGTGCCTTTCACCAAAACGTCTCAGGGTGGGTCACAATAAGGAAGAATAAAATATATAAAATATTAAAACACATTTAAAGAATGAAACCTCCCTCCCTCCTGATGGAATAGAGTACATGGATCTTGCATTTGTAGATAAAGCTCACTGGAGAGGGGAAATAAGTGGTATTTGTGCAAAGGCTGTTTTTAACATAACGTGTGCATGTATATATGTATAATTTGTGTATTATATATATGCATATTATGTATATACATGCACACACGTGTGTATAATATTTATTTTGGACATTTTTGCTTGTACTTAAATTATGATAAAGATGCAACCATTGGGTCATGGAAGGCAATGTTCTTTTCCTATTTGGGCTTTCTTGTACATTAGAAAACTGCAAAATAGTTGATTGCCATAGTAAAACGCTTATTCTACCCCCCCTTTTTTTTGAGAACCCCTCCATGACTTAAACTTAGTTGAAAGAGATTGCAGTGTACTAATGTGTTACCCATGGATTTTGTAGGCTGTGAATTGGGGTGAAAAAATTGAATAATAATGTCCTCCTGAGGCTTTCTCCAGCATTCTACATTCTGTACTGAGAAAGGCAGTTTATGTTCTTCTGTTTTAATTTACGGTTTTGTGTTTTTGTTACCAGAACCTTTCAGTTTGGCCACATGGATGGAAACGAATATATCAACAGTTTAACGATGGAGTAAGTCCTTCATTTGATACTTCACACTTCTCTGTTCATGCTATATATGTTCCATGATTTTTTAAAGTATGCATTTGCTCTTGTGGTTAATTATCCTGCGAAACCAACTATCAGTGTTTTTGTTCTGTCTGCACCCCATGGCCTCTGAAAAGCTCCCAGAACCGATTACAAACTGTTGATAGTATAAGATAGGGTCCCACCGGCAGGCTTACAGTCCAAGACAATAGACATGGCACATAAAGAAAGGGAAAATGGAGAGGAAAAGGAAGTCTTTTGTAAGAATAAAAGTTTAAGATGAGCCCTGCTGGATCAGGCCACAGCCTATCTAGTCCAGCATCCTGCCCCACACAGGATGCATCCTGCTTGTCCCCCCAGCCTGAAAGATGTACTTAGGCATCCATTCTAGTAGCCATTGAGACACCTGTCCTCCATGAATTTAACTAATCCTTTCTTAAAAGCCATCCAGGCTGGTTGTTGTCACCACCTTTTCTGGTAGGAAATTCCATGGACCGATGACAGGTTGGGTGCTGCTTTTGAATAGTCTGATTTATTGTACCTCGTTCTGTTTTAAGAATATAGATTTTGCAGACAAATAAAAATAATGAAAACTTGGTGTGGTCTTTTGCAGTATAATGCAAAGCATTCTGTATGGAGACTGCATTAACAAAATGTGTTCAGTGTGCCTTTTTTTCTTTGCTGAGGCTCTTTGGTATAGAGTAGCAGCTCTTGATTTTGAAAAGAGCTGCGCATTAAGTATTTAAAACCTTTCCAGGATTTTTGTGATGATGCAAGGAATTATTTTTAGCACTCGATCTGTCCCACAAATAGGGAAGTCCTGCAGCCTAGGAACCAACACAGAATAGTCCTTTAGGCAGCTAGATGACCAAGGTGTTGCAGTGTTCTCTTATCCCTTCAGATAAGGGTCTTAATTAGAAATGTGCTGAAATGCTCAGAGAAGGAACTCATGGAGTAGTGCATATGGCTTTCCTGCTCTCAAGGAGGCTTTGAGTGCTATGGAGAGCATGGGGATGTCAGTTCCTGGCCTCTCTTCGCAATCTGTAAGCATCAGATGTCTTACGAACTGCAGCTAGGCACATCCTAGGTCTTAGATTTAGTCTAAGATGACCCCATTAATTTGGCCTTGAGTAGTAGAGAAATAGTGGGATGCTTGGTTGCCAGGAGAAGTTGTCATCTCCCTATGCAGCTAGCATTCAGATAGTCTCAGGGGCCTATTTGCACTGCAGCCTGTATTGCATAATTAGGCAACTTCTGGGGAAGAGCATTCTGCACCTAGAGGAGGCTGTTATAGCCTCCAGGCGCCCCTTGCCTTCCCAGAAGTTCCCTATTCATGCACTAAGGTTCCCAACCTTAACCAGTTTCTTACCTGTTGTGTCTAGCGGTGAGCATCCACATCTTTTCTGGTGCTCTGGGGTCATCTGAGATGTCGGCAAGTGTGCTGGCACCTGGGACAACCATAGACATGAGTGCGCAGAGCATTAGCATCATCATAGCAATGGCACTGACGCACACGCAATCACGGTGGGCACCACAAACAAAATGGCTGCGCCCTGAAGAGGACTGGCCCTGGGATCAGTCACAGGTGAGTGACCGATTTAATGGTGCTTAGGCTGCAAGTGAGCGCTAGTCAATGTTGGGTGATTGTGCTCTTTTCCCATACAGTGGATGGGAAGGGAAGTGTGAGATCACCCCTAGTTTCTCTCTGCTTATGAAAAGACAGACAATAGACCTTCCACGTTTTGGTCTGAATATTTTTGTATGTAGATTTGCAAAAACATATATTTACACTACACTTGTCACTTGAATTCTATCACAGTCTAGAACGTACGTAATATTTGGAATTTTAAAATTTCAGTGATCTGAAAATCCCGACCGTAGTTGTACTGAACACATCCAACCAGCAATATTTTCTTCCGCATCAACCCATTGAAAACACTGAAGATATGGTCCAGTTCATTAATGAAATATTAGAAGGCACTGTGCATGTAAGTTTTCCATGTTTGTTAAACTTTTAATACTTTGAATTGTTTGCCTGAGGGGTTAACAGTTCATCAGCTGTCTGTCTTCATTCTTGTTATCTTGCTTGAGGATGCTCGCCGTTTTTTTCTAATAATTTGCATTCCACTGTCGTTGGATACAAGTATTTTTGTGTCTGAAATAAAGTCTAGTTAGCTCCCAATCTGTGTGGACTTTCAGTAGAGTTGGAAAAGAACCATAGCTGTGCTGTAAATTGATGGCTCGGTTTGATGACATCACTAGCACCCAAGGAAGTCTTCCTGTCTCCCCCCCCCTTTTTTAAAAACTAATATTATCATGGAATATTTTGCAAAAATGTTCTTTTTGCCAGAGAACATTTATGTGGATTTTTAAATCTGTGTATGATTTGCTAAAGCACTTGGGAACCAATGAAGGTTTTACAGGTGTTTCTACAAAATTCTGTTTATTCCAGAAAAATGTGCTCTGTTGTATCTTCATACCTAAATCTGGCAGTCTGCATGAATCCTGTATTCAGGTGGAGTTAGATGGTGCAGGAAAATAAACAAAGAAAGTCCACTCTCAGAAAGGCCAGGGGAGCAATGGCAGGTGCTGGGGCCTTTCAGCAAAGGGTGGGATTTAAATAAATAAATATTACAGCCCCCCTACAACATCATCATCTTTCATATCGACCTGTCTGTGCCCTGAGATCTGCAGGGGAGGGCCTCCTGGTTCTACCACCACTCACAGCAGCAAAAGAGGTGGGCACCTGGGATAGGGCCTTTTCACTGGTGGCTCCCAGAATAGTCTCCCTCCTGAGGTGCATCAGGCAACTTCACTGTGTGTGTTTAGACAAGCTGTGAAGATGCATCTCTTTGCCCTGGTCTTTGGCTAAGTAAAGGAACAGCCTTTTCCTTCCCACATTCAGACGCTGCCGTGGTTTAAATATGTTTAATATGTTGTTGGTTTTAAGGTGTTCATTTTGTATGTTGTAACCCGCCTTGAGACCCATGGGTATAGGGTGGGGTAAAAATGCCAGTCAGTCAGTCAGCCAGTCATAGGAGATGCCCCACGTAAACCTCTGAGACTTGGCCAAGTGACAGAAATGTTTGGCTGAATACTGTAAGGTCCAAACTTTTCTGTTTCCAGTGAAATGGAAAAGGTGCTTGTATAATAAAGAGCTTTTTAAACAGCCAGCTGAAGGCTGGATAATGACAGATGTATCAAGAAAAGGGAGAAATGGGCTGTGGAAATTAAATAAAGATTTTTCTGTCCTTAAAATCTTAGGCCCAGGGAGGTGATGGAATTCTTCAGCGCCTCAAGAGAATAATTTATGATGCCAAGTCTACTGTAGGGGTAAGTAGATTATCATGTTGGGCTAGAGAGCATCCTTCAGATACTCATGGCAAAATCTTCATTCTGTAGCAATACCCACTTGTGGGCTGCTGCCTGGATGCTCAGTTTCCCTATTCCAGGACCGCAGGGCATAGGGAAATGGGCAGAAAAGCCAACTCTTCTTCCTCCATCAAGCCAGCTGGGTAACCCTGGGCTAGTCACAGCTCTCTTCTAAGCTCTCACAGCCCCACTTCCCTCAGAGTGTGTCTATGGTGGGGAGAAGAACAGAAGGTTTGTCAGCCGCTTTGAGTCCCCTTAAATAGGTGAGAAAAGCGGAGAAGAAAAGCCAACTCTTCTGTTGGTCAGACTCTCTCAGTAACATGAATGTGTAGGGTGCAGAGATGATTTCTTTGAAAATCTAAAAGCTTAGAAGCCAGCTTGCTAATTTTTCAGGGGTTCATGACTGCACTGTCTGAGCAGCTGCAGGATGTTGCTAGATCAAGCTTTTCATTTGATGGTACAACTGCAAGATTTTGTTGGGTTGGTTCTCAGGCATCAGACAAGTTTGCATGGAACAGAGATTTATACTTCATCTACAAAACCTTAAATTTTGCCCAGTTCTAAAATGGCGGCTTGTAGAAATTCACATAAGTGCATACGTTTCTTTCTCTATAAAAGAAAAAACTATTCTTTTAACAATACATTGCCAGATTAGGGTCACTGGTGTAGATGCTATGGTCAAGCCTGTGTGCACTTGAAGTAGATAAAATTATGCATGGTATGGAAAAGGTGGATAGAGAAAATTTCTATCACACAACACTAGAACCAGGGGGCATCTATGAAGCTGATGGGTAGGAGAGTCGGATCAGACAAAGAGAAGCATTTCTTCACCCAGAGGGTCATTGGTTTATGGAATTTAATGCCGGGAGAGGTGGTAACAGCTACCAGTCTAGATGGTTTTAAGAAAGGGTTAGACAAATTTATGGATGACAGTTGTATCAGTGGCTACTAAAATGGATGCCTAAGTACATCTTTCAGAATGGGGTGGAAAGCAGGACGTTTCTAAGGCCATTTACTGGGATTCAAGAGCAGGAAAAGGTTTGTTCTCGTCTCTGCTTGAGATGCCCATGAGCATTTAGTGGGCCATTGTGTACAACAGGACGCTGGACTAGATGGGCTGTGTCCTGATCCTGTTGCTATAGGTGCCTGATTATTTTATTATTACATTCACATTAATATGGACAGCTGAATGGAATTATATTTTTGAACAGCACTTGGAAAATATGATATAGCAAATGTACAGTTTTGGGAAAGTTTTCTGGAAGAATCCTTGCAGAAATCAAGCCAGTATCTCAGCTGCAGGAATATAAAATGACTCTACAAACTGGGTTTAAACTAGAGATGTGCAGAACCAGATTGTAGGTGACCAAGTGCAAAAGTACCTTTTACAGCATTAAGAACCTAAGAGGAGTCTTGCTTGATCAGGCCACAGCCCATTTAGTCCAGCATCCTGTCTCCCACAGTGGCCCACCAACTGCCCATGGGCATCTCAAGCAGAGACAAGGGCAAACCTTTTCCTGCTCTCGAAACCCAGCAAATGGCCTTAGAGGCCTCCTGCTTGTCCCCCCAGCCTGGAAGATGTACTTAGGCGTCCACTCTAGAAGCCATTGGTACATCTGTCGTCCATGAATTCGTCTAACCCTTCCTTAAAGCCATCTAGGCTGGGTGCTGTCACCACCTCTTCTGGCAGTGCATTTCATAGCATTAGAAACACTTTGTTGACTGCCAAGCCTGGACGTTCCCATATTTCCTAAGCTCACTTTAAAATCAAGTGCAGGGACGTTCCGGGTGCCTCAGTGTAAACGAAAGCCAAGCAAGAAGAAAAGGGAGGATCAAATGGGCTTCTTTTCCGCAGAACCTCTTTAGGTGATGACAGGTTGTCATGCCCAGGAAGAGCAGGCGGCCTGCCAGGCCACACTGCTGCTGAGGAACTGAGACAGAGGGAGCGGAGGCAGGCAGAGGAAGCCTCCAGTCCCAAGGCCGTTCTTGGCGCCTTTCTCTGGATTTCTCGCCCCGACGTTTTAGGAGTGAGAGGCTCTCAAACTAGGCAAGCGTGAAGGTTTGCAGCCTCAGATGCCTAGAATGGGGCAACAGTCTTTACTGCCTTTGCACATTTCAAGAAGCTGAATTCCACCCAGGAAGGAACTGTCTCTTAGTGCTGGGCCAATCAAGGATATTCACATTCCTGGCCCCTGGAGTCAGGTACCTCCATGCCTTGTCACAGCAGTTTTGTGCCTCGTTACAATGCTAAACTTAGACTACAGCCTTATGCACCGCAAATAACTAAATAGAGCAAGTCCAAAGGAGGGCTGCCAAAAGGGTGAGTGGTCTGGACACCATGTTCTATGAGAAAAGCTTGAAGGATCTAGGAATGTTTAGTCTGTAGAAGAGAAGACTGAGAGGAGACATGATGGTGGTCTTCAAGTCTCTGAAGGTCCATCACGGTGCAGAGGGATCGTCCCTATCCTCACTTGCACAAGATGGGAGGACTAGAAACAACGGGATGGAACTTCAAGGGAGTCAATGCAGATTAGATATTAGGAAAAACTTCCTGACAGTGAGGGCGATCAGTCGGTGGAATAGATTCCCACGGGAGGTAGTGGGTTCTTCTTCGCTTGAGGTCTTCAAGCAGAGATTGGACCTACATCTGTCTGGGATGGTTAAGGGGATCCTGCATTGAGCACAGGTTGGACTGAACACATTCAAACATCATAGAATCATGGAGTTGGAAGACTCCATGATTCTATGATGTTTGAATGTGTTCTTGTGTAAATGCCGATTTATCAGCTGCCCTAACCAGCCTCTCTTCCCCACAGTCCGTTTTCAAGAGCTCTCCCTTGCTGGGCTGTTTCCTCTTTGGCCTGCCACTGGGTGTCATCAGCATCATGTGTTACGGTATTTGCACTGCTGATGCGGACGTAGGGTCAGATGAAGCAGAGACGTCGAGGAAAGACTTCACAGGCCAGGAATTGACAGATGACCACACTGAAGAAGAACTGGACGAAGAATACAGCGAGAACATAGATGAATTTCCAGAGGGAGAAGAAAAACACAAAACCATACTGGAAAAGAAAAAAGACTAAAGTGCTCAGGGTGACTTTTTTTCTTGGCAGAATTTCCAAATAGAGACTTGTTGTTTGTCTGTCTATCTGTGACCTTGAGGGGTGAGGCGCTCCTTCACGCATGCTTTTGAATGGCTGTGAAGAAGAATGTGTGGCGATTTGGGATTTGAAAACTTGTCTCTGTGTCTTGCTGGAGAGAATTCCGTTTCAAGAATGTATTTGGGATATTTCCATGGGTCCACGCTGCAGTTGGGTGAAGGATGCCCTTGTTTTCCTTTTTGGCTCCTGGTAACTTGGTAAAAATTAATTTTACAGCGAGGCCAAAGTAAATAAAGCCTTTTTTTCTAAGCAAGGAAAGGCAGGGACATTCTCGAGTAAAATCTGTAAATACCACTAAACGTTGCAAATGCTTAATGGGAGGCATGCTTTTTTTGTCCTAGCTTCTGAAAAGCAATACCTTTTCTCTTTTTGTTCATGAAAGGAGAGTGTAAACTCTAGATTATCTATAACTAAGATCTCATGGCAGTGTGAAAAAGTATTGTGATCTGAGATTTGCCTTTTTCATCCATATTTAGTAACCCTAAAAGTAGTATTTGCTTACTGGGGCCAAGAGGTATCATATTTAACTCAGCAGAGTCTTTTTCTGGCATTTGATGGAATCTCCCAGATCCTGGCGTCCTTCATAAACCTGAGGGCTTCATTTGCTCATAGATGCTTTAGCAGAAGGTGTTACCTGTGGGTCCTGAATAGTTCTATGACTAGCTCTCCTTTGGCACGCCAAATCTTTTTCAAGTCAGCAAAATCTTGGCAGGCCTCTGGGTCCTGCAGGTCAAACACACATTTCTTGGTTTATTCCCAGTATCAGCTGCATTGGACATCTGCCTTTACCTGAGACAGGGGAGAATAAGTTAATTATCTGCATAGCAGCTAACATTTATAGAAATAATAGTATTTTTCAGTGTCATGTATTTCCATTAGTTGTTTAAAGCCATTTCTAATATTATCCTTGACACTGAACATAACTAAGCTCTCTTTGGAATTGAAATCTCAAAGGAGAAGCCGTGATGTGGAGTTTGGAGGGTGGGTACCTTGGTGATCAACCTTGGCAACGCAGTCTCACCTGCTTGTTTCCAGGGCTATAAGGTCCTCTTGCACTCATTTAAGAAACTTGAAGAATAAATAGGGATATATACTGAACTCTTCAAAATAGTCAAAAGGAGTTCCTAAGACTTAATTTCAAAAGTTTAAAGAATTAAGACGTTTACATTGGTTAAAGCTTGATGTTTTATCTTGCGGAGATAAAGAGTTGTACTACTGTATTTCTCAGCTGTTTATGTCGCCCGCAAAAGCTAACAGAAAGGATGTGATTGTTACATATGCCACTTTGAAAGAGTGTGCAGATTTTTTAAAAAGCAGAAATGTATTGCGCTAAGAAGATTGCTTGTCAAAGTTGGCAATCGCTCTACCCAACGAATATACTGTTCTCCTTACTTTATTGAACCCCAATATTCTAACTGTGACAGTGCGCAGCATGAAGAAAGCTTATGTGTGTGTTTTCAAATTTAAGTCACAATTAGTTGGTTGTGAATTCTGAAAAACTTTGTACATTTTTTCAAAACTTCATATGTGATTCAGTTTTTTTCTTGTCTTACACTTGGATTTTTACAGTTGGAGTTCACTTCCATTTGTTTAGTACTGTTCTGTTCTTGCAATTCAGCAATCAATACAACTTTGTTGAATTTGGTTCTTAGGAGGGAATGGAGAGTCCCTCATACTGTATTGGGAAAACAGTTCTTTTAAACATTTTATAAACAAGCCTCTAAAGAAAGTCAGTGGAAGAAATTAGGATTTGGCCACCATTACATATTACGTGTTAACTGTATCGTTTCTTATTTTGCTAAAAATAGCAAGTGTATCTAACATAGTGGGTTTTCTATGACTGGGTCTGAGTGCTAATATTCTCCAAACAACAATAACAACAACAGATTTTCTTCATGTGTATATTTATTTATACATAGCCATTGTGGACAGTTAATACAGGAATATGTGTGTCAGCTACAATTGAAAAATTTTAACTTTTTTTGCTTAGGATATTTCAAGCTTTCCGGTTTTTACCAAACTATTTTCTCCCATATTAATAATACTGCAGTTAAGTCATCCCTCAAAGACCTCCCCACCTTTTTTTATGTACGGGATGAAGAATTTCTGGTGTAAAAAAGAAACTTATTTTTGATCATGTACAATTTCACAAGGACTGGTTGATAGGTATTTTGACTTGGAATGGAAGTGCTCTGATTTTGTTTTGCCTTGTTGGGTTTATCAACTGTAAATGTGTTCTTTTCTACATTAATAAAACCTTAAAACGACGGTTTTTCACCCCGTGGTGCAGTAATTGATTATCGGACAGAGGAGTTTTAAGATGATCCTTGAAGATCAAACCAACCTATCTAGTCTTCTGTTCCCTCCTGGGTAAGTAGAAGTGTTTAGAGGAAGTGTAGAGGAAGCCTGACTGTCTTTCTGCTTGCATCACAGCCTGGAAGGTTTGTCTAGCATTTATATCACCCAGCCAGTCTTCCATTTACGCTCTGTGAGTGTGCTTGGGTCTTGACTGTTGTCACTGGATTTGTGCTGTGAGACAGTCTCTCATCTGGGAATCACCCGGTTTGATTCTGTGCTCCTCCACTGTCACGGAAAACTGACCATAGTACAACTCCGTATCAATTGCTTATTTGTATTTATCAGAAATTAACAGGCATGCATGGAAGGAGAAAGTTTCTCCTTCCCAGAATAGACATGAACAAAGCCTTTTATAATAGTACTTGTGAGTCCGTGAATCGTCACAGAATGTGTCACAATCTATCATACTAAAATGCTGGAAAACCCCTAGCAGAATACGTGACTTTATGCACATAGTTAACTTCCTCCACTATAGTTCCTGTTTTCACAGGTAGCAATGCAAGCACTAAGTACATGATTTCCTAATCTCTCCCTGCTTGCCCCGTTGCAAAAGCAGTACACCCTGATTACAAATATTTCTGTAAGCTGTCTCTATAACGGCATAGAAGAGAGGAAAGAAATATACTCTGAATCAGATGAAAGCCCCTAACTATAAAATACCATATACCTCAGAATTCCCATTATTCCCTCACACCCACGAAGCCGTCTGGGTGACCTTAGGCTAGTCACAGCTCTCTTCTGAGCTCTCCCAGCCCCACCTTTCTCACAGGGTGTTCTGTTGTGGGGAGAAGAACAGAAGGCTTGTCAGCTGCTTTGAGTCCCCTTAAATGGGTGAGGAAAGCAGAGGAGAAAAACCAACTCTTCTTCTAGTACACTTTACAGTTTGTTAGAAATTGTAAATTATGCCCTCCGGGACCTACAGGGCTTCAGTTGTTCATTGCACCTTTCACTAAGGGCCTCTCTGCACTGAGCATTGTATCGCTCCACAAAAGGGTTCCAGAATCCTTTATGCATGCTAGTGCAGTATAATATATTTTATCTGCACTGGATGGAACACAGATTGGACTAACCATATCACATGGGCATGATCTCTATCCATGTTCCAGTTTAGCAAGGGACCCATTTCAGTTACATGCCAAAATGGGTCTGCCAGGGGGCTCTGAGGTTGGGTTTCTTTATCCCTGGCTCCAAAGCAGTTCTGGGACAGATGGAGCGCCCCAGCCGATCTGGTTGCGCCGGAATGGTCCAAACCTGCAAAGCGACAGGCTAAGCAGTGTGAAGTTAATTTCCTTATGGAGAATAAGCAGAACTGAGACGGGAGTCTGGAGCAGCTGGGGAGAATTTGCCGGAAGAACCTCTCTACGCACCCCCAAAGTGGCATATCCAAAATGCATCCTATATTTATGGGGAATACCACCTGGGGAGTCGGAATGCTGCTTTGAGGTTTTGTCATCAACCTTCACGCCTGAAGGGCAGAGCTTATACCCCTGAGCCTTCTCTGAGGTAGAACTTTGATACTGTCTGGATGGGGGAGGGAGAGGCAGGGCCACCACCCCTCAGGCCCAGTCATCCTGGCAAGGACGCATCCCACTGCACGTTGAAATCTTTTAAATGTTGGGACCTCTGAGTAAAGGGCAAGGTAGAAATACTCAAAGAGGATGAAACATGGAGCCAGTCAAGACCTGGGCCATGTCTATGAGGAAGGCAATTCATTGGTGCCTCCTTCCCTAGGGAAGTGGTGAGATTAATCGGTGTCCTTTTTTTACAGTTTCCAAGCCAGGGGGGAAAAAAATTAAAACCAAGGCTGAGGAGAAGCAATTCAAAAGAGCTACCAGGGCTGCGGTCAAACCTACGGTTTAATCCAGCTTCAGTCCACTTTCAGAAGCTGGATTAAACCTTAGGTGTGTCCACAGCCACTCTGAAAGTGCACTGAAGCTGGATTAATCCTGAGGTGTGTTCACAGCCACTCAGAAAGTGGACTGAAGATGGATTAAACCTTAAGTGTGTCCACTGCCACCCTGAAAGTGCACTGAAGCTGGATTAATCCCGAGGTGTGTTCACAGCCACTCAGAAAGTGAAGTGAAGCTGGATTAAACCTTAAGTGTGTCCATAGCCACTCAGAAAATGTACTGAAGCTAGATTAATCCTGAGGTGTGACCACAGTCCAGGCAGAAACGACTCGGCTTCTGTCTGGAGCTGCTGCCCACAACCCCCTCTGGGCGGCCCCGACGAGGCCGCTCTGGCCGACTCCAGTCCGTCTCTCGATGGTTGTGGTTGCCCGAGGCCGCCCTGGCGGAAGAGACCGGAGGCTTCGGCGGCTCTGTTCTCCCGGAGGTCCCGCCTCCCCAGCAGGGCAGAGCCACAGCCGCCCGCCTATCTCAGGCAGCCTCCTCCCTCCGGCCCCTACCTGCTTCCGGTCCCGCCCCTTGACCCTCGTCTCCTCAGCTCGGGTTTCCGGCTGGGGCGGAAAAGCGGCTGTTTTGCTGCCGCCGCCGCCGCCGCCGCCGAGCTAAGCGTCTTTCCGTCCGTCCGCCCGTCCGCGTCTCCCGAGGGCGGCCCCGGCTGCTTGGCGAGGTGCGGCACGGAGGGAGCGGGAGCCGGTCCGGTCCACCGGGGGAGGCGGGCAGGGTTCAGGGAGGGCGGCGAAGGGGCTTCGAGGCCCGCCTGGACTCTTCCCGAGCGGCCGTTGCCGAGTTGGAGGCCGAGCGCGGAGGGGAGGCGGAGGGCGCCTCCTGGTACGGGGCCCGCCGTGCGATGTACCCTTGGAGGCTTCTCAGGGAACGAGGGGAGGAACGAAGGAACTCGGCGGGATCGCTCTTGTGCGCGCATCGCTTTGGAGACGCCGAAGAGCGTCAGGTGGAGGCGTTGAACTCTTCGGTTTACGTGACGTTCGAGATGCAAAAATGCAGAGAGAGAATATTTGGGAGGATGTGGGGAAAAATAAAGTCGGAGTTGGGCATCTGATTTTTCTTCTGGGAAGAAGCAGAAGCAGAAGAGTTAGCTTTTCTACCCCGCTTTTCTCACCCACTTAAAGGGACTCAAAGCTGCTGACAAACCTTCTGGTCTTCACAACAGACACCCTTTTGAGATGGGTGGGGCTGTGAGAGCTCAGAAGAGAGCTGTGAGTAGCCCAAGGTCACCCAGCTGGCTTCACGAAGGAAGCAGAAGAGTAGTTGACTTCCTGTCCTGCCTTTCTCACCCATTTAAAGGAACTCAAAGCTGCTGGCAAACCTTCTGGTCTTCTCCCCACCACAGAACACCCTGTGAGGTAGGTGGGGCTTTGAGAGCAAAGAAGAGAGCTGTGACTAGCCCAAGGTTGCCCAGCTGGCTTCATGGAGGAGTGTGAAGTCAGACTCAGTATTTCCAGATAAGAGTCCAGCTTCCTAATCACTGGACCAAACTGGCTTACCAGAAGATAGGTACCTAAGAACCTAAGAGGAGCCCTTCTGGATCAGGCCACAGCCCATCCAGTCCAGCATCCTGTCCCACACAGTGGCCACCAATTACCAATGGGGACCTGAAGCAGAGAAAAGGGCAGACCTTCTCCTGCTCTGGAATCCCAGCAAGTGGCCTTAGAGGTATCCTGATTGTCCTGCCACCCTGAAAGATGTACCTGGGCACCTGCTTTAGTAGCCACTGATATAGCTGTCCTCCGTGAATTAAGAGGGACCCTGCTGGATCAGGCTACAGCCCATCTAGTCCAGCATCCTGTCCCACACAGTGACCCACCAATTGCCTGCTTGTGCCCACAAGCAGCATCTGTTACTTTGCACATCAAAATATATACATTAAGACTCTTTCCAATAAATACCGGAAAAAAACTATTCATTTTTTTATTGTTCTGTTGCATAGCTATCCGTGTTCATAAGGAAAAATATTGCTGATGCACACAGGTGCCCCTTTTACTTTAGATAAATATTGTACAAACCTAACGGATCAAGGTTTTCTAGATTTTACTCCCCTTTGTATTTCCACCTAGTTAACATAGGAGCAATGTGAATTTTTCTAATTCAATCCTGTCTCAACTGTCAGCTGTTTTTTCAGGTTTGTGTCTTCTTAGAGAGAAACAACTTGACTAAAGTGCTCCAAACGTTGCTAACAGCTGAATTAATGTCTTGTATTTTGGGTTTCTCTTAAGGACAGTTTAGATGCTGGAATTAGTTGTAAAATGAAGCGGTATGACTGGTGACAAGTGTGTCTTCCCATGAGTAACATGGTCTCCTAGTCCAAGCTTTGTCAAATAAAACCTTGACGTTATTCTGGGATCAGGTGTCCTGTGCACTAGGAAACAATTTGGACCAAATCAAATGTACCATTCTTGCAGGTATCTTGGAACACCATTTGAACTTATTATTTAATAATAGGGAAGAGTCAACATCATCTAGCAGTTTAAACTCTGCCTCACACTTATGTGAATAGGATCCAGTGTTGTAAGAAGTAAAGATAGTCAAAGCTGATAGGGATTGGGAAGAGCCAGTTTGGTCTAGTGGTTAGGGAGCTGGACTCTTATCTGGGAATACTGGGTTTGATTCCGTTCTCCTCCATGAAGCCATCTGGGTGACCTTGGGCTAGTCACAGCTCTCTTCTGAGCTCTCACAGCCTCACCTGCCTCACAGGGTGTTCTGTGGTGGGGAGAGGAAGATTTGTCAGCTGCTTTGAGTCTCCTTAAATGGGTGAGAAAAATGGGACAAAAAGCCAACTCTTCTCCTCCTCCTCCTTGGGGGAGGGATCTCTTAATTTTGGGTGAGTGGGCAGCAAAGTAGCCCACTCAGTCTTAGCCAGTCTAAGCTTCAGTCTTAGCAGGTGCAAAGTGACACACATTGGGGGAAAGACTCTCCTGCAACTGATGGGGGCTGAGGTTCTGTGACAGACCAGGAAAGGGATCTTGGCGTTCTGATGGACAGCTCAGTGAAGGTGTTGGCCCAGTGCAGCAGCAGTGAAAAAAGCAAATTCAGTTCTATTGGTAATTAGGAAGGGAATAGAAAACAAGTTGGTAAGAGTCCTTTTGCCTCTATAAATCTACCGTGAGGCCACCTTTGGAATATTGTGTACAGTTGTCACCGTGCCTCAGAAAGGATATTTTGGAACTGGGAAAAGTGCAGAAAAGGGCAACCAGAATGATTAAGGAACCTAGGTTGCAACGTGAAGGCCTTTTCAGGCTTGAAGAGTGGTGTTTAAGAGGTTACCTGATTGATGTGTATAAAATCATGCATGGTGTGGAAAAGGCGGATCAATAAAGATTCTTTTCAGAAGACTGAAAGGAACCTGTAGTGCTGCCTCTCACCTTTTTCATTTATTGGCCATTCCTGGCTGCAGTGTTAGTGGTTTAAGAGCTTTTCAAGCCAGAGCTGCCCTGTGACTTGCCCTGTGGTGATTCCCCACTTCTCTCCCCAGTGAAGAACCCATAGACAAAAGTCCCTCTGTACTGCAGTCTTTACACCAAAGGACATTGTTACTGTGTGTAGCTTTGCCCACCCTCTTGCCCGTGGTGTGGGCGACAGAAAGAACAGTTCTGCCTTGGAATAAGCTGTGGATAATGTGTTTCTTCTGAACAGTTCAGTGGTGGTTTTGTTCACCTCTTTGTTCTCTGATTTAGCATGCCTATTAATCCTGATGGCTCAATGTACCAGGGAGGTGGATCTCGAAGGTGGCTGGTCACGTCACTTGACTGGGAATAGTTCTGTGACTTGTAACCACTGAAGAGCAGAGAATAGTTACATGTAATTTACTGAACTGTGGAACTGCTTTTCATTCTTGCTTTTAAAGCATGCAGCACTCATCTTGTCTTCCTGTCATTGCTAGAAAAATTAACGCCCTGACATTGCCAGCACAGTCTGTTTTCTCATCCTTAGAAGCTGCTGTTCTGTTCACACAGCGCTTCTTGGTTCTTGGCTGTTTCCAAATTGTTGCCAGACTTCTTTTTCTATCCTTCTTTGTTTTTGGACCCTTTAATACGCACCACACTGTGGAGTAAATAAGATTTCGTTCTTCTTAGGTTAGGTATTGCTGCATTTATTCAGCTTGCGTAAGCTGATGGCCAACATGGCTAGCTGTGCCCCTTTTACGCGAGGAACCTGTTGGCTAGTTTACACAAAGATTCAATTTGTGTTCCTCTCCCAGATCCAAAAAAGTCTGGGAGGCAATCCAGGAGTGAGATGTGAGCTGTGGTATACCTATTTATTTATTTATTTAGTATTTTTATACCGCCGTATACCCAAGGGTCTCAGGGTGGGTTACAAAATATAAAATGTATACGTTAAAACCAGTAACATATACGTGCTTCGTTCAGCTCTCCTGCCTTTTAAGTTTGCTAGATGTTTCTCCACACAAATGAAGCATGGACACCCAGGTACATCCTCCAGGTTGGAGAGACAGGCAGGATCTCACTCAAGGCCATTTGCAGGGATTCAAGAACTGGTGAAAGTTTTGGCTTTGTCTTCTGCTTGAGATGCCCAGAAGTACCGCCACTCACAGCAGCAAAAGGGGTGGGCACCTGGATAGGGTCTTTTCAGTGGTGGCTCCCAGACTGTGGAATAGTCTCCTTCCGGAGGTGCGTCAGGCACCTTTATGTGTTCAGAAGAGCTGTGAAGACGCACCTCTTTGCCCTGGCCTTTGGCTAAGTCGAGGAACAGCCTTTTCCTCCCCACATTCCGACACTACCATGGTTTTAATATATTTAATATGTGATTGGTTTTAAGGTGTTCATTTTATATGTTGTAATCCATCCTAAGAACCTCGGGTATAGGATGGAATAAAAATGTGAATAAATAAATAAATAAATAATAAATAAGCCATTGGTGAGCCACTGTGTGAGATGGGATGCTGGACTAGATGGGCCGTGGTGGCCTGATCCAGCAGGGCTCCTCTGAGGTTCTTAAGCCCTTGTGCAGTGGGTGTGTGGCAGGCTTAAGCAACCTGAGGAATCATTTGAGCCAGTGGCTTGCGGAAACCTAGCATCCGCGTCTGTGCAAAAGGGCACCAACAATTCTCTTTTCACTTTAGTCACAAGAAAGGAATGTTTCTTTGAGTGTTCCCTGGGACCTCAGGTCAGATATAGCTGTCTTCAAATATCTTGCAGAACAGTTGGTTGCACTTAGTTCAAGTCACGCACCGGAGGGAAAGTGGAACTGATATTGTGCACCTGTGTGGCAAACGTGAAGCAGGAACTTCATACAAAAGCATCTGTATTATAGTGTGTCACTGCTGTCCCCTGGCGCTCTTCCAAAATGCTCATCTGGCTCCCTGATTGGCTCATTTTGAGGTTCTCCTCTTCCCCTTGCCAAAGCGGCTGCTGTTCTTTCCCTTTGCATATTGATGGAAATGCGTCGCAGCAAATGATTTTGTGCTGCTGTAAGCACTGTGGAGTGTCCATGGCACTGCACGGGCAGTCCTTTGTAACAAAATGCTCTCCTCTGAAACTGTGGATTTTTTTTGCATCTGAAAGTGAGGGCTGCCAGTGCCCCACCGCCATGATAGTGATTCTGTGGGTCTCACTTGTTTTATCTCCGAGGTTCTGCCCTGGGACTGATGCTCTTAAACATATTTATAGTCTGGAATTAGGCGTGACCGTTAGGATAGCTGCGTTTGCTGATGACACTCAGTTGTTCAGGGTGGTTAAAACAAAGAACCTTTTCTCGCATTTCAGCTGTCAGGGAACAGCCATAAGGGAACTCTGGCGTGTAGCTGCTCTCTTGGGCCATGCAGATGTAGAGCAGAAATGTACCTTCCCTGCCTCTACACGGGGATCCCTCTGCATTTCTCCCTCACACAGCACTAGAACCAGGGAGCATCTATGAAGCTGATGGGTAGCAGAGTTGGATCCGAAAAGGGGGAAAATTTCTTCACCCAGAGGGTCATCAGTCTATGGAATTGGCTGCCAGAAGAGGTGGTAACAACAACCTGCCTGGATGGCTTTAAGGAAGGCTCAGACAAATTTATGGATGACAGATGTATCAATGGCTATTAGAATAGATGCCTAAGTAGATCTTTCAGGCTGGGGGAACAAGCAGGAAGCCTCTAAGGCCATTTGCTGGGATTTGAGGGCAGGAGAAGGTTTGTCCTTGTCTCTGCTTGGGATGCCCATGGGGAATTGGTGGGCCAATGTGTGAGACAGGATGCTGGACTAGATGGGCTGTGGCCTGATCCAGCAGGGCTCCTCTGAGGTTCTAAGTACAGGGAGGGTCTGCACAGGTGTGTTGAGCGCTGTGTCCCCTTGTCGTCCCCATGGCAACAGCACCATGCAAGCATGTTGGTGCAGTGATGTGATCACTGATGTGATGGCAGCAATTCACACCTTGCCATTGCTAAGAGAGGCACTGGTGATGTTGGGCGGGGGGAGCTGGCATCTGAAAAATGCGGATGCCTGAACTCTCTCCTATGTTCACTTCCCAGTGTGAATTCTCACAAAGGGGGACTGCAATGAGCTCCGAAGAGAACTGCACCCACTTAGGGGAGTGAACATCAAAACTACCACTGGAGCCTTCCTTCTGCATCAGAGTTAGACCTGTTTGTGCCACTTTATATTGTCAGGGGCACTGAAGATTATGGTTGTGGATGGTAAATAAAGAGATGTTGAAACCAGGAGGCCATCTTGATTTGGAGATGTTTTCACGAATAAGATTCGCATCTCTAGATTAGGAATCTTCCTTATGTTTTTAATTTTAAGCCTGGCTGTAATGACATGTTTGTTCGAAGATGGATTTTTTTGTGGGGAGATTACTGTAATAGGAAGATTGCTGTGAATGCTTTTTCTGTCTGTTAGGGCTGTGCTTGCACCATCTTTACCACTGGCAGGCTTCCCCAAATCCTTCAGGAATTGTTCCCTTCCAGTATAGCGACAGCAAGGCCCTTTGGTGGAACACTGCAGATATTGTGACACTTTAAGTGCTATCTTGTGGACTGTGATCAAGCCCATTTCCTTGGTTTGGGAAATAATTTAAAAACATGCAAAAATGAGTTGTTAAATAGTACTAATAAAAACTGATAAATTTCCTCCTCCTTTTCCTTTTTAAAGCTGAGCTCTTTCTATACTTTTGCCTCCTAGGAATGTGTCTCTGTGTGTGAAAGCCGGACGTTGATCAGACCATTGGGAGGTGGTACGTGGATCAGCTGTGAAATGACTCCACCTGGCCGCTGCTGAATTACCTGGGCGATCCTCACCTTCTTCCATGCTCACCTTCCATACATCCCCAAGACTGAGAGCAGCACAGGTTGTGAGTTCTGAAACCAAACTGCCCGTTCAGTCTGTGATGTGCCCAGGATTGGTTTCGTTTTCAAACCTCCCTCTGTTCATTGTTCTGATATTACAACATTCATGTTTAGTGTAGTGATGTGAATCTCAGATTACCCAACAACCAACATTTCTCCTTTCACGCTACAGTAGAAAGTATTTTATGACCGTTTCTACTATCATTTCCTGTGCAAGGTACAGGAATGAAGATCCGTCCTTTTATTGAATTTCTTACATATTTGATCAAATCAGGAAGAGGATGGAAAAATATTACACTGGGTGACATGAAGGGAATCGTTAAAAAGACTCTGTATTGTAGAATGGCATGCTTTTTATTTAACAAATGGAATAAACCATTGCTTTATCACACCCAAAAAAGAATGTGCTGTCTTTAAATCCTGAAGATAACCTGAACTTTCACTGTGGGCAATGATGGAACGTTGGAATGTTGTGAATATTCATGCTGGAAAGGGACTAGGGCGGCTTAGGCTCTACTTACGACCTCTAAACAATTAGTTAATTTTTAAAAATGGTGGTTAGGAGGGATTAAGAGGTGCTGGTTTATTTGGGTAGAATTAACCTTTATTTGATTCGGTCTGTGCTTAATTTCATCAAAATAATCCGCAAAAGTGACCCAAATTTTATTTTGCCATTGCTGCTTCTTAACGGTGCTGCTAACACTAGCAAAAAGAAATCAAACAATTCTATAGCTGCTGTTATTATTTCAGGTTTTGCACTAGGTGATTGACCGCTTCAGCAGTAAAGCTACATCGAAAAGAATTTTGGCACAATAACATCCACATTTTTTTTTTCTGGTCAGATACACGTAAAAGCATGTTCTGAAAGTTTTGCCCAAATACTGTATTTTCTGGCGTATAAGGCTACTTTTTAACCCAGGAAAATCTTTCCAAAAGTCAGGGGTCGTCTTATACGCCAAGGGTCGTCTTCTTATACAACGAGTATATCCCAAACTCTATATTTTAACTGGAAAGTTGGGGGTCGTCTTATACACCCAGTCGTCTTATACGCCGGAAAATACGGTATTTAGTTTATTAAAATAATAGGGCTCTGGGGTTGTTTTTAAAGACTTCTGGGTTTAATGTGGAAAAAGCTCCCACCAGATCCAGGGGGCACCTATGAAGCTGATGGGTAGGAGAGTCAGATCAGACAAGGGGAAGCATCTCTTCACCCAGAGGGTCATCGGTCTATGGAATTGGCTGCCAGAAGAGGCGGTAACAGCAACCAGCCTAGATGGCTTTAAGGAAGGGTTGGACAAATTTATGGATGACAGATGTATCAGTGGGTCCTAGAATGGATGCCGAAGTACATTTTTCAGGCTGGGGGGACAAGCAGGATGCCTCTAGGGCCATTGGCTGGGATTCGAGAGCAGGAGAAGGTTTGAGGTGCCCATGGGCAACGGGTGGGCCACTGTGTGGGACAGGATGCTGGACTAGATGGGCTGTGGCCTGATCCAGGGCTCCTCTTAGGTTCTTAAATACCCTTTAATGGACTGTGGGAATTTCCCAAGGGTAGCAGGGGGTTGGTTAACTAATTTATTAAGGTGGCATGGTCATTTTTTAAATTAGAGCACATTTCTGAGCTAGATGAACTAATCTAGAACTGCAGGCATTCAGAGGCACAGGAGCAGTGCTCCTGGCCAACAGAGATAATGCATTAGCTAGGTGCACGCTGGTTTCTCTTTCTAGCCTTCATAACTGAGCATAGTGGGAGATGCTGGCTGTGGCAGAACACGGAACACACATTTCTAGTGCAAGACTTCTGTGATCATATCTTGGAACTAATCAGTGGCCCAGAGCTACAAGCTTTAATGGGAGGCAAATTACATGGGCGAGGATCCCTGCTCCACCCTGTTTAAACTTCTATGTAAATATTTTGTACCTTGGAGCATTTGGTAGATGCTCTCCGTCCTGCCAGTCATTTTTCTGTATGTACTGATTTGGGGTGTTGTGTGCTAAGGAACGGAAGTCACGCTTTGCCTGAGGCCCTAAAGTTCCTGAGGTCAACTGAGCTGCGCTAAGTAGATACTGTTTGCAGGATTGTGTTGAATTGGAGAGAAAGACTGGATGCCATTTGCAGGGAGTCAGGAGATTTTGCCTTGTCTTCTGCTTAGGATGTCCAGAAGCCATTGGTGTCCATTGTGTGAGATGGGGTGCTAGACTATATGGGCTGTGACCTGATCCAGCAGATAGTTGGGCTGTGGTCTGATCCAGCATGGCTGCTGTTATGCCCTGAGACTTGAGACTGAAGATGGAATAGCCGCTCCTTCCACAGCCTTTCCTGGGGCAAAACATCTCAGCGCCTGAACCTGTTTCTCATGGGTTACTTTCAGGGTTACTTGTCCTACTTGGGGGTTTCTGAAGCTGCTCCCATTCTGACAGAACCCTTTCCTGGAAAGATTGAGCCCAACTTGTCAGACGGCAGCAGTTGGCATGCTGAGCTTGCTGCAGAATAAGATCCGTGTGTGCCCTCTAAGGCTGCACAAACCTATTTTTTCGGCTTCAGGAGAAAGAAAACTTTCTCTGCAAACTTACCTTCTTCTTGAGCATCTCTGGACTGGGGATCAGCCAACGGGAAAAGAGACCAGCATGTCCTTGTTTACAGGTCTCAAGTTACAGAGTGAAACAGCCTGTCCTGGGATTGAGTTTCCAAAGTCCTGCAAGAGGCATTTGAGAATGGCTGCTGGGCCAGCCGGCCCAAGTGCTGCCTTTGATGCTGCTGTCCTGCAAATAGAAGCAGACGTCTTCTGGATACCGCAGCTAGCACACTGCTCTTAGCCACCTGCCCTCAGCTCCTTCTCAGCCTTGGATTCTTGGAGCCATTCACTCGCCAAGTGAGGAGTCTCCTGGGAAGGAAGGTGGGATAGGCAGGCCTCAGCCAGTGAAAAAGCAGAGCTCCTTCTATCATTTTCATTCCAGGGGACCTCAGGATACCTGGAAGGGGACCAGGTGGCTCCTGGAATCCTGTGGTAGAGCTGGGGTGCAGTAGAGGGGGTAGTAAGTGCTCCTGTCTGAGTTAAGTACCTTTCTGAGAGAGGTCTGAGAAAGGTGCAGGATGTTGCCAGGATGGATAACCTTTTTGGGTCTTCACTGCTCTAAGTGTAAGCATATAGGGATTCTTCCAGGTAGTGACCGTCCTTCATCACCTATGTGGGAGCTTTCTCTTGATAGTTGCTTTGCTTTGCTATCATGTCCACTTGTTGAGTGTCCCCTCCCCTACTCGTCCCCCCTCCCCCCGTAAGCTCCTGTTTCTATACGTCTCCACTGAGAGTTTCTTCATCTCTTTCAGGAAGTTCCAGTTTCGTGGTCTTAATAGTGGGAATTGTTACCCTGGCACGAGAAGAGCTAACAATGAAACTTCTGGAAAACTCAAGTTTTGAAGCCATAAACTCTCAGCTGACAGTGGAAACGGGAGATGTGCATATTATTGGCAGGTGAGGGGCTGCTGTGGATGCTGGGCGTGTGACCAGGTCTGTGTAGCAGGAGTAAATACTGCAGCTGTTTGGGATCGGCTGAGCCAAGGGGTCTCATTAAAGATAAAACCGGTGTACACATAGAAGAGCAAGCCGTGCTGAAGGAGAATCAGCATGGCTTCGGCAAAGGTAAATCGTGCCTTGCAAACTTCTTAGAATTCTTTGATAGTGTTAATTAATGTGTGGATGAAGGTGATCCAAGTTGACATATTCTGTGTGGACTTCCAGAAGGCTTTTGTCAAAGCTCCTCCTCAAAAGCTCATGAACGAAGTCATCTGTCATGGAATAAGAGGACAGGGCCTGATCTGGATCATTAACTGGCTGAAGGATGGGAAACAGGGTAGTATAAATGGCTAGTTCTCAGAATGCAAGGGAGTAAAAAGTGGGGTCGTCTAAGGTTCAGTATTGGAACCTGTCCTTTCATCTCATAAATGGTCTCGAAGCAGGGATAAGCCACGAGAGAGCAAAGCTCTTCATTTAGCAGAGGACCTCCACCTACTCTGTGGAAAAGCAGAGTGTCTGAAAAGCTGAGGGTTGAAAGTTCAGTCCCCAGTCCATCTCTGAAAATAGGCAAAACTTTTTTGTGTCTTTACCAAGAGAATTGCATTGGTGGGGGGGAGGGGGCGATAGAGGCACCTGAGTAGAATCAAGAAGTTGGAACTAACTTGGCAGCAGCGATGACAACTTTTGGTGATGCCCTCTAGGATAGTTTCTCCGAGCAATGAGGGATTGTCGTAGAATGCCATAGAATCATAGAGTGGGAAGGGACCTCCAGGGTCATCGAGTCCAACCCCCTGTTTAATGCAGGATTCCCTAAACCAGCGGTTCTCAACCTTCCTAATGCCGCGACCCCTTAATGGAGTTCCTCATGTAGTGGAGACCCCCAACCACGGGGGTGGAGCAGCTGGGAGGTGGGAGGGAAGGGCAGCAGGAGACTTGTTGCGACCCCTCTGAAAGGGTAGTTCGACCCCCCAAGGGGTCCTGACCCCCAGGTTGAGAACCACTGCCCTAAACCATCTCAGACAGGGTTTATTAGACCTGACGAGCTGTGGGTGATCACTGCTTTAAGATTTTTAAAAATGAAGTAACAGAGAAAAACTTTCAGTAAATAAATTCATGGAGGACATGTGTATCAATGGCTACTAGGCACTTCCTCCAGGCTGTGGGGACAGGCAGGATGCCTCTAAGGTCATTTGCTGGGATTTGAGGGCAGGTGAAGGTTTTGCCCTTGTCTTTGGCCTGAGATGCACATAAGCGATTGGGGGCCACTGTGTGGGACAGGATGCTGGACTGGATGGGCTCTTATAGGGAGACAGATGTATCAGTGAAGACTGGAATGAACATCTAGGAGCCACCTGCAGGTTGGAGAGAAATTTGCAGGGAAGGTTTTGTCTTCCTTTCCACTTATGATACCCAGAACCAATTGGTGGGCCAGTGCAGTAGGTGGACTGTGGCTGGATCCAGAAGCCCAAAGGCCGGTGGAAGCTGAAGCCGTCCTGCGTGGAGCGTGTTGGGTGCCTGGTGGGCCCAGCAAGGGTGTGGTGCCTGGCCTGTGGGATTTGCAGCCTCCTCAGGCCCTGCCCCTGGCTCATGGCTGTGCACCTCCTTCCAGGATTGAGAGCTACTCCTGCAAGATGGCGGGCGACGACAAGCACCTTTTCAAGCAGTTCTGCCAGGAGGGGCAGCCCCATGTGCTCGAGGCCCTGTCGCCCCCCCAGACCACCGGGATCAGTCCAAGCAGGTATGTGTGTGTGTGAGTGTTCCCCCCCCCCCCCAAGTAGAATGGTGGCGATACTGAATCCTTCCTGGCCTCGTCTGGGCAACTTCCATTGTGGTTTCATTGCTGAGTGTGGGAACCCCATTCCACAGCACAAGGGATCTGATCTGCTGAGCAAGGAGGAGCCGTTGGGCCAGGAAGGGGGATGGGGTGGGGTGGAGTCGAGTCGAGAGCAGGGAGAAGTTGTGAGGCTTCCTGGTTCTGCAAACTGCCACCTCTGTGCTTTCTGTAGCCCTCCAACCTTTGGGTGCTGCCGGACAGAGGACATGTCCCATGAGCCCACATGCAGTCTGTGTGCTGAGGTTGGTGGGTCAGGCATGTATGTTGCCTGTTCCAGGCTCCGTTTGACTCAAGCCGAGGGATAGGATGGTACTGGGTTCCTGCCGCATTCCAGTCAGGCCCTGCCTGGCCCATCGGGCGATAGTTCACCAGGTTTGTTTTGTGAGGCAGGCTGAGCAAGAGCCAAAGCGGAGACGAGGAGGGCCCCCTCAGCGACAAGTGCAGCCGTAAGACCCTCTTCTACCTGATCGCCACGCTCAATGAGTCCTTCCGCCCCGACTACGACTTCAGCACGGCCAAGAGCCACGAGTTCAGCCGGGAGCCGAGCCTCAACTGGGTGAGTAGGTGCAGGCCAGCTACACCCCCCCCCCCACCCCGGTGATTCTCTTTGGCTTGGCCCTGGGTCATGTCTGCCCTCCATGCGCGTGAGAGTGGCTCACTGGCACGGCATCTGTCTGTTTAGTGTCAGCACGCAGAGGAGTAGAAAATGAGGGCCAGGGAGAGGGGATTTCTGTCACCTCCGGCTCCTGGCCCCCTTCTCCTTGCATGCTGCCACCGCTGCCTGTAAAAGATATTTTGCCCTTCTCTCAGACTCCCGAGCACAGAGCCCCTCTGTTGGTAGAGATGCTTTGTGACCAGAGGTCTTGCGAGGAAAACTTGCTGCACATTTTGCAGTATTTAAGGCAGAAGATGCTAGATTTCGGCCATTTCTGCTTCCTCCTTCCAGCATGTGAAGGGTGTGTGGCTCCGTACCCATGCGCTTGCTGGATTCCCTCTGGCTCTCACACCCTTGTGGCCAGACCCATCCTGGCTGCCTCTTGGACGACATTATCCGCTCAAGACCGCCCCATCTTGGTTTAGCATTGGCTGGCAAATTTCTGGTACTCTCCCTGCCAGTGAACAGCTGTTGCCAGCTGCTGAAATCATGGCACAGTCATAGGTGGGGGACTTCTGGGCAGCCCTTCATGGCCACGTGTTCCTGGCTTGTGACCTTTCCCAGCTCTTCCCCCCCCCCCCCCCATTCTGGAGCCGGACTTTCCCATAGCAGCAGGGTGGCAGGAGACCAATGTGCCTCTTGTGCCTGGGTCTCCTCCAGGTGATGAACGCCGTGAACTGCAGCCTCTTCTCTGCTGTCCGGGAGGATTTCAACGCCCTGAAGCCACACCTGTGGGACGCTGTGGACCAGGAGATCTGCCTCTCTGAGTGTGACATCTACAGGTGGGCTTCCAGCCACGGGCTCGGGTGTAGCGGGGTGGCCGGTGGGGATGCTGCAGCATGGATAATTTCTAGGTCAGAAGGGCGGCCTGGTTTTGGTCAGCGCCACTGTCGCTGCCAGGGTTACCCAACGCTTCATATTCTCCCCCTCTGGCACTGCAGCTACAACCCGGATCTGGACTCAGACCCCTTTGGGGAGGAGGGCAGCCTGTGGTCCTTCAACTACTTCTTCTACAACAAGCGGTTGAAGCGGATTGTCTTCTTCAGTTGCCGCTCCATCAGGTCAGTCCTGCTCCCCCCGCCGTCCGCTCGCTGCCTGCGCCCTGGCTTCCGGTTCAAAGGGCAGAGCTGCTTACAGGGCTGTGCTTCCTCCCCCCCTCCCTCAGTGGCTCCACGTATCCCCACCCAGACACTGGCAACGAGCTGAACATGGATCTGAGTGAGGAGGAGGAAGAGGAGGAGGAGGAGGAGGCAGTTTGTGACAAGGACGGGAGCAGTATTGAGGAGGACAGGTGAGTAGGATTTGCTGGGGGGGGGAGCTCAGAGTGCACCCTCTTCTGGGTGGAGCCCCTGAGTGTGTGAGCAGATGCCCATGGGTCCTGGTGCTCTAGAGTGTATCTCTGTCCACCACCTGGTGGAGGGGTGGGGGGGGGGAGAAAGGCTCCGTGTAGGGTTTACCCCCAGCTAGTGCCTCCCTCCTGCAGGCCTCATTCTTGCCTTTCCCTCCCCAGGACGCAAGTGATCTGCCTGTGACTTCCCAGTTGCCCCCTTCCAGGGATGGCACTTGCTGTGTGTGTCTCCAAACCGACCCAGTGTTGCATTGCTCTGATGCTGTGTGATCAGCTGGTGCCTCTGGACACCCAGGAAGCCGCTAGCTCGTCCTTTACTCACCTGCTCCCACTTTAACATCCTGGATCCTTCCGGAGGCTTCGGGGCTCCTGGCGGCACCGGAGACTTTGCCCTGCTGGCCTGGCTGTTCTTGAGCGGGACAGGATGACGACGAAGCACTTTCTCTTCCAAAGCACAGCAGAGCAGACTGTGTCCATTCGGAGCATCGGCAGCCCTGTTGGGGAGGCAGTGTCCCTTCGGGGTCAGGCCTGCGCCCCCCTCTGCCACTGAAGGGCCTGGTACCCCTGTCAAGCTGACCGAGGGATATTGTCCGTCTGTTTCAAGGGGCCCTCCGGGGTCCTTCCGCCCTGAGACCATCTTTGCTTCTGGCAACTGTTTCTACATTTCTTGATGCAGCGGCCTGCAGAGACTTAGCAGGTCGAAGTTTGACTGGCGGTGAGGGATTTTGGCCCCTCACTTTTTAATTTCCTCCTTTTTAACCACAGAAGACTTTGGTCTGGAGTGAGCTGTGCTGGCCCCCGCCAGGGCTTGGGCATGGTGGCACTGTAGCTGCTGTGTTTCCCCCAAGGGCTCTTAAGAGTTTATTTTTGTATTGACGCCCAAGTGTCTCTGCTGGTACCTGTTCCTCCTCCACCCTGTCCCTGATACCTCCTTCTGCCCTCTGTCTTTTCATGCTCACTCTGGACCCTGGCTGTGGACAGGATCACCTGGCACCCCTTCCTTCGAGGGGTAGGGGACACTTGTGCGAATGGAACACGCAGGCTGAGCTCAGACCGTCCTCCACACGGGCCTTGCCTAAACCAACCCCCGTGGCCCCATTCTTTTTCATTCCCTGGCTCCAGCTCCCTCCAGGCTGCTGGTGTGTGGTCTTGGTACCCTGGAGGGGAGAGCTTTCACCTTTCCTCCAGCCTGAGAGGCTGATTGCAGGGGGCAGAGCCTATGTAGCCGTCCATTTATGTGATGCCAGGGGGGGATGCCCCTCTGCCATCAAAGTTGCCACCCCATGTTCCTTTGCAGGTGGTCAGAGGCAAGAAATTTGGTGGGTTTTTTTATTCTGAGGATGTCCATTCACCCCTTGTGTTTGCAGGGGGGCAGAGAGAGGTCTCAAAAGGGCAGCTCAGCCTCAAAATACTCCCATCTGCTTGCTGGCACTGAATGCAGGGCTGCCATTGCTGGACCTCTTTCCCAGGCAGAGGTGTTCTGTTTGTACCTGCTGGGCAGTTGGCCCTCTGTATCACGATTGGCTGTGTTCCCCCCCTCCCCCAGAAGCCAAACTGGGGAGCATCCTGTCATTGGTTTCTCCCCTTCCCTGATATTTTCTGCTTTTGGTCCCTTATGCTGCCCTTTGCCTCAGTACCAGGCAGCAGCTGAATGGCGGGAGGGGAGCTTTGCTACCACCTCTGTTCTAAAAGCACTGGCTTGTTTGCTGTCTCCTGTTTAACTATGTTGCTTAGCGGTTTTATTGTTGGAACCATAAATGTTTTTTTCTCTGTGACTTGCTGTGTTCTGGAGGGAGAATTGAAAAGGGAAACTGCTTGCTCTGTAATACTGAAGTCTACGGGAATTTGTTGTGGTTTGACTGCAGCTACAGGAAGTGGGCTGGCGGTCAGTAGGCTTTCAGTGAGACTGTGTTGTCTTTCATCTACTCATTTGTTTTATTCTGTTTCAAGATGGGAGTTAATCACCATCACCCACGAAGCTTGGAAAAGTCCTCCCTCCCTGCCTGGTATTGAAGTCAGGCTCACAGGCCTGTAGTTTCCTGGGTCAGCTTTCTTCCCTTTTTAAAAGATGGTGACGACATTTGCCCTTCTTCAGTCTTCTGGGACTTCTCCTGTTTTCTGGGAATTTTTAAAGATCACAGAGACTGATTTCATCAGTGATACCTGCTAATTCCTTCAGTACCCTAGGATGTAATTCATCTGGGCCTGGAGACTTGAATTCATTTATGTTAGCTAAGTGTTCCCTCGCCTTTTCCTTGTCCATACAGAGCATTGATTGTCCTGTTTCTCACTGTCTTTATTATTGTTGTTATTGCGGTGCTTCTAAAAGGATGAGCAAGATGGATTGGGAGAAAGCCTACAAAGTGATGTATTTCCCTTCGTCACCACCCTTCTCTCACATAAAAAATAATTGTGGATGCCCTGAGGGGGGTGGGCATAATAATGCAGGATTGATGAGGGTAGCTGGGGGCTAGAGATCCTCCCACAGCCACCCCTGCTTCTGGTCCTGAGATGGTGAAGTCAATGGCTGCCCTTTCCTGGACCTCAAGCAGAGCCATGGTATTCCTGGTATTGTTTTGAATTAACGAGCTAGAAAGTGGTGTTTTGTTTTGCACCTTACAAGACCCACGTATTCATCTCACTGCAGCTTCTGCAAGGGAAGCCCCCTGTCTGACTAATTAGCTTTGGACAGCTCTTTGGGCTGGTTCATGAACACCTAGATATGGTGGTCCAAGAGAGATTGTCTCCTGGGAGCTCAGAAGACTGTTTGATAAAGAACCTTGTCAAAGACTTCTTGCCGGGTTCAGCAGGCATGAAGTAAAGGAGAGCTTCACTTTTTGGCTAGGTAGCTGATTAAAGAACAGAAAGCAGAGGGGAGGGGTAAACGAAGAATAACAGGGATTTCCCCCCAAGTTTTTTCCCTGGAACCAGTGCTTGTTAAGATATTTATAGAAATGATCTGGAGTGAGGCATGACCGATGGAATTTTTATTTATTTATTTCCATTTTTCTCCCACCCTATACCCGGGGGTTTCTGGCCAGTTAACAACATTTAAAATCGAACATTAAAACAATAACAGTATGTATTAAAACAATAGCATCTGCAAGTAGGAAGGGAAAAGGATATTCCCATTTAACCAAAACCGAGGGCTAAGAGGTGCATCTGAGCTGCTTTCCTAAACGTATACAGTGAAGGTGATAGATGCAACTCAAGGGGGAGACTATTTCATATCCTAGGGGCCATCACTGAGAAGTCCCTCTCCTGGGTGCCCGCCCCTTTTGTTCCTGAGGATGGTGGGACAACGAAGAGGGCCTCCCCTCCAACTCTTAAGGCACAGGCAGGTCAGTATGGCAGCAGGTGTTCCTTTAGATACTTGTGTCATATAAGAGTTAACACCTTGAATTGGGCTCGGTGGCAAATTGCAGACTGTGCAACTGTTTAAAAACCGGCGTGATGTGCGTCTGGCCAGCTCTCCTGCTCAGCAATCTAGCAGCTGCATTCTGCACTAGCTGTAGCTTCAAGGGCAGCCCCATGTAGAGCACATTACAATAGTCTGCTGGTGACACCAAGATGCTCAGAGCGTAGAGACAGGCAAACGTGGCCCAGGCTCTGCTCACTCAAGGTGGAAGGCTGTTAAAAAAGGTTTTGGCAGTTAAAAGAAAAAAGGCCAGTTAGAAAATAACACACTGAACATAAAACTAGCAATATTTTAAGGACCTTGTACAAATCAGTGATGAGGCTATGCCTGGAGTACGGTTAGCCCTTGTACAAGTTTTACTTTACCTGATTGCATTGTTTGCTAAAAGTCCCTCAGGTTGCATTAATGTAGTTTGGCACGTGTGATAAGCTTGTCCCCAGCGGGGCTTTGTTGGTGGTGGCCACGCTGCAGAAAACAGATGAGTTCCCTAAACTGCTTAAACATGACTTGCGTCCTTGCAAGTCACGTGATGGTGCCAAGGAGACTCTGGGCTTGTCTGGTAAAACACCTGGCCTTTAACTGTGCTTTGGGTTTTGAACTGGAACTTGGCACAACCCTGATCAGTGGGGCTAGTGAGTTGCCTAGGTAAACTGGACCACATATCTGTAGCACAGCTGAACTATTGGTAAATTGGGCCACTGTTCTGGTGCCACTGACTAACCAATAGGCTTCGCCTCCTGCCCTGCTGTTGACTTGGGCCATTGAGCTGCATTGATCGAGGCCTGTTTTACTGTACTGTTTTACTGTTGTGGTCTAGAACATGAGAGGCACGCAAAAGGATTACCAGGGGTATGCCTGGATAGCAACCAACCTGGATAGCTTTAAGAAAGGGAGGACAGGTATATCAATGGCAATCTCAAGTTGGAGATACAGGGTGTTTTTCCACTGGCAGAAAGTACTAATTTTAGTACCCATTAAGGACCCATTTGGCTGAGATGACTGCATTTTCACTACGGACCCCATTAGGGACACATCTTTTCCCACCACAGCTAGGGAAATCCAGATCATATGGGTCCTTCAGGATTTTGTGTAGACCCCATTAAAGAGTCTACAATGGGGTCTTCAGCCATAAAATCCAGATTATAGGGAGCCTGTTTCCACTGCACTTGGGCAATGGGGTCTAGAGGAGGCTTGGGGGAGGGAGCACCCATGGGGGGTGCCCCAAAATCAAAACTCCGAGGCCCCTCCGAAATCATTCTGAAGTTGCCTTTGGAGATTAGCAAATGCTCTGAAGCCCCTCCGAAGTCATTCCAAAGTCGTTCTGAAGTTGCCTTTGGAGATTAGCAAAGGCTCCAAAGGGCTTTTTCTGCAGAGCCTGTGCTAATCTCCGAAGGCAACTTTGGAATGACTTCGGAGGGACTTTGGAGTCTTTGCTAATCTCTGAAGGCAACTTCGGATATTGCACCCCCTGTCTCCTAAAACACCTGGGGTGACAGGCCGACCCCTTGTCGGTAGATCCGGATTTGCAAATGGGTGTTCCAGTGTTTCCACAGCAGGCAGCCTAGCACCCATTGCTATTGGGTGCTAGACCGCCCATGGAAACACATTGGGTACTTCCCTTAATCCGGATCTACTATATCTGGATTAAGGGAAGTACTCATTCCTTAGATCTTCTTAGATCTGGATTAAAGGAGCTCGGTGGAAAAACACCCACAGACAGGATATCTCTAAGGTCATTTGCAGGGAAATGCATGCCTCACAAAATACAAAATCCCAAAGAAATTTTAAAAAGAGCAACAACCTAAAGATATTTATCTCAACCAAACAATTATCTTGAAAAATAGTGTTTGTCTATATCAAAAACAGGCCAAAAAAGTAGCACCTTCAAATATAGCAAGAGCATGAACAAGCATGTATTTGTGTCTTTACTTTCCTATCTAAATAAAAGTCTACTGAATATAACATTAAAAAGTAGATGTATATAAACAGGACAAAAGTACAATATATGTGCAAAAGCTGCTAGTATAGACACAAATATGGACTTATTCATGGTCTTGTTATATTCTTAAGGTGTTATTTTTTTGGCTTAGCCATTTTTGATATGTGCTGTTTTTCAAGATAATAGTTTGGTTGAGATAAACATCTTTAGGTTGTTGCAAATCCATGCCCCTGTAGAGCTGTAAGGAGAGATGGATGAGGCTCCCCTTGAGAAGGGCAGATCCAGTGGTGACAGGAATGAAGCCCTTGATGTCCGTCCCGTGTGCAAAGAAAATGCTTCTTGCTGAGCTGACAAGTCTTCCTGTCTTGCCCAGAATTCACAGAATCACACAGAACCAGAACCAGAGTTGGAGGGTCTTCAGAGGTCATCAGGCCCAACCTGCTACTTGAGGCACGATCCACTAGATCGCCTATAAGGGTCGAGTAACAAAAGGAAAATGCTCTTGGAGCGCCAGATGCTTTGTTTTTGGAAACAGCTTGTGCATATGTGTGAAGTACACTCTGAGGCAACTGAAATGGTGAAAAAAGTGGCTTGAAAGCGGTTTGGAAGTGGTTGCCTGCATACTAAAGCCTTTAGGCCACATTAAAAGACTTTAAAATACACACTTTCAAAGGCCTCTCTAATGTGGCTTAGAGGCAGGGTGGGCACACTAGTGTCTTCCCGCCACCACCTCTAAGCTACTTTCAAGCCACTTTTTCCATGTGGGCGCAGATGCTGCAGCCTCATTGCGCAGTGAACGGGTTTCCTGCGTGTTTGGACTTGAAAGTCGACTATTGCGCAACAGAAAGAGTCACACCGACTCTTTCTGCACTGGGCCTTATTCTGGATTATGTCCCTTTTATCTCGGAATAGGGGCCTCCCATTCTCATGCTTATAGCAGCAGGTCTCTATTCTGGGATAGAATCCGGAATAAGGGCTAGCGCAGAAAACGCCTGGGCCTAGGCCGCTCTAGGCGAGAGCCCTGCACTCTCTATGATATGATCTCCCCCTCCATTGTCTGGAGGCAGGAGGCGGTGGCGGCGGCGGCGGCGGCGGCATTCTCCGGGAAGCCCCGCCCCCTCAAATGGATCTGTTTTGTGCGTCTCTATCCCCGGAAGGCTTCCGGTTGCTGTCCCGTCTGCTTCCGGTCCGCTTTTTTCCTCTTCCCTCACTCTCTGCTTCCGGTGCGGAAGGGGTCCGGGCTGTCCTGACGAGGGCTGCCGCTTGGTCGCCCTGGTGAGCGGCGGGAGGGAGCCCCGCGCTGGCTGGCCGGCCACGGGCGGGCGACGGGGCCGGGGCCGGATGGAGGAGCCTCCGGCAGGCGAGGGAGAAAGAGGCCGAACCTGCTGAGCCTGGGCGGGCTATCCCGAAAGGCCGCCCGGGGAACGGTGCTTCTCCCTGAGGAGGCGCTTCGTGGGTCTCGCCCTGCCCCTCAGGCCGCCCAAGACTGTCGGGGACGCGCAAGGACTGGGTCGGAGGCGCGGGCAGGCCTTTGCCCTGTCCGGAGAGGCCCCAAGCGGCACTGGCTGAGCCTGGCACGGCCACCCTGGGGTGTCCCAGCAGGGCGAGGGGCTGCCAGGGGAGCCTTTCTGGGAGGCTCGAGAGGCCGGTTGATGGCGGCGGCGGCGGCAGTGATGATGATGTGGCCCATTCCTACTTGCCTGAATGGGCATCTCTTTGCTTTGCCCTTGTCTTCTGGGATGCCTGTGGCAATGGGTGGGCCTCTGTGTGAGACAGGGTGCTGGACTGGATGGGCTGGGGCCTGATCCAGCAGGAAGCGTGGTGACAGCAGCCAGCCTGGATGGCTTTAAGGAAGGGTTTGACAAATTCATGGATGACAGATGTATCAATGGCTACTAGAATGGATGCCTAAGTACATCTTTCAGGCTGGGGGGACAAGCAGGAGGCCTCTAAGGCCATTTGCTGGGATTTGAGAGCAGGAGGAGGTTTGCCCTTGTCTCTGCTTGAGATGCCCATGGCAGTTGGTGGGCCACTGTGTGAGACAGGATACTGGACTGGATGGGCTGTGGCCTGATCCAGCAGGGCTTCTCTTAGGTTCTTATCTCCAGGTGGCGTTCTTGGCAGAGATACAGAAGTGGTTTGCCCTTGCCTTCTTCCAGGAAGATGCTGGAGATTGAACCAATGATCCTCTTGCTTTCTGGGCAGTTTGCTCTGGCACTGAGCTACAGCCGCTCCCAGACTCCAGGGGCACCACCATACATTTTTCTTAGCAAAGATATAGACGTGGCTTGCCATTGCCTACTTCAGGTGAGAGGCTGGGGATCGAACAGGCAGTTTGCCCTACCCCTGGGCAACAGCCAGCGTGCTATTCCAGCCTAACCGAACTCACCTGGCTGCTGAAAGGGCAAGTACGTGGGGTAACATGAAGACTGGCCTTACTCTTGTTAATATGGTGTACAATCAGTGGTGATTTAGCATGACGATCCAGCAGGACGATCCAGCAGAATGCAGATATTGGGCCAGAGTGGTATTTGTAACATTCAGGATCAGGAAGACTTGACTATATTGCTCTTTGCTGCAAAACATATAGGTAATCAAAGGTTTTAATCTCCCTTTAAAGGGCAGTCAGGTACGTAGCTGTCAGCAAAAAGTTCCAGTGGTGATTTCTTTTAGTGTGCCATTGTTTTTTCCTTTGATTATCTGTCAGACTAACTCAGCCGGTTTCCTAAATTACTGTTTTGAACAGAAAGGTCAGTTTTTCTTGTGATTAGTTTATTCCTTAGACCAGTGATGGTGAACCTTTTGAGCTCGGTGTGTCAGAATTCGCAAGAAAACCTAGCTTAACTCGGGTGCCGTGTCACATCTAGAAATATCCATAATTTTGTGATATTTGTGGCTCTAGTAAAAAAGTTATCTTTTTGATATATGTATTTTATTAAAAGCAAAAACAAATAATTCTTTACACTTGCTAAATCTTCAATTGAAAGTTGGTATTTTGTACACTTCAAGAACAAGCAAGCACTACACGCCCAGGTGCCAGGGTGACCATGTGTGTCACCCAAAAGGGCTTGGTGTGTCACCTGTGGCACGCGTGTCATAGGTTGGCCATCACCGCCTTAGACCTCTATTGGATAGCACTTCTGCCTTGTCAAGACTGCAAATCAATGTGTTGACTGGGCCTGATGAGCGCATATTCAGAATAAAGAATATATTTTAAATGGTCAAGGGGGATGGATGGGTGGCTGCCTGATGCCTGAATTCCTCAGTTCCTAACAATTTAAAATTGTCTTCAGATAATAAGGAATATCTGACCGCAGTTGACGATGTCTGAAGATGAAGAAAAAGTTAACCTACGTCGGCTTGAGCCAGCTATCCAGAAATTTGTTAAAGTTGCTGTTCCAACGGATCTGGAGAGGTTAAGGAAACATCAGATAAATATTGAGAAGGTTTATTTTTTCTCATCTGAATTGTATGATAAAGTAAATGTGTCTGGAAAATGCTTTTGCAATGTTAGTCAAAGCCGACGTATTTTGATTTAAAAATTAAGCCTGGCTGATGTATGCCCTTGATTTTGCAGTTCTGTTTGGACGGAAGAACTTCATGAGATGTGTTTTTGAAGGCTGTGACAGGGGTTTTGGCCATTTAAGATGAGGCAACAGGAGTTTTTATCCTTTTAAATAAACCTGGCTCTTGTGTAGTGCAAAGTTGCCTGATTATTAACTCCTTGAAGATTGGTTGGAAGCTGAGTGCAAAAGATTGCAGCTGGATTGCTCATAGGAGTTTCCGTCTGGGCTCATACTGCTTTGCTTCTTAAAAGATCTGTACTAGTTACCAGTTTGTTTCCAAGCCTGATTCAAGGTTAACTTTTGACATTTAAAGCCTTAAACGACTTAAGACCTAAATATCTCGAGGAGCGCTGCCTCCATACAGATTTGCCTATCAGTTAAGATCTTCTGGGAAAGTCCCCATAGTAGTTCCATCTATCTGTAAGATATCAGCCAGACAGGGGGCTTTCTTTGTGTTGGCCCCAAGGCTTTGGAACAGTCTCCCCTTAGAGATACACGAAGTGCCAGCCCCAAGCTTCCTTTACAGCCTAGTGAAAACTTATTTGTTCACCCAGGCATTTGGGAATTAGTAATCATTTTTTCCTCAATGGTTTTTCAGGATTTTATGTAGCAGTTTTTCTTTTTTCTGTTGTCATTTAATAGATTCTGTGGATTTTGTTTTCATTTTGTTTACAGCCCTGGGAATTTTGGTGAAGGGCAATGGGAAAATTGTTGACATAAATAAAGACTAAATTAAATTAAGGGGGTGACTGTTTTTGCTTTGAGGCCCCTAAATTGGGGTTAGAGACATCCAGCAGGGGAGGAGCAACTGTCATTATGACTCCGGGAGGGGCAACCAACCTACCAACCTCCCCCCTTGCTGCCTGACCCTGTCCCTCAAATATTTTTTGGAAGGGAAGAAGGAGGTATACAAATAAACCAAATGAATGATGTTATCTGGACATAGGTCTATGGAATTTACTGCCAGAAGAGGTGGTGACAGCAACCAGCCTAGATGGCTTTAAGGAAGGGTTAGACAAATTCATGGAGGATGTATCAATGGCTACTAGAATGGATGCCTAAGTACATCTTTCAGGCTGGGGGGACAAGGAGGATGCCTCTAAGGCCATTTGCTGGGATTCAGGAGCAGGAGAAGGTTTGCCCTTGTCTCTGCTTGAGATGCCCATGAGCATTTGGTGGGCCACTGTGCGAGACAGGATGCTGGACTAGATGGGCTGTGGCCTGAACCAGCAGGGCTCCTCTTAGGTTCTTGAGGTGGGAAGAGGATGGTAACTTTGGTATATACTAGCATATGGTATTTCACAAAGAGTCACTTGTGCCTTTGAATTCTGTTCAGCAGTCCGTGGTCTGAAAAAGCACTGCTGTTTTTGGCTGGTTCAGTTTGCAAACTGTTTAAAGTATGTATTGAAAGTTATAGATGAAGTAGCTGTCGGTCACTGCCAAGGCTGTCTTTTTTGGTCTTGTTGCTGGTTAGAGGACTATAAAATGGCTGACATGGAATGGAGGGAGATAAATGCTAAGAATTCTGAAACAGGGGAAATGCTTCAGGTTCCTGAGAGCCCAGTCATAGCTGTGACCATGTTTGACAGGCTAAATGGATACCTCAGATGTTAATGGCTGTTTGGGAAGCAAACCGGTTGTTTGAATGAGTCACTGATCATTTTGTTATCATGGCTGTTCTCTGCATGTTTTCATGGTTCCATTGTCCTTGACTCAGTATGTTGTTACTGGCCAAAAGCTGGTTCTCTTTTCAGCTTAAAGACAACACAAGCTTTTAGCCTGTGCAGCATATTTGGTAACACAGACAGAATGTTTAGCCACCATAGCAGATGAGTAGCAACTGTTAACCCTGTGGCCAGGAACCAGTTGGTGGGCCACTGTGTGAGACAGGATGCTGGACTAGATGGGATGTAGCCTGATCCAGCAGGGCTTCTTTTATGTTCACAGGAAATGATAATTTACATAGTTTTCTTTTTTGTTGTTGTTAGTATCAGAGATGCCGGTTGTGGGACAGGTTACATGAAGAACACATCAATGCAGGGCGCACTGTCCAGGTAAGTAGATGGCCATAAAAGTTCCCGCCAAAAGCCCAGGCCACTGAGTGCCATGAAACCCTCTATCTCTCCCCCCTCCCCTTTTTTAATCCTCATTCTGCTGTAGCTAAATCTGGAGATTTGTCATCATGGTCTCTTTTTCTTTCTTGCCTCTTCTGCTGAATTATATGAATTCCTATCATTTTAAAAAGCATGGATGTTTAGTCCAGAACACGATTAAAACTGCTGTATTCACTAGGTTATAATACAGTTGCTGTTGGGGTTGCGTGTAGAGGAACCTTTGTATTTTATTGCTGGGCAGAATAAAATATGAAACCCTTCAGAATGCAAAGAAACCCCTCTTTTTGGTGTGTGTGTGTGAGAAAGAGAGAGTGAGCGAGCCAGTGAGTCAAGGAGTGAATATGTGTGCGTGCATGCTCCATGCCTCCTCCTTTCCTTAACCTGCCAAAGAACTCATCTGCTAGATGATTTTAAATATTTTTTAAAAATCCCCCTCACCTGTAGAACTTTGTTGTATTCTTTGTATTTTTTTTCCTGTTTGTTGTAAGCTACCTTGGGCAATTTTATTTTTTTGGAAAGGTGGTATACAAATAAAATGGAAATGTAAAATGGGGAAAAAGGAGAAGAGACAACAAGTGTATTTTGCCCTTCCAACCTAAATTCAGTAAAAGTTGGGAAAGTTCTGTAGGGCTGGGAAGGCAGCTGGCAGGGGGAGGTTTAGAGGTTTGTATCTTCCGTGTTGGGTCCATCTGCCCCACCGTCCCTGGGGACCAGGAGCTAGGAGCATTTCAGTCACTAAGGGGCTGTTGGGTTAACAGGAATGGTAGTGAACCTATAAGGTGTAAAACAGTCTTTCTCATGGAATATGTTTTTTTAAACATTATGATGAACAGCAGTTGCGTGCAAATATCAGGGAGATGGAGAAACTTTGCCTGCGGGTCCGGAAGGAAGACCTCTTGAGTTTGCAAAGAATGATCAACCCGGTGAAAGAACAGGCTTCTGTCGCTGTGCAAGAATTCCTGCAGCTTCATTCAGAGTCTGCAGAAGAACTTAAAAGGCAGTTCAATGATACAGAACCATCACTACAGGCTCCTTTAACCAGATCAACAACGATAGCCGGAGGTATAAGGATTTCCTGTCTGTATTTGTAACTTGAAAAGTATTTTGAGTGCAAGCAAGATTTTGGAAGCCCTGGGTGGGGGTAAAGTTAAACAGCTGGGATTCTGTATCACAGTAGAATGGTGTTTATGATGTATAAATGTTGAAAAACAGAGGAGGAGGTCAACACTAGAGTCAAGGGTCACTCTATGAAGCTGATGGGCAAGAAAGTTAGGAATGATAAGGGGAAGTATTTTTTTACCCAGAGGGGCATTGGCCTATGGAATTTACTACTAGAAGTGGTGGGGTGCTCAGAAAAGTTTAGACAGATTGTATCAATGAAACCAATCTAGAACCAGGCTGCAACGTCTAGGCCTCTTCAGTCTGGAGAGACGGCGTTTGAGAGGGGACCTGATTGAAGTATATAAAATTATGCACGGTATAGAAAAGGTGGATAGAGAAAATTTCTTTTCTCTATCACACAGTACTAGAACCAGGGGACACTCTATGAAGCTGATGGGTAGGAGCGTAAGGTCTGACAGGGGGAAGTATTTCTTCACCCAGAGGGTCATTGGCTTATGGAATGTGCTGCCGGAAGAGGTGGTGACAGCTACAAGTCTAGATGGCTTTAAGGAAGGGTTAGACAAATTTATGGACGACAGATGTATCAATGGCTACTAGAACGAATGCCTAGGTGCATCTTTCAGGCTGGTGGGGGGGAGGAACCGGGGCGCTTCTAAGGCCATCTGCTGGGACTCGAGAGCAGGAGAAGGTTTGTCCTTGTCTCTGCTTGAGACGCCCATGAGCATTTGGTGGGCCACTGTTTGGGACAGGATGCTGGACTAGATGGGCTGTGGCCTGATCCAGCAGGGCTTCTCTTATGTTCTTATGTTCTTATGTCCTAAAGATGTGACTTTGAAGACTGAAGTTAGCATATAGGTTTTTTAAAAAAATCAAAACTGAACACTTATAATGTGTAATGTCTGATGTTTCACTTAGAAACATTTCATGACCCTGGCATCGATGGAGCTTCTCAGAGTCTGATCCAGACGTTTTCACCACTCCCTGAAATCCCTCAGGACCAAAATGCTGCTGAGTCATGGGAAATGCTAGAAGAGGTACACCCTGCTTCCTGAACCCCAGACCCTAGAGTCTCCTTTGCAGATTCACAAAGACAGGATAATGGCTCTTCTTGGCTTTCTTTGTAGGACCTGATTGAGCTGAGCAACTTGGTGACGGACTTCTCTTTGCTCGTGAATGTAAGTGCAGGGAGAACTGTTTCCCAGCATTTCCTGGGAACACTAAAGAAGGGGAAGATTGTGCAAGAGGGCCTCTTCTGTGGTGGCGCCTAGACTCTGGAACAGCCTCCCTCTTGAGGTTCGTCAGGTGCCTACATTGTATAGTTTTTGGCGCCTGGTGAAAACATATTTTTTTACCCAGGCTTTTATTGTTTAAATAGCTTCCTCAGGATGCTGTCCTCTTAGGGAGGGAGAGGTTATATTCTTAATTATATTTTACCATTTGATATGTTTTAATCTCATTGTAACTCACCCTTGAACCATTCAGTGAAGGGCGGGATATAAGTCCGCGCGGCATCTGTTAAGGTCCAGGTAAGCACGCTGGTACCAGTGGACGTTTCTCTGTGGTGTCCAGTGACAACCCTGTGTGAGGTGCATCAGAGTCGTCTGGATTAGGGCACTGGCATTAAAAAGGCTAAAAGCAGCCATACCTGGCTGTTTTCGTTTGCAAAAGCTGCCTGCTTCCATCTGTGCCAGAGACCACGGGAGATGATAGGCAGGTAGGTAGGTAGATAGATAGATAGATAGCTGTTTTCCAGCTGCAGAGCTCATGAGTTAATTGCTTTCTTTTCAGGCTCAGCAAGAGAAGGTTGACAGGATAGAGGACAATGTCTCCACAGCTGCTGCAAATGTGGAAGAGGGAACCAGAAGCCTTGCTAAGGTAAGGGTGGTGCCTCCTGGGAAATCAGCAACAGCATCTCCAGGCGAACTCTATCTTAACTGAACTGGCCAAGAGGGCTACATGTTTGTGCTGTTGCGGCATAGTTGGGCAGGGCTTTTGCTGCCTGAACTGCATTGTGGGTGGTTGGGTGTGAAATAGGCAAAGTTCAGGCTGATCCAAGGTTGGACTTTCAGTCCCCTCCGCTTGACCGCCTCTTGCTGTTAAGCTGTGCTGAGACTCCTTCACAAAGTGGCTCCAGAGACTGTAAAATGAGGGTGTCTTTTGCAAGCGTAACTTGGATGATACAGAAGAAAGGATCATCAAATGGTGCCACCCCTGAGGAGGCAGGGCTGTGCACAGATGCAATTCTCAGATTTGATTCGAAACTAAGAACCTAAGAACTTAAGAGAAGCCCTGCTGGATCAGGCCACAGCCCATCTAGTCCAGCATCCTGTCGCACACAGTGGCCCACCAAATGCTCATGGGCATCTCAAGCAGAGACAAGGACAAACCTGAGCTAAGTGCGGGATTAGTTTCACATGTTCGTCGACGGCAGAATTTGGTCAAAAGGAGTGAATATAAATGTATATATGCAAACGCCAGGAGCCTTCGAGCCAAAATAGGGGAGCTAGAAAGCTTAGTTATGGAAAATAGGATTGATATTATTGGCATAACTGAAACCTGGTGGACCAGCGAAAACCAATGGGATACAGTCATCCCAGGATACAAACTGTACAGGAAAGACAGGGAAGGGCGACATGGAGGTGGTGTAGCCTTGTATATTAAAGAAGAGATAGAATCTTATGAACTGGAATGTCCAAGTGAGTCTGGCTCTTCCACAGAAGCAGTGTGGATAAAAATACCAAGCCAAAAAGGAAGTCTAACAATAGGGACATGCTACCGTCCTCCCAACCATACGTCCGAAGGAGATGAACAATTGGAGAAGGAGGTAAAGGAGGTAGCCCATAAAGATAGGGTAGTTATAATGGGGGACTTCAGTTATCCTCACATAGACTGGGTGAACTCCTGTTCAACTCAGGAAAGAGAGAGAAAATTCCTAGACCTGCTAAATGACTGTTCCACGGAACAAATGGTCATGGAACCAACCAGGGGAAATGCAGTCCTGGACTTGATCCTAAGTAATGCTGAGGACCTGGTAAAGGACGTCACTGTAGCTGATCCAATTGGGAACAGTGACCACAATGCAATAACCTTCAACTTAAATACAGGGAGTAAGTTCTTAATAAAGTCTAACACAGAGCCCTTAAACTTTCACAAGGGAAACTTCCCCAAAATGAGGAAATTAGTGAAAAGGAAATTGAAAGGGAAAGTCAAAAGAGTTAAATCACTTCAAAATGCATGGAGACTACTTAAAAACACAATAACGGAAGTGCAACTAGAATGCATTCCTAAAAGAAGAAAGGGGACTTCTAGGTCCAAGAAGAAACCAATGTGGCTCACAAATGCAGTAGATGAAGTCATTAAAAACAAGAAGAGTTCATTTAGGAAATGGAAGGCTTGTCCAAATGAGGAGAACAGGAGGGAACATAGACACTGGCAACACGAATGCAAGACGGCCATTAAGAAAGCTAAGAAAGATTTTGAGGAGCACATTGCTAAAAACATCAAAAGAAATAACAAGAACTTCTTTAAGTATATCAGAAGTAGGAATCCAACCAGGAGAGCAGTTGGACCACTAGATAGTAAAGGAGAGAAAGGGGTAATTAAAGAAGACACGGAGATTGCAGAGAGACTAATCAAATTTTTTGCTTCTGTATTCACGGAGGAAGACAGAAGACACATGCCAGTAGCTGAGCCTGTGTTTTCTGAAGAGTTAAACTGTACAGAAATAACCAAGGAAGAGGTCCTGGCATGTCTTAATAAACTAAATGTTAACAAGTCACCGGGACCAGATGGTATTCATCCAAGAGTCCTTAAGGAACTCAAATGCGAAATTGCCGACCTTCTAGCAAAAATATATAATCTTTCCCTAACATCAGGCTCCGTACCTGAGGACTGGAGGGTAGCAAATGTAACACCAATATTCAAAAAAGGATCCAGGGGTGATCCAGGCAACTACAGACCAGTTAGCTTAATGTCAGTTCCGTGTAAGGTGATGGAAACCATTATTAAAGACAAAATTAGTGTGCATATGGAGCAGCAGGCATTGCTGAACAAAAGCCAGCATGGCTTCTGCAAAGGTAAATCATGCCTCACAAATTTGTTGGAATTCTTTGAGAGTGTCAATAAACACGTGGATAAAGGTGAACCAGTAGACATTGTCTATCTGGACTTTCAGAAGGCTTTTGACAAAGTCCCACATCAAAGGCTACTGAGTAAACTCACCAGCCATGGAATAAAAGGACAGGTTCTGTCCTGGATTTGTGACTGGCTTAAGGGCAGAAAGCAGAGAGTAGTAGTAAACAGCAATTTCTCAGGGTGGAAAGAAGTAAAAAGTGGGGTCCCTCAAGGCTCAGTACTGGGACCAATGCTTTTTAATTTATTCATCAATGATCTAGAAAAAGGGGGTACATAGTAAAATAGCAAAGTTTGCTGATGATACTAAATTATTTAGGGTAGTAAAATCTGAAAGAGATTGCCAAGAGCTCCAGAGGGATCTCTTAGCATTGGGTGAGTGGGCAACCAAGTGGCAAATGTGCTTTAATCTTAACAAGTGTAAAGTAATGCACATTGGGGCCAAGAATCCAAATTACGTCTATAAACTGATGGGGTCTGAGCTTTCTGCAACACGCCAGGAAAGGGATCTCAGGGTTTTGGTGGACAGTTCAATGAAGGTGTCAACCCAGTGTGCGGCAGCAGCAAAAAAAGCAAATTCAATGCTGGGAATAATTAGGAAGGGAATAGAAAATAAGTCAGCAAGTGTCATTTTGCCCCTTTATAAATCTATAGTGAGGCCACATTTGGAATACTGTGTACAATTCTGGTCACCACACCTCAAAAAGGATATTGTGGAACTAGAGAAGGTGCAGAGAAGGGCAACCAGAATGATTAAGGGTCTGGAACACCTCCCTTACGAAACCAGGCTGCAACGTCTAGGCCTCTTCAGTCTGGAGAGACGGCGTTTGAGAGGGGACCTGATTGAAGTATATAAAATTATGCACGGCATAGAAAAGGTGGATAGAGAAAATTTCTTTTCTCTATCGCACAACACTAGAACCAGGGGGCACTCTATGAAGCTGATGGGTAGGAGCGTAAGGTCTGACAGGGGGAAGTATTTCTTCACACAGAGGGTCATCGGCCTATGGAATGTGCTGCCAGAAGAGGTGGTGACAGCTACCAGTCTGGATGGCTTTAAGGAAGGGTTAGACAAATTTATGGATGACAGATGTATCAATGGCTACTAGAACGAATGCCTAGGTGCATCTTTCAGGCTGAGGGGGGGGGGAGGAAATGGGGCGCTTCTAGGACCATCTGCTGGGACTCGAGAGCAGGAGAAGGTTTGTCCTTGTCTCTGCTTGAGATGCCCGTGAGCATTTGGTGGGCCACTGTGTGCGACAGGATGCTGGACTAGATGGGCTGTGACCTGATCCAGCAAGGCTTCTCTTATGTTCTTATGTTCTTATGCTCTAGAATCCTAACAAATGGCCTTAGAAGTGTCCTGCTTGTCCCCCCAGCTTGAAAGATGTACTTAGGCATCCATTCTAGTAGCCATTGATACATCTGTCATCCATAAACTTGTCAAACCCTACCTTAAAGCCACCTCTTCTGGCAGCAAAGTCCATAAACTCATGACCCTCGGTGTAAAGAAATCCTTCCCCTTGTCTGATCTGACTCTCCTACCCATCAGCTTCATAAATGCCCCTGGTTCTAGTGTTGTGCGATAGAGAAAAGAAGTTTTCTCTATCCACCTTTTCTATACCGTGCATAATTTTATATACTTCAATCAGGTCCCCTCTCAAACGCCGTCTCTCCAGACGGAAGAGGCCTAGACGTTGCAGCCTGGTTTCGTAAGGGATTTTGTTCCAGCCCCTTCATCATTCTGGTTGCCCTTCTCTGCACCTGTTCAAATTCGAACAAATAGAGAAAGAACTAATGTATTCAGATTCGAATCCGATTCAGATACATTCGTATCTATTCGTATGAATTTTCAATTTGTATTTGAGGATACAAATGTCGACAACATTCCTATGTGTCCATACACATCTGTACAATCCTTATGCATCCATATGCATCCGTTTTTATTCCAGATCTATCCCGTTTTTGTCCTGTGCGTATCCATACAAATGCATATGGATACGAATAAGATGTGTATGGGTACATATGTAATGCATATGTATCCGTACCCATGGGAATGTCAGAATAATTGGTACGAATGATTTGAACATTCTTGCCCATCCCTACAGGAGGCCCTTTCCCTGGACCCACGTAGTTCCACTTCTGGGGATTTCTTTAAGAAGAGCACCTGTGTGCACTGGCTGCCTTTCTCTGGTAGCGTGAGATAACAGGGGATTGTTGGGCGCAGAAAATTCCCCTCGCCAGTTCCCATGAATTCATGGCCATTGTCTTGCATAACAGGAAGTCATAACAAGCAAGAGCATAAAAAATGCCACATTAGGTTCAAACTACATTCCAGGTAAACTCGCTATCAAAGGTGACCCTATTCTTTCCCTTCATGCACCAGCTGAGACTGAGGGCCTCCAGACATTCTCAAATGACAGTCCCCAACATTCCTTCCCAGCATTCATAAGAACATAAGAGAGGCCCTGCTGGATCAGGCCACAGCCCATCTAGCCCAGCATCCTGTTGCACACAGCGGCCCACCAAATGCTCATGGGCGTCTCAAACAGAGACAAGGACAAACCTTCTCCTGCTCTTGAATCCCAGCAAATGGCATTAGAAGCGTCCTGCTTCCACACCCCCAGCCTGAAAGATGCACCTAGGCATTCATTCTAGTATCCATTGACACATCTGTCCTCCATAAATTTGTCTAACCCTACCTTGAAGCGATCCAGACTGGTAGCTGTCACCACCTCTTCCGGCAGCACATTCCATAAACCGATGACCCTCTGGGTGAATAAATACTTCCCTTTGTCAGATCGGATTCTGCGCCAGCTCCGATGGGATCCTGGAAGTTCTTGTTTGGGAACAGCTGGAGGAGCACAGCTGGGGAACCAGCTGTGTTAAGGGTACATATTGAACACCAGTTTGGCCGTTTTAAAGCAGCCGTGGAATTCAGGGGAGCGTGAAATTTGTCCTGCTGTGTTTCCCATGGAAACCCTATGAGAAAATGAAACAGTTAGGAAGAAAAGAAGAGTGTTTTCCATAACTTCCTACTGGGCCTCAGAATGTTGAGCTTTAAAGATTCCCTTCTTGAAAGTCTTCTGTGCCCTTTTATAAAGCACAGATGCAAACACATAAACCCATTGACCTGGGCTAATGTTCTCCTTAGTCCAGAGCTGGACAGATGGGCACCAGCTGCCTGAGAAAGATGGACATCCCACAAACTTCTGCCCTTTCACTGAACTCCTCTCCTTTCTTTCAGGCTGCAAAATTCAAGTTGGCGACTCTGCCCATCGCCGGGGCCCTCATTGGGGGTGTGCTGGGTGGCCCCATCGGGCTCCTGGCCGGCTTCAAGGTGGCAGGGATCGCGGCTGCGGTGGGCGGCGGCATGCTGGGCTTCACGGGGGCGAAACTGATCCAGAGAAAGAAGCAGAAGATGATCGAAGAGCTCTCTTGCAGCTGCCCAGACCTCCCCCAGCAAAGCAGCCAGGAGGGCAGGTGAAAGAAGATTTAAGAGCTCCTCCCCGGCTTGCACGTTGGCGATGGAACTGCCGGCTTAATGGGGCGGAAGGCAGCCTGGGCATTCTCCCCTCTGTTTGAGATGTGGAGAAAAGTAACTTTTGCAGATCAGAAGGGCAAAGGGGCAGTCCTTCCGCCCTGAAAAGGAAGCAGAGAAGAATGGCAGAGGCCGTTGGGAAGGGACCAGACGATTGTCTTTTATGCCTACAGCTTTCTTTCCTCATTCAGCCGTTCTGGATATTCGAAGGCTCTTGGGAGGCTTAACTTGAGAAGTGGGACGCCAGCGCACTATTTTAAGTCATGCACCTTTATTTGGTTTGTTTCCGGGCTCCTTTCTCTGACACTTTTTGCTATTGAAGTTCACAGGAAATCTTCCAGGGCCTCTGTGGGTCCAGGCTTGAAGTACACTGCTCAGACTCTTCCACGTGCCTTTCTGGCTCAGGTGACCCAGGGGGAAGCGACTTTTCTCCTTCCTCCAAGTGCTGGGGCCACTGAATGCTTTTTTAAAAAATTGAGCCACCCCACCCCCCTTCCATCCCTGATCTCTTACCTCTGTGGTCTTCATGACAGATGTTTCATAAAAACAAGAGTTTGGGAAAAACAAGAGCATTGTTAGCCGAGTGCCCCTCGCAACGTTCGGCCTGTCTTTCAAGGTGTCTTTATCTGACCTATGGAGATGTGGGGGCAACTCTCTGCTCTGAAAGAGACCGGAGTACATGTAGACGTTTTTGCGAATCGTCTTATCCTGTGGTCAGGCTTAAGGATCCGCCAAAGACGGCCCCGCGCTGTGCCAACCGAAGTGCTCTGCGCCTCAAGCTATTAAAATCACGTTGGCTGCCAAAGCGGGTCTTTAAAAGAGCTCTGGCATTGTAAAGTGCAGTTCTGGACACTTTGGGGACTCTGTCTCCCGTCCAAGAAAGGATCCGGCGCTGATGTTCAGACAGTCACTTGGCGCCCTGGGTCCAGCTTAAGGACTTCCAAAGCCGGCCTGCTTGAGAAAGCGCGGCTGAGCGTGCAGAGACGTCATCCTTTCTTGAGTTCCTGGGCCTGCTGCTTTTTTGTTCCTCTCCTCCAGACGGTCCCAGTGCTCCTTTATTTGAGCCCCCCTCCTCTAGGATAAATCTGGGAGTCATTTTCCACCGCGCCTGCAAATATTGGAGGAGGGAGAGGCCATTTGTGGTCTCCCTTCAGGTTTAGCTAGATTGTGTTACGCAACAAGAGAAGCCCTTGCCGGCTAGGATTGCCCAATGGAAGATTGGTCAGTGTTCCTGCCTTTTTAATCCAGCCCAGAAGAGAGCATTTGGGCCGGTCGTGAAGACGGCCCCTGTCCAGGTCTCCTCATCTGTGCAACGGTTGCAGGTGCAGAGATTACGGCCTAAACTGGGGGCTGTGAAGTGGAGCACAAAACTGCTTTACGGGCTCATATTTTCCAAAGCTGGATTTCTTAACTGAAACAATTAAAAAAAAATCTGTTTTACATATAGTTTCTTGGTTTCCCACCCCTCCAAAGATAAATGGGTTAAAGCCCCATATTTATTCAGAAATGCCGGCAGCCGCTCCCCTGCTGAAAGCTGATTCACCATCATGGCAAACTTGGTATTGCATGGGCTTCGTATGGAGCTCAGGATCCGTCCATCAGCGGGGGGAGGGGCTTCCAGCTGTGCTTGACCACACTGGATGGCAGGGTTCAATGTGGGAGAAAGAGGCTATGGGAGGGTCATCAGCCAGCCTTCCAGGCCATTTAGGCCCTGGTCACACCTATATGAGACGGGACGTCCTGTTCATAATGTGAGCTGAGGACATACCGGTTCTGTTCACGTTGAGATCGTTATAGGTCGTCCTCAGACCGTCCTCGCTTTGGGCTGCGTCGCTCACACCTTTGTCCACGATCGACCTGAGCCTCCCCCACAAAACTCTTGGGTCTCCGCCCCTTTGGCTGCCCTCAAATCTTCCTCCTTATTGGATGCTGTTCTGTCACTCAAGGGAGGCAAGCTGTGTGTCTGCGGCTCTTTTTAAAGCCTGCTCCCCCCCCCTCCATGCCCCCTTCCTTTTTATGTGCTTTTCTTCTCTGTGCAATTAATTTAAATAATAATTTTCAGAAAAACGCTAAATAGAAAGAGGAATCATACGCATAAACAGAAGGGAAGGTGCCTCATGAACTCCGCACATGCGCTTTGGCCAAAAGGAAGCACTGGATCCCCCCCACCCCCAGCATGGTTCAGCCTTGTTTACACCCCCCCCCCCGGCAAGGAAGAGCCAGGATGGGCCGAGTCCTCTGAAAAGGAGGACTCTGGTTAGAACAGTCTGATGGGGATAAGCCGGCCTGAAAAACAAATTGAATAAAAATCATGTGACCTCAGGGCAACCCGTAATGGTCCCAAACTAAAGGTGTGAGCAGGGCCCATTACCCTTGGAGTGTCCTGCGTGTGCAGCATGTTGCTTAAACAAGGACTTCCTTTGAAGAAGGCATCACTGCTGGGGCTCTGCTAAGTTTGTGGGGCGAATCCTTTGGGCATTGGGGACTTTATTGGGCATTTGGTGTGAGTGGCTGGTTCAGCTGCTGAGGGTGGGTGGGTGGTGGTCTCTAGGCAGGCTCAAGCTCATGGCCCAGGGGAGGCAGGGTTTGCAGTTGCTGCTGATTCGGATGAGGTAGTGGGAGGAGCAGGAGGAGAAAGGTCAGCTTGAGTGACCCGTGCAACTCACAGCCCATGAAAAGTAAGTAGCAATGACGACAAAAGTCACGGAGGTAAGTAGCCAGCAGGGTTTGTATGGGGTGTGTGTTAGTTTTGCCTCCAGTGTCTCATGCATGACTGTCTACCTAGTGGGCAGAAGTACTGGGTACATACCCGGTGTAATGAACTCCTGGATCTCAGGAAATGGGCTTCTTCCCTCAAAACCAAGGTAGTGGACCTGGAAAAGCAGAGGGGTAGAAAGACAGGCATGAGGACGAGGCCTTAAGGGGTGCAATGGGAGCATCCGCTTGGAGAATGAAGAGCATAAGAACTTAAGAGGAACCCTGCTGGGTCAGGCCACAGCCCATCTAGCCCAGCGTCCTGTCTCACTCAGTGGCCCACCAATGGGCATCTCAGTCAGAGACAAGGGTGAACCACCTGCTCTCGAATCCCAGCAAGTGGCCTTAGAGGCATCCTGTTTGTCCTCCCAGCCCGAAAGATTCTAGTAGCCCATTGATGCATCTCTCATCCACAAATTAAGAGGAGCCCTGCCGGATCAAGCCACAGCCCATCTAGTCCGTAAGAACTTAAGGGGAGCCTTTCTAGACTAGAGCAACCAAGAAAATGGTCATCTCCTCCCTCACAGGAGCATCCCCTTCCCCCATCTGAACCCGAGGTGGCTCCATGCGGGACTGAGTGAATTATGACTGCCTGATGTACATCAAGAGCATAGAGTCTAGATCATGAGAAGGAATTATTCCTCTTTCCTCTACCTTGGTCAGACCTCGTCGGAAGTCCTGTGGCCAGTTCTGGGCAGCCCAGTTCAAAAAGGACATGGACAAACTGGAGCAAGTCCAAAGGAGGGCCACCAAAATGGTGAGCGGTCTGGAGGAAAGGTTGAAGGATCTAGGGATGGTTGCCCTGCAGATGAGAAGGCTGTCAGGAGACATGGTGGCGCTCTTCAAGAACGTGAAGGGCCGTCACAGTGCAGAGGGATCGTCCCTATTCTCACTTAGACGAGAAGGAAGGACTGGAAACAAAGGGATGAAACTTCAAGGGAGTCAGTGCAGATTAGATAATATTGAAAACATCCTGACAGGAAGGCTGATCAGTCAGTGGAATAGGTTGCCACAGGAGGCTGTGAGCAGTCCTTCACCGGAGGTCTTCAAGCAGAGGCTGGACCTACGTCTGTCTGGGATGGTTTAGGAAATCTGACGAAGAAGTTGGCTTTTCTACCCCTCTTCTCACCCATTTTAGGGGACTCAAAGCAGCTGACAAACCTTCTGTTCTCCTCCCCACAACAGAGACCCTGTGAAGTAGGTGGGGGCGTGAGAGCCCAGAAAGCTGTGACTAGCCCAAGGTCACCCAGCTGGTTTTGTGAAGGAGTGCGGAACCAAACCCAGTAATCCTAGATAATATTCTGGCTCCTTAACCACTAGACCAAACTGGCTCACACCGAGCAAGAGGTTGGACTCGATGACCCTGTAGGTCCCTTCAAACTATAATTCTATGATGATATGATTCTATGACGCAAGATGGAAAAGAAGTCAATGGTAGATGATTTTTTGTGCAGTTCCCACTGATGGCCAATAGGGGGCAGCAGCACACTGTTCTTTGCAACCAAAGTGATCCTATACAGCAGCTGGGAAAATGAAAACAGTCAGTTGTTCCTTAGGATTTGGTTATCTGTTTACTACACCTAGAACCACTGGGGCAGGTAACTGAACAGAAAGAAACATTAACAACCAATTCAAGACAATTTAATTAACGTGATGAATCTGATTTCATCTGTGGTAGAAAGCCAAATCATTGTCGAATTAGCTCTTTGGAGTCCGTGGCAGAAGCGACGCGTATCCCTGGGTTGCTGATCATCTCGTTAAACCTGAGCAAATTAGGGTCAGAAAGAACCAAAGCCCTGGAGATGGAAGATTCCGCTTTTGGATTCCTGATCCTCTTCGAAATATATCTCCTTGGCAGAGAGACCACCAATAGGGGCGTGCGAGAGTGCAGTTTTCGGGATCCGATTCAATTCAAATCGAATACCTGAAGATCCGAATCAGTTTGAATGTTTAAAATTAGAATTTATTCTCATTCGATTGTAATAGAATACATTCAAAGCTATTCGTATGAATTTTTGGTTCATATTTGAAGATACGAATGTTGACAACATTTAAACGTCTCCATACACATCTGTATCCCTGTACGCATCCCCTTTTGTCTTGTATGTATCCGTACAAATGCATATGAATACAATGTGTATCCGATTCCACCCTCCTCCATGAAGCCAGCTGGGTGACCTTGGGCTAGTCACAGCTCTCTTCTGAGCTCTCACAGCCCCACCTACCTCATAGGGTGTCTGTTGTGGGAAGAAGAACAGAAGGTATGTCAGCCACTCTGAGTCCCCTTAAGTGGGTGAGAAAAGTGTGGTAGAAAAGCCAACTCTTTTTCTTCCTCCATGAAGCTAGCTGGGTGGCCTTGGGCTAGTCACAGCTCTCTTCTGAGCTCTTGCAGCCCCACCTACCTCACAGGGTGTCTGTTGTGGGGAGAAGAACAGAAGGTTTGTCAGCCACTTTGAGTCCCCTTAAATGGGTGAGAAAAGCAGGGTAGAAAAGCCAACTTTTCTTCTTTGATGAATTCCTAAATTCTTTGCAGGGCTGTGGAGTTCATTGGGTTTGCACCAGGAATATTTTTATTTTATCCAGGTGGGATGTAAGTGAAACACTGAGGTGGCCTCACCCTCTTCCTGTCCTTCACCAATGACCTTCTGTCGTGCAAAGGGGCGACCTCACAGTTTCATCTCCAGCACTTTCAAGCGGTTTCCAATGCCGTCTTTGAAGCTAGTCTCAGGCAATGCAGCGCAGCTGGTCCCACCGTAAGCGAGTTCCGACAGGCTTCCCAAGGGAAAAGGAGGACAGGGATCCTGCTCCTTTATTAGCTGCATAGGAGAGGAAACTTGGGCAGGTCTTGGCCAGGTGAGAAACTTCACCTGCAGGAATCCTGCCCACTGCCTTCCCCCCCCCCTTCATGGAGGTGCAATACTGTGAACAGCCACTGGATGGCAGCGCAGCGCTGTTCTCCGCAGGCCCTTCCTCCAGTGAGTCTGGCACAAGGCAGGTTAAGTTTTGCCGCCGCCTTGGAGCATGTGCTTTGTCATCAGTTTCTGCACGGCCGCTGGGAGGGAAAAAACAATCTGGTTTCTCTCTTGCTTGCAGCTGTGTAAATTGTGTGCAAGCATGCCTGTGCGCTGGGACTTGAGGTTCATTGCTGTGTTCACGAGAAGTGCAGCCTCGTAGAAAAGGCCGGGTGGGAGAACAGGCGGCCGGCAACACAGGTTCTCTGCATGCAACATGCCGGCGGCTGCAAAACGGTGCAGGATTGGCGCAGCGCTGGAAACATGGTGCGCTCATGTGGGCGGCAGCTGGTCAGGACCGTTACGCCCGCCAGGGAGTTAAGCCACTTAACTGCAAACAGGGTTATTGGAAAGGGAGCTTTTGAAAGCCTGGCTGAGTGTGTGGAAGTGTCCTGCGCTCACTGATGTGCACGCTCCTTTGCCTTGAGGCCTTGGTGCCAAGTTCCACTGCTTAGCAATACAGATGGGCCCTCATGTCTGCGATGGGTAGGATCTAGGTCCTACCGCGGCTACTGAAAACAGTGGACATTCGAAACTCTGGGAAGTCTCGCTCAGTTTCTCATGATTCCTGGGAAATCCCATGAGATTTCCTAGAGATCCTGGGAAATCTCGCTCAGTTTCTCATGATTCCTGGGAAATCCCGTGAGATTTCCTAGGGATCCTGGGAAATCTTGCTCAGTTTCTCATGATTCTTGGGAAATCCCGTGAGATTTCCTAGGGATCATGGGATATCTTGCTCAGTTTCTCGTGATTCCTGGGAAATCCCGTGAGATTTCCTAGGGATCATGGGAAATCTCACTCAATTACTCATGATTCCTGGGAAATCCTGTGAGATTTCCTAGGGATCATGGGAAATCTCGCTCAATTTCTCATGATCCCTGGGAAATCCTGTGAGATTTCCTAGGGATCATGGGAAAACCCATGCAGTTTCTCATGATTCCTGGGAAGACCTGTAAGATTTCCCAGGAACCATGGGAAATCTCACTTGATTTTGCGTTATTTCTGACTGCCCCAGGAAGCTTTACGTAGGCTTAAAAAACACCGAGGGCAGGGCAGGGGCGGCTGGTCCAGTCACTGTAGATAAGTGAAACCGTGGTTACCAGACTGGTGGATATGGGGGTCCAACTGTATTCTGGAGTAAAGTTCCTGCACAGCAACAATGTGGTGCAAGCACAGGGACTTAGTACTGCTTGCTTCTGGAATAGTGTGACGCGCACATCCTGGCATTTTGATGGTGCACACAACACCGTGTTCTAAATAGGCCCCCAAGTTATTCGTGAACCTTCTTAAGTCATTGCAAAAACATAAATGGGGTCTAGCAACCCAGGGATGCTCAAAATACCCCCCTTCCAGATGTTCGTGAACTACAGCTCCCAGCATCCTAGGCCATTCTGGAATGCTGGGCGTAGGATACTGTGGGTGCTGTGTAACAGAGGAGTGTCAGGTATTGATTCTGCGGAGGCGTCCTGGTCTTCTTGTAGTTTTGAGTCAATTTTCAAGGGTGACCCTGTCGAACACACTGCGGCTGCTCAGCCAAGGGAGCCCTTGCCAGGCTATTTCTGTCCACAAAATGCCCAAGCTGACAATGCAGCTGCCACTCACTGCGGGCACTCCTTGCCGCAGGGCCACACGGGGCTCCCATGAAAAGGGTGGATGTAGAAACACCCCCAGATTACTTACCTGCTTCCCCAGGTAGAGCATGCCGCTGTCCCAAGCAAGCTGCCTCGACTCCCCCTCAAAGTCTGGTGGTGGCAATACCGTCCCGGCAAAAAGAGTTTGCCATTAGATTGGCTGGTGGCTGGTCACCTTTCTGGGCATAATTTTATATCCTTTAATCAGGCCCCCTCTTAAACACCGTCTCTCCAGACTGAAGAGGCCTAGATGTTGCAGCCTAGTTTCCTAAAGGAGGTGTTCCAGCCCCTTAATCATTCTGGTTGCCCTTCTCTGCACCTTTTCCAGTTCTACAACATAGGCTAGTCACAAATCCAGGACAGAACTTGTCCTTTTATTCCATGGCTGATGAGTTTACTCAGTAGCCCTTGATGTGGGACTTTGTCAAAAGCCTTCTGAAAGTCCAGATAGACAATGTCTACTGGTTCACCTTTATCCACATGTTTATTGACACTCTCAAAGAATTCCAACAAATTTGTGAGGCATGATTTACCTTTGCAGAAGCCATGCTGGCTTTTGTTCAGCAATGCCTGCTCTTCCATATGCACACTAATTTTGTCTTTAATAATGGTTTCCATCACCTTACATGGAACTGACGTTAAGCTAACTGGTCTGTAATTGCCTGGATCACCCCTGGATCCTTTTTTGAAGATTGGTGTTCCATTTGCTACCCTCCAGTCCTCAGGTACGGAGCCTGATGTTAGAAGAAGAAGAAGAAGAGTTGGCTTTTCTAGCTCACTTTTCTCACCTATTTAAGAGGACTCAAAGTGGCTGACAAACCTTCTGTTCTTCTCCCCACAACAGACATCCTGTGAGGTAGGTGGGGCTGTGGGAACTCAGAAGAGAGCTGTGACTAGTCCAAGGTCACTCAGCTGCCTTCATGAGGGAGTGTGGAATCAAAACTAGTATTTCCAGATACGAGTCTGGCTCCCTAAGCACTTGACCAAAGTGCCTTTTAGGGATTTTATGTTTGCCCTTATGGCCTCAAATTTGCCCAAAGGGTGTCTCCTTAAGCATGTCTGATCACACTACATTTGTACGTTAGTTATGCAAACTGGATCCAGGAGGTGGGCGAGGGAAGGGTGAGGATTTGATAGCAAGCTGATGCCCTTCCAGTCATCTGGCTGGTTCCACTGTGCGTCCACTGCATGGTTTAGCCCTCGCCATTGGCTGAGGAGCAGTTCCCGTCCAGGATGGCAGCAAACACAGCATCAGTCTAGCACCATCTGCTTTGATCACTGCATCAGTGAAAATATTTCCAGGGCTTTTAACCAGAGGCAGGGGAAATCATATTTTGTCATTTTTAGAAGTCAGTCTTGCACAGCAATGGACAAATATTTTAAATCCCCTGAAGGCAAAATCAGATTTGGAGGCGTCTGGGGATTCCTTTAGCCTCTGTTTCAGCTCTAAGCGATATTGATTTGTGTTGGACTCCTGTGTTCATCTTTATTCCCTGCTCCCTGGAAATAAAATGTAACACTCTTTGCTCATCTTACCAGAGACAAAATCTCCCGACACTGTCACTGCTGTTTTCAGAAGAAGCATGCAAAAGCCTCCGAACAGCTAAAATTGCAATTCATTGCCTTGCTCTTTATTGGTTTTGCTGTCCTAATTTTTTCCCTCTCCACGAATTCAGGGGACTTGAGCAGATGTGACTTTTTTGAATGAGACCTGATGCAAAACCAAATCTAAGCCTTTTCTGTGGTGGCCCCCAGACTCTGGAACAGCCTCACCAGATGCCTTACACTGTATAACTTTGGGTGCCTGGTTAAACCATGTCTTTTCACCTAGGCTTTTGCTGTTTAAATAGCTTCCTCAGAGTGCTGTCTTGTTAAGGGGTGGGCTGGGAGGGTTACATTTTTAATTATGTTTTAATATTTTATATATATATATTTTTCTTGTTGCAACCCGTCCTGGGACCCTTGGGTGAAGGGCGGGAAATAAATCTGATTCTATTTGGATCCACCTTCAGGGTTAGAGAACAGCCAGCAAAGCGACAGGCAGTTTTTCTTCCACATTATTCAACTCAAGAAAATCTACATTTGGGTTGGATAATGTGGGAGTGAGAAATGCTGTGTTCACACCTAAGTTTTAATCCATCTTCGGTCCACCTTCATGGTAGAAGAAATCAGCAAAGTGACTTCTCACTTTTGTCCCACATTATCTAACCCAAACGTGGATTTTCTGTTACATAAAGCATGTTTTAATACATGGTGCTATTGTTTTAATAATGTTTAATTTTAAATGTTGTTACTTGCCCAGGTATAGGGCAGTATGAAAATGTAAACAAATAAATAAAAGCATCCGGTCACTTTATTTATTTCTATCCTGCCCTATACCTATATGCCAATGCATTATCCCATTCTGAAAGCAGCCTGGAGCTGGATTAAAATGTAGTTGTGAACGCAGCCCTACTGTGCCGGCTAATGGTCATCAGATACTCCAGATGGACTTCCAAAGTAGAGGATTTTTTTGATGGCACTCAAAGGTGATTATGGGGACCTTGTTTGAGAACAGAACCAGCCAGAATTTTTTCTCATATATTCGGATCCGGACCTGGTGGATCAGTGGCCATATTACACATTAAACTCAACAGGTACAATATCTAAGGACTAGATAACTTTTGGGAGCCAGTTTGGTCTAGTGGTTAGGGAGCTGGACTCTTATCTAGGAATACCAGGTTCGATTCCACTCTCCTCCATGAAGCCAGCTAGGTGGCCTTGGGCTAGTCACAGCTCTCTTCTGAGCTCTCACAGCCCCACCTACCTCACCAAGTATCTGTCGTGGGGAGAAGAACAGAAGGTATGTCAGCCACTTTGAGTCCCCTTAAATGGGTGAGAAAAGTGTGGTAGAAAAGCCAACTCCTTTTCTTCCTCCATGAAGCCAGCTGGGTGGCCTTGGGCTAGTCAGAGCTCTCTTCTGAGCTCTTGCAGCTCCACCTACCTCACAGGGTGTCTGTTGTGGGGAGAAGAACAGGTTTGTCAGCCACTTCAAGTCCCCTTAAATGGGTGAGAAAAGCAGTGTAGAAAAGCCAGCTCTTCTTCTTCTTCTTAAGAAAATGTTTTAAGTTACCACAGGGGATACTGGAATCTGTCAAATTAGATATATTATTACTACTTTATTATGCATATATTTAACGGAATTTGGTTTGGGCTGGAATTCCGTTTTGTGTATTACAGATCATAATAAGCCCGGCTTTTTTATTTGTTCACGTCTTGAGTCCAGCCATGTTTTGCAGATGTAGATGGTTTGGTTCGACTCAGACACTCTCCTTTGTTCAATTCAAATTGAGCTTTTTTTTTTTTTTTTTTTTACAAAGTGGCTCTCTGGTTGGTTTGACCTGAACCCCTTTGAACCCAGATCAAACAGAGCGTGTCTGATAGGTTCATGTCAGCTCTGAGGATGGGCACGAATATTCGTACCATCTGTTATTTGTTCACGAATAGGATGTTGCAACATTCATACATTAACATTCGTGCGAACAAGAATGTTGCGGGTCATTTGTACAAATGGTTTGGTCATTCATTCAACTTGGGAGGTGGGAAAGCGGAGGCTCCAGTCACATCCACAATGGATCCAGAGTGAATAGAACATGGATCGAGAGTGGATTAAAAGTGGGTTCAGGTCGGATTTGACACTTTCAGAGCGGATATGTTCTGCGATACATATTGAATACATTTGCATTCATATTGGATACGTACTGGATATTCACATAAATCCATACAAATACACTGAGTCTAGATTAGGAGAAGTATTTATTCATCTTACTCTACCTTGGTCAGACCTCATCTAGAGTCCTGTGTCCAGTTCTGGGCTCCCCAATTAAAAAAACATTGGCAAACAGAGCAAGTCCAAAGGAGGGCAACCAAAATGGTGAGTGGTCTGGAAATCATGTCCTACGAGGAAAGGTTGAAGGGTCTAGGAGTGTTTAGCCTGCAGAAGAGAAGACAGAGGAGACATGATTGCTGAGAAATTTCATTTCTCTGTCACACAACACTAGAACCAGGGGGCATCTGTGAAGCTGATGGACAGGAGAGTCGGATCAGGCAAAGGGAAATATTTCTTCACCCAGAGGGTCATCAGTCTGTAGAATTGGCTGCCGGAAGAGGTGGTGACAGCTAACAGCCTAGATGGCTTTAAGGAAAGATTAGACAAATTTGTGCCTGGGTGCATCTTTCAGGCTGGGGGGACAAGCAGGATGCTTCTAAGGCCATTTGCTGGGATTCTAGAGCAGGAATAGGTTTGTCCTTGTCTCTGCTTGAGAGGCCCATGAGCATTTGGTGGGCCACTGTGTGCGACGGGATGCTGGACTAGATGGGCTGTGGCCTGATCCAGCAGGGCTTCTCTTATGTTCTTAGTTCAAGTCTCTGAAGGGCTGTCACAGTGCAGAGGGATCGTCCCCATTCTCACTTGTACAAGATGGGAGGACTAGAAACAACGGGATGAAACTCCAAGGGAGTCAATACAGATCAGATATTAGGAGAAACTTCCTGACAGTGAGAGTGATCAGTCCATGGAATAGGTTGCCATGGGAGGTGGTGGGTTCTCCTTCTCTGGAGGTCTTCAAGCAGAGGCTGGACCTACATCTGCCTGGGATGGTTAATGGAATCCTGCATTGAGCAGGGGGTTGGACTGGATGACCCTGGAGGTCCCTTTGAACTCTGTGACTCTATGAAATAGAATCCTACCACATTTGAAGGGGATCTATTCAGACAAATACAGATTTTCTAACATTTGATTCATTATGAGTCTAATGCCAAAAAATCCCTTCATGCTCATCGCTCGTCAACACCCCTTGTTTGGTTCACATTCAACGTCTGTTTCTGAACAGGCAGAGTGCTTGCTTTGAACTCAAACTGTCTGAACACATCCTGTTAGGTTCGAACGAGCTTGAAAAACCTCTCTACAGCAAACCTAACGCGCAGGTAGAGATTCAGTGAAGTAAACGTCCAAGTTGCGCTCATGGGGACCACTGGATTTAAAATATCGCCATGACATAGTTCGGTGTAATTTGTTCGTTACGTAAGGAAACCCCTCTGGGACCTCAAGGCGAGGAGCGGTTTGGAAATGCAAATAGCAAACAAATAAATAAGCTGCTCTTGGACAAAAGGCATTCGCCGCAATTTATTAAGCAACCCTGAGCTGCCTGATTATTACTGCAGGGACTAAAGAAGAGCAGTTTTGCAAGAAATTGCTGAACACAGTCAGAGCGCACACCCAGGTGCGCACAGGAAGCATTATTGATGTGTTTATCCACATGTGACGATCTCTGCAGGCTTCCTTTGCTGAAAGCTGCATCCAAAGGCAAAGCGCTGGACCTACAGTCGGACTCCTGTATCCACCGGTTCGGGTAACCATGGTCCCAGTTAACCACGGTTACCGGATCAGCCCCCCACCCGCCGCAGGCACCATAAGGGAAAAGCACCCGGAACCAGAAGGCCTATGCTGGCCTCCATAGAGTGTTGGCATCACATGCCTGTCCCAACGCTCTCCAGTGGGTGAGCCAGTTTGGTCTAGCAGTTCGGGAGCTGGACTCTTATCTGGGATTACCGGATTCGATTCATTCCTCCCCCACGAAGCCAGCTGGGTGCCCTTGGGCTAGTCACAGCTGTCTTCTGAGCTCTCGCAGCCCCACATACCTCACAGGGTGTCTGTTGTGGGGAGAAGAACAGAGGGTTTGTCAGCCACTTTGAGTCCCCTTAAATGGGTGAGAAAAGCGGAGTAAAAAAGCCAACTCCTTTTTTCTTCTCCAGAAGCCGAGATTGGCCTTCCGGAGGCCCGAAAAGCACTGCTGGTTCTGTGGTTGCACGACCCCAGAACCGGAAGGCCGGTTTGTGATTATCCACGGTTTCAGGTAACCACGGTAGGAGCTGGAACCTATCCACAGTGGAAATGGGGGGTCTGACTGTACGTGATTTTCAGTATTGTCTTCAATCAGCTTTCAGTTCAGGTCTCCAACTGGACGTTCACACTTTGGACTTGGACCAAAAATGTACCAATCTTTTTCTTTGGACAGATTCATGTGCCATCAGTTGGGGTGATGCCTTGAGCAGGGGGTTGGACTCGATGACCCAGGAGGTCCCCTCCAACTCTACCATTCTATGATTCTATGATTCTATGATTCTATGATAATTTATAGTTCATTTAGCTCACGGGGCTTGTGAAAGAGAACACTGCCTAAGATGTCATTCATGTGCACGTAACATTTTTGTTTTCTTACTGTAATCTTTGGCAAAAGTTTTGTGCCAAAACTTTTGTTATTTTGTTATTTTTATGAAAATCACTGTAACAATAACAATAATACATCACTCAGTCCCAGGCGCTTGGGAAGGGCCCAACTAGTGATAACAATTATGAAAACCAGCATAAATATCTTGTTTGCTGTGTTACTGTTGTTTTAAATCAACAACAACAACAATAATAAATAATAACAACAATAATAGACAAAATACCCATCGGCCAACCACAAAAAGCCACTTTACTGGGGTCTGCTTGCATAATTTGCCGATACATCACGCAGTCCTAGGTGCTTGGGAAATGCCCGACTAGCGATATAATATGAAATCCAGCATAGTCATCTCGTTTGCTGTGTGTAACTCTTGTTTTTCCATCATCATCATCATCATCAACTGCTCAAAGTGCAAAAGTCAAAAAACAAATTCCGTAGAAGCGCTTCATGGACAGTTCCTGCAGAAAATAGAAGGTGAAACTGACAAGGAAAAGACCTGGATGTGGCTTCCCAGTGGAACAGTAAAAAAGGAGATGGAAGGTCTGATCCTGGCAGCACAAGATCAAAAGCTAACAAAGCCAGAATTGAAAAGTCAGCTATAGATCCCAAGTGCAGCATCTGCAAAGAAGCAGCTGAAGCCACGGATCACGTACTAAGTTGCTGCAAACAGATTGTGCAAACGGACCACAAGGCGAGACCCAATACTGTTGCCAGATGATACCCTGGAACTTGTGCCACAACCACCATCTGCCTGCGACCAAGAATTGGTAGGAACAGAAGCCTGGAAAAGTCACTGAAAATGAAGACGCCAAACTTCTTTGACCGATAAACTCTTGGAACACAACACACCGGACCTCATGATTGTGGGAGAGAAAAGAGTTGCTGTTCCATAGACCGGTGACCCTCCGGGTGAAGAAGTGCTTCCCCTGGTCTGATCCGACTCTCCTGCCCATCAGCTCCCTAGGTGCCCCCTGGGTCTATGTTCTCTCTCCACCTGTTCCATCCCTGGGCGTTCCTGCCTGCCAGGGGTGCAGTTCCTGTGGTTGAGGCTCTTGCTCCTACAAATTCCTTGCAACCTTACCCCCTTTGAGTCCCTGTCCAGACTGTGCCTCCCCTTCCGATGGGGATGCCCCCCTCGTGTCCCCTCCCGCCCCCCTTCTCTCCCCCCCCTCCCGCCCCCTTCCTTGCCGGAGCCTCTAATGGAAAGGACACGGCAGGCTGGTAGGAAATGGCTCCTGAATGTTTAATAAAGAAAACATCGGCAGGCCCATAAACATGGGACGACAGTGGCAGCGGGCGCTTTCAGCCTTATTATCTGACTCCCCCACCCCCCCACCCCAGGCTGCCTCCACCCCAGTTCTTTACTTAACTCTGCCATAATGGGTTTAATAGCCCGAGAGGGAGGCGAGGTGAAAGTCGTATTAAAAAATGTATTTCCGAATTTAATTGAGGCTCAGTCTGTGGGGAGAGATGGAGGGAGGAGAGGTCACTCCGCTGGAGAGCCATGAAAGCCCAGGCTGAGCTCTTTCCCTGGCTGGATGGTGGGCTGGCGGGCAGGCTGGCTTCCTCCTCCAGCCCCCTCCCTCCCTCCCCCCTCCCCAGCCAGGGAAGAAGAAGAAGAAGAAGAAGAAGAAGAAGAGTTGACTTTTCTCACCCATTTAAGGGGACTCAAAGCTGCTGACAAACCTTCTGTTCTTCTCCCCACAAGAGAACACCCTGTGAAGGTGGGAGGGGCTGTGAGAGCTCAGAAGAGAGCTGTGACTAGCCCAAGGTCACCCAGCTGGCTTCGCATGGGGGAGGGCGGAATCAAACCCGGTATTCCCAGCTCCCTAACCACTAGGCCAAACTGGCTCATAAAGTGGGGCAAGCAGGAAAGGAGGAGCATGGGCACAACTCCCTGGTCCAAGGAAGGGCCTTGCTTTCTGGGTTGGGGGCTTGAGCCAGGGGTGGGAGGGTCCAAGTGGCCATTGGGTGTGGCAGTTGCATGCCACCCAACTGCATTCTCATGCTTCCAAACTCCACATCTGGAACAGCACTGCGTGGTAGAGATGCGCATGAATTTTGTATACGAATGTGGTAGGATTCCTATTTGATAGGAACGTTCGATCCCACACAAAGCTTCATACGAATGTATCAAAGCATTTGGTTCGAACGCGAATGTCTGAATTTGGCCAAATTCCTATGAATTCCCTACTGCGGGGACCTTCCTTCTCTCTGCAAAAGTTCTCCCGGGACGTCGTGATGAGCTTTCCTCCAGCTCCGTTTAAGCGTTTGTGGGCATCGGAAGCCCACGGCCTTCGACCCAGGCGGTTCGCTTGGTCCCTGGGCGTCGGCTAATGTTCCCTCTGGGGCGGCCGGGGCAAAGGGAATAGATGCCACATCAGCCACTCACACGTTTTGGCTCATTTGCACTCCGCCCTGATCACGGGAAACACTCAGAGCAGCATTCAGCCCAAAGCCAGGAAAGAACGCAAGACAGAGCAATTCGGAAGAATATTACAGGTGGGCGTGAAAGGTTTTTTTAAAATTTGATTTGTATTGAATTGAAGGCAAGAAAATTAATATTTGTTTGAATGGATCCCCTTCGAATGTGGTAGGGTTCGTATTCGTATTATTGTCTTATACTGTTTTTATATATGGTTTTACTTTTAAGTATTTTTGTCTTTTAAATATGCTCTTACCCGCCCTGAGACCCTAGGGTATAGGGCGGGATACAAATGTAAATAAATAAATAAATAAATAAATAAATAAATATTCAATACAAATGTTCAGTCCCATACGAATCCCATACAAATGCATACAAATGCATATGAATCCCATATGAATCCTATATGAATGCATATAAATTCCAAACAAAGCTTCATAGGTTTAAATTTGAATGCCCCAATTCAGCCAAATTCATGCAAACTTCAAAATATTACAAATATCTGTTCACATTCCTAAAGATTACCCATTGGATTTAAATGGAAGATGCCAAGGGTGGCGAAAAGATGCCTGGCACCTGTCAGAGGTTAATACGGGTAACCTAAAGAGGGGGGTGGGGAGTCCAGGAGCAGAGCCAGGCTGGCTCTAGACAGGAAGGGGAGGCTGAATATTAAGAGGATCTAAACACTGACCCTCACTGGGGCCCACCAGACATGGGCAGCATCCCCTGGTGTGAGTTTGAATGAACTCCCCTCCCTTCTGCACCAAGGGACCTGGCAACTTCAGCTGTTGGCAACTTCCAAGAGTCTGATTGGCTCTAAGCTTCCTGGCATGTCCTTGTGGGCCTCTGGCAGTCATTAGAACCTAAGAGGAGCCCTGGTGGATCAGGCCACAGCCCACCTAGTCCAGCATCCTGTCTTACACAGTGGACCACCAATTGCTTGTGGACATCTGGAGCAGAAGATGAAAGCAAGAGGTCACCTGCCAATGACCTTTAGAAGCCTCCTGCCCAACTCTCCAATCTGAAGCCAGTTTGGTCTAGTGGTCAGTGTTGGACTCTTATCTGGGAGTAAAATATCTCCCATATCGGCCTGCCTGTGCCTTAAGATCAGGTGGTGAGGCCCTCCTGGTAGTCTCACCACCTTCATTAGTGAGGCTGGTGGGCACCCGGGACAGAGCCTTTCCTGTGATGGCCCCTAGACTATGGAATAGCCTCCCCCTCGAGGTGCATCTTGCCCCTTCCTTATCTATATTTAGGAAGACGGTGAAGACGCACCTCTTTTCCCTGGTCTTATCTGAGCTGATTATATTTCCCACCCAGGACATAACACCATCATTTTAAACATAATGTGTATTGTTTTGAGTTGCTGAATTTTTAAAGTATTTTAATGTATATTCTGTTTTAATCTGCTGTTTTAAGGTTGTAACCCGCCCAGAGACCTTCGGGTATGGGACGGGATAGAAATATAAATAAATAATAAATAAATAAATAACAGGTTTAATTCCGCCCTCCCCCACAAAGCCAGCTGGGTGACCTTGGGCTAGTCACAGCTCTCTTCTGAGCTCTCACACTCCCACCTACCTCCCAGGGTGTTCTGTTGTGGGGAGAAGAACAGACACTTTGTCAGCTGCTTTGAGTCCCCTTAAATGGGTGAGAAAAGCAGGGCAGAAAAGCCAACTCTTCTTCTTCTTCTAATCACGCATTAGGTGTTCAGCGCACAATCGTGCTCCACACCTTTACCCACGTTAACCAAAGGTTTACCTGGCGCATCCGGGCAGAGCCATTCACAGCTCTTCTGGTGCTCTGGAGTCATCAGAGTTGCCACGCCGGCACGCTGGCACCTTGCACAACCCTAGACTTGACTGCGCGTGCCCAGAGCATCAGTGTGGTCATGGCGACAGTGCTGGCACATGTGCCCTCGCGCAGGGCACCACAGCCGAAAATGAAGAGCAGCAGCACCACAATCGGAACAAGGGGAGGGGGGACAGGTAACATTGACAAGTGCTCCAGGTACGATCACTAGTCTACGTTGTTTGATCATGTTCTTTTCCCATTTAACGGACGGGAAGGGAAGTGTGAAATCGCCCACGGGGAGGCTCTTCAAGTGTCCGGGGGAATTGGGCCAATGGCCAGGTGAGTGTCCAGGGCAAAAGCACCGGTGCCCCTTGCCACAACATCTGCCAGAAGGAAGGACATTTGCTGCAGCTGTTTATAAACGTTTACTTTAATGAGCAGCCCAAGATGGGGATGGAAACCTCTTTCCCTCCCTGTCCCCCCCTCCCCCCAGACGGGTCCCTCCCCAGGGGCGCCTTTTATTCCAAGTCAGCCGGTCTGCTGGGATCATGGCACCAGTTTTATTAATCTGATTAATAACAACGTACGTCACGGAGGTCATTACTCACTAATCGGCCGTGACAGGGTTGTCAGAGTCTGTCCCTCTGAGGGCCAATTTCCCATCCCGTCCCCTCGGCTTTCCCAACACGCTCGGCTTTCAATTGCATTAATTAAAAATCAGAGAAAACCGCCCCGCTCTTCCGGGACCTCTTGCATATTAGCAGCCTGCTTGAAATACGGCGTTTCTCCACTCTAGAAAAATCTCTTCCAGCGAGGGACAAAGTCATGTGCGGACGCACAGACCTGGGTCCTTTCCACACTTAGGAATCCGGCCTGCATACGGACTTCAACATGGCTGCTTCAGGGTAGAAACATCCCCCCCCCTTCACCAGGGCTGTCCTAATTGCAGCTGAGGTGTGGAACACAAAATCGTGTTCCACGCCTGTCCCAACGTCCTCCGGGCTTATTGCATGCGTCCAGCAGGGAGATCGTTTGCTCTCCTTCCAGGACTGCTGTGGGAATCCTGCCTCCTGGCTGGTGCCCAAAAAACCCTGCAATATGGCCGAAAGGGGGGGCACAGCGCCCCACGGATTGCAGAGGGAGTGGAGGGAGGATGGCAGGGGGCATCTAGGCAGCCCCTTGGGCAATGCTGTGGCGAGAGGGCAGCACAGGTGCACGATCCAGAGGTGGGAAGGCACCCGGTCTGGTTGGCTTGATCCGTCCCCTCCCCCGGATCCATCCATCGGCCACCTGCCGCCTGCTGGTGTGTCACTGGGCAGTAATCACGCCAACCAGGGACTGGGACTTCTGGCTCCCGTGGCAGCGGCGTAGGCTGGTACACACTGTGTACACGAGGACCATACACATCCTAGCTGGTAAAGACACTTGGAGGAGTTTTCCTTCCGTGGCCAATGCGAATGCTCCTGCCGTACACGTCGTGTGCCGGGCTTAGCACACGATCCACTACCAACCTAAGTGCGAAAAGGCAAAAGACCCCTGGCTCGCAGAGGGCCGGGGCCGCGATCCATGATATGTCTTTGGCTGTCAATTTTGTCAAAGGAAAGATGTGCAGGAAGGAGTCTTTTGTTAAGGTACCAGAGGCCTTTTTGCACGAGGGGCTTTTGAACGTGTGGAGAACGCGTGAGGAGGCAGCACAGGCACCTCAGGGGCAGCTGAATCTGTTCCGGACCACACCAAGCATCCCAACGCGCTCACCACGCGTTCCAGTTTCAGAGCAGAAAAAAACTGCTCTGAAAGCTCTTCTCCGAAAGCGTCCCTGCGCATTCAGCACGTCCTTAGCTGTTCCAGGGGGACATTATACGATCGGGACCGCACACTTACCTTAATCGCTTGTCATGTGTGGCGGCTCCATCAGGACTGCGCATTCCACAATGTACAGTATAAATATGCCTGGATGCAGCCACAGTCAACAGTTTAGAATTTTGGGTTTGATGTTCAATGTTTGTCTGTCCCTTCCTTCCTTCCTTCCTTCCTTCCTTCCTTCCTTCCTTCCTTCCTTCCTTCCTTCCTTCCTTCCTTCCTTCCTTCTGATGGCTGCTGTGCTAAACTAAGTCTGGACTGGGTACTTCATGCTGTATTACGATGACAGACAGAGGGAATTCAAGCTGGCAGCTTTTGCTGCCTGAAAGTGATCTAAACAGAAAAGGCCTGGCCGTTTGGAGAGCTGCACGTTGCCCTGTTGAAATGCAGCCTCAGCAAAACTCTTCCTGTGGCACAGGCAGGACCAGAGGGGCACAAGAAAGCAACAGAGCCTCGCTGGGTGTGCATGGATGCAAGATCACATGCACCTTTACTCACTTACTTATCAAAGTCCTTTTTGCATGTACTCTTCACTTAAGTGCACATTTGGGGGCATCTTTTTCTCACTTTACGTGTTTAGGAGGGTGGTGAAGAGGCGCTACTTTGCCCTGGCTGTTGGCTAAGTCAGGACGTAGCTTATTCTCCCCTCTTTTGGGACACTTTTATTATTTTCATATGTTTATATTTGGTTTTAAATGTTGTAACCTGCCCCGAGGCCTCCTTTGGGTACAGGGCAAGATTAAAATGCAACGAATGAATGAATAATTAAATAAATAAATGCACTACCTCTAAACTGTTTTTTTTTGGGGGGGGGGTTGCATTGCATTGTGAATTGTATCTTGAAATGCAATTTTTGTCCCCATGCAAAGGGATTTCCCTAAACTTCCTGAGGCCTATTGGCACTATGGCCTCTAGTCAACAAATAGTGAACATCTGGTGAAGCGCAGGCGCACATCAACTAGGCTGCCACAGCCTCCAAGACTGCCCTCCCTCCCTCCCTCCCCAGATATTCACTAATGACTGATTAGGGTTGGAACAAGAAATCATGCTCCACACCTTTGCCAATGTTTACCTAGCACTTACCTGACGGTGCTTTGGGGGTCATTTGAGGGTTAGATGTCACAATTGGACATAGTCTGAGGGAGGTGTCCAGAGAACTGTCTGGTCCAATTATTTGGGATCAGTTTCAATTATTGCGGCCTGAGGACGTGGACAAGCTGCTTGCAGGGGTGCGGCCGACAACATGCTCTCTAGATCCCTGTCCTTCCTGGCTGATTAAAGCTAGCCGGCAAGGTATGACCGGGTGGATCCAGGAAGTGGTAAATGCCTCTCTGAGGGAGGGGTGGTTCCATTGGCCCTTAAACAGGCCGTGGTACGTCCCCTCCTGAAGAAGGCCTCCCTGGATCCAGAGGACTTAAACAACTATCGCCCGGTAGCTAACATACCTTTCCTAGGCAAGGTCCTGGAGAGGGTTGTCGCTGTTCAGCTGCAGGCATGCTTGGAAGAAGCCGATTATCTAGACCCATTTCAATCCGGCTTCAGGCCCGGTCATGGCACGGAAACCACCTTGGTCGCCCTGGTTGATGATCTTCTCCGGGAGAAAGTCAGGGGGAATGCTACCCTGCTGGTTCTCCTGGACCTCTCAGCGACTTTTGATACCATTGACCACGGTATCCTTCTGGAGAGGCTACGGAATTTAGGAATTGGAGGCAGTGCTTGGCATTGGTTCCGCTCCTATCTCCAGAGCCGATCTCAGATAGTGGTGATGGGAGAGACGGAGTCGACACCCTGGGAACTCACTTGTGGGGTCCCCCAGGGGTCAATCTTATCTCCCATGTTATTTAATATCTACATGAAGCCACTGGGAGAGATCATCAGGAGTTTTGGAGTGAGGTGTCACCAATATGCAGATGATACCCAGCTCTATCTCTCTGTGCCATCTGAATCAGGAGAGGTGGTTGAAGTGCTTGACAGGTGCTTGGAGGCGGTAATGGGCTGGATGAGGGCCAATAAATTGAAACTGAATCCAGACAAGACAGAGGTGCTGTGTGTTACAGGCTCTCGGGTCCAAGTAGTTGGGAGATACCCTGTCCTTGACGGGGTTGCAATATCCGGGAAGGGACAGGTGCGAAATTTGGGGGTACTCCTGGACTCTGCGCTAACACTTGAAGCTCAGGTGGAGGCCGTGGCCAGGAGTGCCTACTCCCAACTACGGCTAGTGCGTCAACTGAAACCTTTTTTGGACAGAGATGACCTGGCCACAGTTATCCACGCTCTGGTAACCTCCAGGCTGGACTATTGTAACGCGCTCTACATGGGGCTGCCCTTGAAGACGGTTCGGAAGTTGCAGCTGGTGCAAAATGCAGCCGCTAGAATGCTGACAGGAACATCTAGCCGGTCGCATATTACGCCGGTTCTAAAAGAACTGCACTGGCTGCCAATTCGCTACCGAGCCCAATTCAAGGTGCTAACTTTAACTTATAAAGCCCTAAATGACTTGGGTCCCAGATATCTAAAGGAGCGCCTTCTCCTGTATCGACCTGCCCGTGTTCTGAGATCTGGAGGGGAGGCCTTCTGGTGATCCCTCCGCCTTCTTTAGTTAGGCGGGTGGGTACCCGGGAGAGGGCCTTCTCGGTGGTGGCCCCCAGGCTGTGGAATGGTCTCCCCCTTGAGGTGCGTCAGGCCCCTTCTCTGTTCTTATTCAGGAAGGCGGTGAAAACGTTCCTATTCACACAGGCCTTTGGTTAAATGTTCCCCACACTTCCCCTCACTGAAAACCGCTGATGTTTTTAACTGTTTTGTACTTTTAAAACTGTATTTTTAAACTTGTTTTATTTTTGATACTGTTTTTATACATCTGTTTTAAATGTTGTGAGCCGCCCAGAGACCCTCGGGTATGGGGCGGCATATAAATTGAAATATAAATAAATAAATAAATAAATAAATAAATTTGAAGTCCTGCGCAAGCACGATGGGACCTCGGACAGCTGCAGAGGCGACTGGACGTGCGTAGAGCGTCAGTGTGGTCAAGGCAATGGCGCTGATGCACACGCAGTCATGGAGGTGCCGCTGTCAGAGGGGGACTGGGACCCCCAGGATCGAATGAGGTGAGTGCCCAATCCCGGGGTGAGGGAGAGGATAAAGTTGACTAGCGCTCAAATCGGCCAGCAGTAGTAAGCAGCTTCTAAGCCACCAGTTGCTTATTCTAGTGAGGGTGCCTCTGGGCATATGCAGATAACTTTCCTTACACCGGTGCCCCCATCTGCCAGATTGCTGTGGGACGCAGGCGCTGGGACCGCTGGGAGTGGAAGCCAAACACCAATTCATTGGCGCTGAAGAGGCCCTGGGGTCCATTTTAGGACGGAGAACGTTTGGTGGCTGATGATATACCCTGCAAAGGAAAAAGGGGATGTTGTTATTGTGTCGTTGATATGGGGGTATTGTTATTCAGTACACTGTCTGCTGTCTGTTGCCCTCTGCAAGATACAAAAAAAGAGCTAAACCCCCCTACCCCACCCTGAGCTTTGCAAATTCCCCACACTGCTCACATTACAGGGTACATTTAATTGCATAAACAGTAATTAAGAATGCTACACGCATCCAAGGTAGCCGGGGTTAATGTTGCCATGGGGACCTCAACTTATTAATTTCCCCATTTTGTATATATGGCTTATATATGTGTGTGTGTGAGAGAGAGAGAGAGAGGAAGAAAGAGGGAGGCAGAGAGAAAGAGAACTTTCTATGTGAACAAAGGAAAGGGCAAAATTAAAGGGCTGCTCCTCTGGATCTCACCCTGAGAAGCTTTAGCTGGCCATATGGGCGTCCTTCTCATCTTCTTTGGGATGAAAGAAAAAGAACAGTTGGCTTTTCTACCTTGCTTTTCTCATCCATTTAAGGGAACTCAAAGCTGCTGACCAATCTTCTTTTCTTCTTCCCATAAAAGAACACCCTGTGAGGTAGGTGGGGCTGTGAGAGCTCAGAAGAGAGCTGTGACTAGCCCAAGGTCACTCAGCTGGCTTCATGGGGGAGGGCGGAATGGAACTCGGTATTCCCAGATAAGAGTCCGGCTCCCTGACCACTAGACCAAACTGGCTCCCTGAAGGGCAAGGCAACTCAACAAAGTCAGAACAAGTGTTAACAATACTAGGTGAGAAGCCTACAAGAAAGCTGTTGAAATTCCTTTTTCTGTACAGTTATGGAAGGACAGATCTGGGTGTCATCTGCATATCAGTGACACCTCACTCCATATTTCTTCATGACCTATCCCCCTTGGCTTCAGGTAGATATTAAAGAGCATGGGAGATAGGCACCGAGGTACCCCACCATCACTCTCTGGAACCAGTCTTGAAGACAGAAGCAGAACCATGGCAACACAGTGCCTCCAACTGCCAGACCCCACAACTTTCCTAGGAGGACTCCATGGTCAAACTAGGCATGGTTTGACCTGAGGTCTGCTAGATGTGATGGGACTTCTTCGGCACTTCCTTTGCCACTTTGCCACTCACCATGGGCACTGAGCTGGGATCATGGGAGCTGAAGCCCAGTCACATCTGTTGGGGCAATGCATTAGCTCCCTCCCCAAGCTGTGTGGGTTGCTCCTTCACCTGTTACCTACAGCCTGTTGACAAAGCCAAGTTAGGACCTTTGCTCCACCTTCAGAGGCAGCACGTTTATGAAGCCAAGTGCTCAGCGGAGCGAAAACCGACGCAGGCCGGCGGCTCTAAATGAACTGCTAGGTGCAAACCGTTCAGCAGATACTCCTTGAATATCCTGATATTCCTCGTATATCCTGATGGGGTGCCCAGATCAAGGCAGAATCCCAGCAGCTGCAAGAAATCCTGGCACGGTTTCCCTCTTTTGACTTTGAGCTCTTGGTTCCTTTGCTGATGTGAGATCCTCCGCCTGGCCTTCAGAACAGCTGACCTCACAAAAGCCAAGGCCAGCCGGGAGGCGTATTGAACAGGGGGCTCTGGTTTCCTCCCACGCAGTCTCTACTCTGCTGAGCTATTGGTTCTTTCCTGCTAACTATCTGGGGAATCCCTACTTGGCCAGAAGGACTTCCCCTTGTCCCCTTCACCTGATATTGACCACTCATCAGCAGCATCAGCGGCTAGTGACAGTAGGAGCTGCAGTCCTTTCCTTCCTGCCAGCTCCGTGCTCAAGGGATGGGCGTGAATGGGATTTTTTGCATTCCATCTGCATCAAATCGAATATAAGAAAATCTGTATTTGTTTGAATTGATCCCCTTCCAATGTGGTAGGATTGTATTTGTTACAAATGTATTTGTATGAATTGTACAAATATCCAATATGAACACGCACATATCTGATATGTATCCATACGTATCCAATATATATCTGATACATATCTGATACTGTGACGGTTTCTGGGAACAGGCTGCAAACTGTTTTGCTTCCTGGCTTTGCAGGCTTCTTGCAAGCTGCAATAGCCAGCCTTGTTGCAAACAGCCTTCTGCAAACCCAGGATTTTGGCTGCAAAAAGGGCGGGAAATCCTGTGCGGGCCCTGTTGCAGTGATTGGCTGGAGTAAGGTTTTGGAGGGAAAAGCTGTCCGGGGATCTGAGTACTGGAGGGGCTAGAGAAGGAGTTCCCACCAATCAGGCTGGAGGGACAGCAGCCGTTGTTAGGAATCTCCAGCAGCATTTTATTGCAGTTACATCCAATCAGGGTCAGGGATGTGTGTATAAAGGAACTGAGAACACAGCAGACTATGTCTTCATGCTGGGACAAGAGCTGAAAGGAAAAGAGCTGAACCTGAGGGAGCTGGAACCAGTAGCTGACCATTGGGCTGTTGGCTGAGCGATTTCTGAAGGGGACAATCGAGGAATGGGGCTCCGAGGGAGACTTTGCTAGCAACTGACCAGGCTGGATGATCGGAGAAGCAAGGACGGACTGGGCCTTGTGATCATCTAGGGCCACGTTCTGGTACACTGGCTTGGCTTGAGCTGTGGCAAAGCAAGCCAGAGGGAGAGGAACATGGAGAGGTTTGTCTTTTAAAAGGGGAACTATTTTCCTTCAGAGAAAGGGGTAGCTCCTAGCCTTAAGAGACTTGCAAATTTAAACCAACAACTACCTGAACCTTATAATCTTTTTAGTATTGCTTGTGTATAATAATAAACTTGTTTTTGTTTACTGTTGAAACGCTTGCTACCAGTGTTTTGTGTCCACACTGTAGTATTCACTTGGCCGTTGCACGAACCTGGCATCCTAACAGGGCCAAGCTACTCCCAGAGAGGGCAGGCACTCTAACTGGATCGCTGGGCATCGTGACAGATACATATCCATTAACACAGTGGTTCTCAACCTGGGGGTTGCGACCCCTTTGGGTGTCGAACTACCCATTCAGAGGGGTCGCGATGAGTCTCCTGCTCTCCTGCACCATCCTCACCCGAGCTGCCCAACTCCATGGTTGGGGGTCTCCACCATATGAGGAACTGCATTAAGGGGTCACAGCATTAGGAAGGTTGAGAACTGCTGTGTTAACATATCCACTCTGAAAAAGTCAAATTTGCCTTGAATGCACTTTGAATCCATGTCGAATGCACTCTGGATCCATTGCAGATGTGACTCCCTGGTTCACGAATGTTCTGAAGAAATAGTGTGAATACGACTGTCAATGAATGAGCGTCATAACATTTGATTTCTGTAAAAATGTCTGAATTTGTCCAAATTTAGGCAAATATCGAATCTTACAAATATTCGTGCAAATCCCTACTGTGTTCACCACTCCCGCTCTGAAGCATTAAAGAAGCCCCAAACCCAGGTGGGTTGAGTGGGGGGAGTATCATTCATGGTTGGGCTTGGGGAGGGGGGGGGTCATATCAGATTTCTGAACTGGAGCTGGATAATATTGGTGTAAATCAGGGCTGCTCAACCGAGTTCTTCAGATGTTTCCCAGCTGCTCTGGCCGGTCAGCATTTTTCAGACAAGTATGGAAAATAGAGTGTGGGCTGAGAATCATAAGAACACAGGAACATGAGAAGAGCCCTGCTGGATCAGGCCATGGCCCATCTAGTCCATAAGAACATAAGAGGAGCCCTGGTGGATCAGGCCATGGCCCATCTAGTCCATAAGAACATAAGAGGAGCCCTGGTGGATCAGGCCACAGCCCATCTAGTCCATGAGAACCTAAGAGGAGCCCTGCTGGATCAGGCCAGAGCCCATCTGGTCCATAAGTACCTAAGAGGAGCCCTGCTGGATCAGGCCACAGCCCATTTAGTCCATGAGAACCTAAGATGAGCCCTGCTGGATCAGGCCACAGCCCATCTAGTCCATAAGAACCTAAGATGAGCCCTGCTGGATCAGGCCACAGCCCATCTAGTCCATAAGAACCTAAGAGGAGCCTGCTGGATCAGGCCACAGCCCATCTAGTCCATAAGAACATAAGAGGAGCCCTGGTGGATCAGGCCACGGCCCATCTAGTCCATAAGAACATAAGAGGCGCCCTGCTGGATCAGGCCATGGCCCATCTAGTCCATAAGAACATAAGAGGAGCCCTGGTGGATCAGGCCACAGCCCATCTAGTCCATAAGAACATAAGAGGAGCCCTGGTGGATCAGGCCATGGCCCATCTAGTCCATAAGAACATAAGAGGAGCCCTGGTGGATCAGGCCACAGCCCATCTAGTCCATGAGAATCTAAGAGGAGCCCTGCTGGATCAGGCCAGAGCCCATCTGGTCCATAAGTACCTAAGAGGAGCCCTGCTGGATCAGGCCACAGCCCATCTAGTCCATGAGAACCTAAGAGGAGCCCTCCTGGATCAGGCCACAGCCCATCTAGTCCGGAATTCCAACTCACCCGGTGGCCCACCAATTGTTTCTGAGCATCTCAAGCAGAAAACGAAGGCAAAACCTTCACCAACTTGTTTTCTGAACCGTTCTGATGGAAGCCCATCACTGTGGGCTCTAAGCTGAGCGATCTTTGCTGGTACCTGCTCTAACCCTCCTCGCACTGGGAATCCCTTAGGATTAGTCAACGAATGCTCGTGTTTACCGAGAGAGCCACTGTGGATGTATTTCTCCAGTGGCCAACAGGGGGCGGCGTGGCTTTACTTTTCTGTTAGGAAGCCAGGCCTTGGTACCTTGGATAGCTCCAACGGGGTTTCATCCCTTTGTCGAGCCTATTTGCGGTTCACACGCTCAAGAGGGTTGCCGGTGCGGAGTTTCCTGAATGACCTGCTGGGTTGGCCTGTCCACATGGGCTGCTCTCAAAGCTGCGACGGATCCAGAGTGCATTTGACATGGGGTGCTTTTCCACTGTCAGAAAGTACCCATTTTTGCACCCATTAAGGACCCATTTGGGTGTGAGCCAGAAGACCCCATTTCCACCACGGCACCCATTTGGGACACATTTGTTTCCACCGCCGCTGGGGAAATCCGGATCTTATGGGTACATCTCAGTCTTTAATCCGGATTTTCTGTAGACCCCATTAATGGGGTCTACAATGGGGTCTTCAGCCAGAAAATCTGGATTAAAGGGAGCCTGTTTCCATGAGAAACAGGCAATGGGGTCTAGAGGAGGCTAGGGGGAGGGGATGCACCCATGGGGGGGGGAGCCCCGAAATCCCAGCTTCGAAGTGATTTCGGAGTCATTTCGAAATCATTCCAAAATGACTCTGAAGTCACTCCGAAGAGGCTCTGGAGCTGTCAGCGCGGTCCGTTTGCTATTAGTGCAGACAGCGCAGACTTCCCTCCGAAATCCCTCCAAAGCGATCAGCAAAGACTTCAGAGTCTCGCCACCGGTCTCTCCGAAGATCAGCGCAGATTTCGGAGGCGCTCCAGAGCGATTTCCCACTGACATCACAGGGGCTCCGGGGCTGTCTTGTGCTGACTTTGGAGAAGTTCCAAAGGGACTCCAGAGCGGCTTCGAAGTCTGTGCCAGTCTCTTTGGAGGGACTTTGAAGAGTGCACCCCCCTGTCTCCCAAAACACCTGGGGTGATGGGCAGACCCCTTGGGGGTCGATCCGGATACCCTGCATGGGCGCAAAGGTGTTTCCACGGCAGGGAGGTTAGCACCCATTGCTAATGGGTGCTACACTTCCCGTGGAAACACATTGGGTGCTTCCCTAAATCCAGATCTACTAGATCCGGATTAAGGAATGTACCCATTCCTTATATCTGGATCTTCTTATATCCAGATCTAAGGAGCGCGGTGGAAAAACACCGTGGTTTGAAAGCGGATTCAAAGTGGATTCAGGGCGGGCTTGAAGCTTTCAGAGCAGATATTTTATGGGATATATATCAGAAATGTATTGGCTACGTATCCTACTACGCTTGAAGGGGATCTATTCAAATGAATACGGATTGTCTTACACCCAATTCAATATGAATTTAATGCAATAAACCCATTTGTGCTCATCTCTTCTCAACCCCTCTGGTCTTTTCGCTTCTGCCATCCAGAGACCTGTGCCCACCCCTTTCTTCAGCCACCACCCTGTTGCTCGTAGGGCTGCCCACAATTATTCGTAACATGTGTTATCTGCATGAATTCTTAGGAATTGGGACATTTGTACACTAATAGAACCTTATGCCATTGGTACAGTAACAGTTGCATGAATACGGACGTTTCAGAACCTTCATACGAATGGTTTGCACATTCGTTAAATTGGGGATGTGTATTTATTTATATTTATTTATATTTATATCCCGCTTGGCGTGTCACCTGTGACACGTGTGTCATAGGTTGTCCATCACTGCCATAGAGGCATCCTGCTTGTCTAACCCCATAAGAACCAAAGAAGAGCCCTGCTGGATCGGGCCACAGCCCATCCAGTCCATAAGAACCTCAGAGGAGCCCTGCTGGATCAGGCCACAGCCCATCTAGTCCATAAGAACCTCAGAGGAGCCCTGCTGGATCAGGCCACAGCCTATCCAGTCCATAAGAACCTCAGAGGAGCCCTGCTGGGTCAGGCCACAGCCCATCCAGTCCATAAGAACCTCAGAGGAGCCCTGCTGGACCAGGCCACAGCCCATCCAGTCCATAAGAACCTCAGAGGAGCCCTGCTGGATCAGGCCACAGCCCATCTAGTCCATAAGAACCTCAGAGGAGCCCTGCTGGATCAGGCCACAGCCCATCCAGTCCATAAGAACCTCAGAGGAGCCCTGCTGGATCAGGCCACAGCCCATCCAGTCCATAAGAACCTCAGAGGAGCCCTGCTGGATCAGGCCACAGCCCATCCAGTCCGTAAGAACCTCAGAGGAGCCCTGCTGGGTCAGGCCACAGCCCATCCAGTCCATAAGAACCTCAGAGGAGCCCTGCTGGATCAGGCCACAGCCCATCCAGTCCATAAGAACCTCAGAGGAGCCCTGCTGGATCAGGCCACAGCCCATCCAGTCCATAAGAACCTCAGAGGAGCCCTGCTGGGTCAGGCCACAGCCCATCCAGTCCATAAGAACCTCAGAGGAGCCCTGCTGGATCAGGCCACAGCCCATCCAGTCCATAAGAACCTCAGAGGAGCCCTGCTGGATCAGGACGCAGCCCATCTAGTCCATAAGAACCTCAGAGGAGCCCTGCTGGGTCAGGCCACAGCCCATCTATTCCATAAGAACCTAAGAGGAGCCCTGCTGGATCAGGCCACAGCCCATCCAGTCCATAAGAACCTCAGAGGAGCCCTGGTGGATCAGACCACAGTCCATCTAGTCCATAAGAACTGCAAAGGAGCCCTGCTGGATCAGGCCACAGCCCATCTAGTCCATAAGAACCTCAGAGGAACCCCGCTGGATCAGGCCACAGCCCATCTAGTCCAGCATCCTGGCTCACACAGTGGCCCATCAGTTGCCCATGGGCATCTCAAGTAGAGACAAGGGCAAACCTTTTCCTGCTCTCGAATCCCAGCAATACCGTATGCGTAGGTATAGGGTACGTGTCTGATATGTATGTCTCTGTACAGGATCCATATGCAGGATCTGTATCCATCTGTACTGGATATTCATATGAATTTGTACAAATGCATCCATATTGCATAGAATCCTGCCACATTCGAAGGGGATCTATTCAAACGAATACAGATTTTTTAACCTCTGATTCATTAAATATCAAAGGCCAAAAACCCATTGGTGCACGTGGCTAATTGCTTGCTAATTCCTAATATAAAGGCCATCCTTCCGCTTCATTTCCAACCCATTTCTAACCCACTTATTCTTCTCTCTTGTTTCCACTTTCCCTTCTTTAGCTCCCAAAGAGGCCAGGGTCAGAGCATGCACCTTCATGCCTGCCCCCGTGTGCAGGTGTGCACATAATCTCTATCGGTTGCCCTCCCGGGCTCTGAGCTTCTTCCAGCCTCTGGTGCCGCCGGCGCGCTTGGCGAAGCTGCAGACGGATAGAACATGCGTGCGCCTTTAAGAGCGGAGCGATGCGCCCTTTCTGCTGAGTCGGCACTTCGGTGGTAGCGTGTAATGTTCTGGCTGCTGTGGGAATTGCTCTCTGATATTGAACAGGTAAACAAAGCAGGGCTCAGAGAAAGCTTATACAAATGGACTGTGAGCAAGCCGGCTCTCCCTGGGGCGGGGGGGGGGGGCAGCTGGGAGGTGGGAGGGAACTTTGGACTGCTATGATCCCCCGTGCTGGGGTGGGAAGGAATTTCATAGGCTTTCACACTTTTCCTGCACTGTCCAAATTTACTGAGCGATCCATGAAAAACTGCCGAGAGAGGAGAAATTTCTTTCTTTCTTTCTTTCTTTCTTTCTTTCTTTCTTTCTTTCTTTCTTTCTTTCTTTCTTTCTTTCTTTCTTTCTTTCTTTCTTTCTTTCTTTCTTTCTTTCTTTCTTTCTGTGTAGGAAGTTTTCCATTCTGACTCAGTACTGGGCAATGTACCAGTGAAAGAACAAGGCTGGCTGAAGGATATAAAATCATGCAAAATATAGAAAAGGTGGATAGAGAACACTTCTTTTCTCTATCACACAATACTAGACCCATGGGGCATCTATGAAGCAGATGAGGAGGGTTAGATCAGACAAGGGGAAGTATTTCTCCACCCAGAGGGTCATTGGTCTATGGAATTTGCTGCCAGGAGAGGTGGTGACAGCAACCAGCCTAGATGGCTTTAAGGAAGGGTTAGACAAATTTACAGATGGCAGGTGTCTCAATGGCTACTAGAATGGATGCCTAAGTACATCTTTCAGGCTGGGGGGACAAGCAGGATGCTTCTAAGGCCATTTGCTGGGATTGGAGAGCAGGAGAAGGTTTGCCCTTGTTTCTGCTTGAGATGCCCATGGGCAATTGGTGTGCTACTGTGTGAGACAGGATGCTGGACTAAATGGGCTGTGGCCTGATCCAGCAGGGCTCTTCTTTGGTTCTTATGGGGTTAGACAAGTAGGATACCTCTATGGCAGTGATGGCCAACCTACGACACACGTGTCACAGGTGACACATGGTCACCTTGGCACCTGGGTGTGTAGTGCCTGCTTGTTCTTGAAGTGTACAAAATACCAACTTTCAACTGAATATGAGCAAATGAAATTCAGCAACAAAACCACTAATGTAAAGAATTATTTGTTTTTGCTTTCAATAAAATACCTATATCAAAAATATAACTTTTTTACTAGAGCTACAAATACAGATATCACAAAATTATGGATATTTCTAGATATGACACAGCACCCAAGTTAAGCTAGGTTTTCTTGCAAATTTTGACACACCGAGCTCAAAAGGTTCGCCATCACTGTGATTCAAGACCAGGAGGTTTGCCCTTGTTTCTGCTTGAGATGCCCATGGGCAATTGGTGGGCCACTGTGTGAGACAGGATGCTGGACCAGATGGGCTGTGGCCTGATCCAGCAGGGCTCCTCTTAGGTTCTTATGCTATGAGACTAAATGATCATCACTGAATTTGTCACCCAAGGAAAACATCTTGGTCAGACCTTCACTTTAGCCTTCTTCAGTCCATCTTCAGACCCGACTGCTCACACCTTTTCATTTCTATCTGTTGCATTTGCAGACTTTTCTTTTAGGAAAGTCTAAGTGGAGGATGGAAAGTCACAGTCGCCTCAGGAGGGCAGCAATGCTACCAGCGCTCTTGCGCGGCATCTCTGTGTTGACCTCCTTTTATGGCTTAAGAGCAAATGCTCCCCGGCTGGTCATGATCAGGTAAGTTGGGATAAGGGTTGGGCAAGGTGTGCAGCATGGCTTCATCTTCCACACCTAGCGCATGATTAAGGAAATTCTGGGAAGGCAGGCGGCACCTGGAGGCTGTAACAGGTGCTCTACCCCAGAAGTTCCCTAATCATGCACTATGGGTGTGAAAATCCCCTGTGATGGCAACCAGCCTGATTGGCTTTAAGAAAGGATTAGATAAATTCATGGAGAACAGGTGTATTGATGGATGCCCAGGTATTGCCTCCAGCCTGGAGGGACCGGGAGGACACCTCTAAGCGCCATTTGCAGGTATTTGAGAGCAGGTGCCTTCTGCTTGAGATGCCCAGAAGCAATGGGTTGGCCACTGTGTGAGACAGGATGCTGGGCTAGATGGGCTGTGGTCTGGTCCAGCAAGGATCATCTGAGAGTCCTATCAGGAATGGATGCCTAGGTACTGGCTCCAGGCTGGGGAGGTAGGCAGGATGCCTCAAGAGCAGGTGAGGGTTCAACCTTTGTCTTAAGATGCCCAGAAACAGTTGGCGGCCACTGGGTGAGACAGGATGCTGGCCTGATCCAGGAGGGCCCCTCTTAGGTTCTTAGTCAAATTCATGGAGGACAAGTGTATCAACAGGTGCTAGAACTGATGCCTAGGTCCTGCTGCCAGGCTGGAGAGACAGGCAGATGCCTCTAGTGGCCATTTCCAGAGATTGGAGAGCAGGTAAATGTTTTGCCTTAGTCTTCCTTTTGAGATGCCCACTGGCTTGGGTATTGATGATCTGCTTGTGCTGTGTATGTGGAGAAATGGAGCCACTCCCTGCCTGGGCAAAGGCCCTGTTTGGGGAGGAGTCCAATGTAGTTTCTCTTAGGCACATGCTGGAACCATAGGTAGAGGAGGTTGGGAGATCACTTGGACAAGGAAAGCTAGTGGATCCCCTCTCTGAAACCATCACAGGCTTGGAGGCTCCCACCTCTATGAATTGCCTTTCTCCCCAGGAACATGCCCCATTGCCCTATGCCTCTCCCACCAGAGGTAATAAGGGGGTAACCCTGGAAGGGCAACCTATAGGGAAATAATCCCATGTGTGCTGTGTATCTGCGTAGCAACTAGAGAGGGTCCTTAAAAAAGAAAGAGCCTCTCTGGAGGACGCTACCCTTTCCTTCTTTGCACTGATTTGCAATTTGCACTGGTAGCACATTGTGAGCAATGGGATCCCAGCATTTGCAGTGCCTTTAGCATGTCCGGATCCCCTTTAGTCACCGCATTCAGACTTGTGCACGCCCATCTGTCGCCTGCACACGCCTGCAGGCCATCCAGACTCTTTCCTGCAGTTCTGATTTTTTCCGTGATTGGGGCTTGCGTCCCCGGGAGCGGCGGTAACCTAAGGGGACCAGGGCCCATTCTGCTTGCTCCTTAGGGCCCGGATCTTCGGGCAGAAAGGGACCCCCGGGCTTGCCTTTTTCCCCTCCTTGTGCCGGACCTGCCGCTGCGTATTTCTGTGGCTGCCTCCGCTCCTCCCGTTGCTCATCCTTTTCCAATTTGGATGTGCCAGCGATAATATTTTCACCCCACCTGAGGGATACATTGGCTGTGTTGTTATTGGAAGCCTGATGGCCATTACTATACACCAGGCGGTCATCATTTCTGCCCTCTGGACAGATTAACGGGGTCTGAGAGGGGCAGGTTTCCTTCAGAAATATTAGAGAGAAGCATTCTGATTATTGTTTCTGTTTTAGAAGGAGGAGGAGGAAGAGGAGGGGGTACCACCAAAGGCCAATCAAACCTTCTTATTATGAGCAGAATCCTCACAGGGGTTTTGGAAGAGCCAGCAGGAGCCTAAAAAAGCATGAAAGGACGTTCATGCGTCTGTGTGTAGTCTGAATCTCTGTCAGACATATTTCCTTGCTCTCTTAACTGCTCAGATGGGAGTCTGGACAACGCCCTTAAGAGCCCCTGGAGAGGATTTGGGGGCAGGAAGGGGCAGGAATATTGCCTGGGCAGGTCCCATAGAGATGAATGGCAACAGGGATGTGGATGAATAATCGTTAACACTCATTATCCATATGAATTCGTATATTTCTGGACATTCGTACAAATAGTTCAGATTGGGGGTGTGGAAAAACGGAGCGCCAGTCAATGCATCCAAATTGCATTCAACACGGATTGACAGTGGATTAAAAGTGGATTCAGGTCGGATTTGACCTTTTCAGGTGATATGTTACAGATATGAATCGGATACCTATTGGCTGCGTATTCATTCATATCAGGTATGTATTTGTTCCAAATACAGTTTTCAAATCTGATTCATAATGAATTGAATATTTGAAAATCCAAATGTATTCAAATAATGAAACATTAATGCCCAGACATTCGATTCGATACGAATACCTTTGTGTGTATTTGTATGAATAATTTGGACATTCATACCTGTACAGGTGCACACGCATCTCGTATATACCTGTATGCACCTTGTGTTCATTTGTATCCGATGCGTATCAAATATTTGTATGAATAGATTCGTATCGAGCAGAATTTTACCGCATTCGAATGTGTTCTATTCATACGAATATGGATTTTCAAACATTTGATTCATTACGAATTAAATGTCAAAAGAGCCTTCTTGCGCGCTTCTGCTAAATGGGAAGCATGCAGAAGAGCAGGCTGTATGTGTGATAATGGCCTCTTATGCAGGCGTGCTCTCTCCGTGGATGGGCTGCGTCACTGCACTTAGAAGACCCCAGGAAAAGCCTTGCTGGATCAGGCCTGTGGTCCCTCCACTCCAACGGTCCACTACTCTCCCAAGGGCCAGCCCATCAGCCTGTGCAAAGGCCACATTGGCCGAAGAACTTCAGTCCTTTCCCTAGATGCAACTCCCCCCCCCCCGATGCCCTCTTGGGAACCGGCTTCTGTCCTCGTCAACGGCTCCAGCCATTGCAGCCAGCGGTCACTTACCATCTCATAAAAACCATTTTTCCGCTCCAGGCTCCCGCTTTGGGACTCATTCCAGGCTGCAGCAAGCAGTGAACTCAAGGTTTGGGTGCGTGTGTTTTGTCTTAAACTAGTGGACACAGTAGGTAACTAAAAAAACACCAGATATTTAGGAGGAGGGGCAGGAATGTGAAGCCATGTTTGTAGGACAGGTGCCCCAGGTGAGGCATTTGGGGCATCTTTCCCCATTTTCCTTTTTTTAAATGATCAATTAGCTTCTGGCTGAGACAGGCTGGCTTCTTCCCAGGGTCCCAGTAAGTGAAAGAGGGAGAGATTTTGCAGCTTTTGGCTGGCTCCTTATTTATTATTGCGTTCTGTGCATGTTTCTTGATCTCAGTTTGCTTTCTTCGTCTGGGACACTGAGTCTGAGCCGGCACCTGGTGAAAACCTACCTTTTCACCCAGGCTTTGGCTTCTTAAACAGCTTCCTCAGGGTGCTGTCCAGTTGGGGCGGGCGGGCGGGAAGGAAGGTGTTATATTTTAAATGATGTTTTATTATGCGATATGTTTCAATTTCATTGTAACCTGCCCTGGGACCATTCGGTGTGCATGAATATTTGAAATATTCATAATTTGTATGAATTCGGACATTAGTTTTTCTTTATTAATACGAATTCAGAGATTCAAATATTTGCTTTGAATCGAATCAAATGTTGAAAATTGCATTCATGCACACCCTTAACAGGATATAAATTTTCTAAATAAATAAGCCTAAGCCTAAACCTAAGCCTAAGCCTAAGCCTAAGCCTAAGCCTAAGCCTACCCTGATCCCAGCTATGCCCATGTTAAGAAATGTAAAGCCTCAGAGCTCTATCTGCTGGGTTTCCCCTAACACCAAAGGCTAATAGCAAGTCTCCATCTAGGCCTTTTCTGCACTTACCTTTTGTTAATCCGGATCAGTTAATCCTGGTGCATGTCCCTCCATGCCTCCAAAGACTAGGAATGACAGTTTCTAATCTCAGAACCTGAGGGGGGTTGAGACGAATCACTTTCATAGGATCTCCCTGGACGATGGGGCTGAGGGAAGCAGGACCAGGGCCGTTGCACAAATGCGGTTTTCGACATTGGATTCAAAACGAATCGAATATTCAAAAATCCGAATTCACACGAATAAGGAAAAACTGTCTGGACTTTCAAATCTATAGGAATATGTTTGTATGCATTCGTTCCAATGTACTGGGCATTTGTACCTTTACAGGTACATTTGCATCTTGCATGCATCTTTATGTATCACTTATGCATCCCATTTTCATCCTGTGTGGATCCATGCGGATGCACGTGAGATGTGTACAGGTACATACCAGGTGCGTGTGTGCCCGTACTGATACGAATGTCTGAATTTTTCATACAAATAAGTTGAAATAGTCGTTTAAATTTGCAAATTTGAATGCCTGGACATTCGATTAGTATACAAATTTCCAAATTCATCTGAATTCATTTAAATAATGAATATTTTGAATATTTGTGCACGTCACTAAGCAGGACTGGTCTAGTCCCTCTTTCCCCATTCAGTACATGGTTTTATAAACTTCTCCTTTGCTTCTACAGTCTCCCGGCAGGCTGAATAGGCAGCTCTGCAAAACCCTTGAACCGGAGCAACTGTCTGCGACTGGCATCTCTCCAAGAGGTGTGGAGGTCCTAAGATGAAGGGTCCTGCACTTACAGCCCCCCAGGTGTGGCTGAACTCCAACTCCCAGCATTCTGTTACCCAGCATGCAGCAGCACCGAGTGCTGGAAGTGGGATGCTGGGAGCTGTAGTTTAGCAGGGCTGCAAATTGAGGCGCTCTGCTCTGGAGTTAGAGCAAAGGGCTTTTAATGCCAAAGGGTTATCCCGTCCTCTTTGTGAGCGTGCTTTCTAAAGTACACCTGGAATTCTAGGAGAAAAAATGCCTTCCTCATCAAAAAGGGGCTGTGCAGAAGAATGCTGTCTCCAGGCTGACATACCAAAGGACACATTACCGGAATGCAGGGGAAACGGACGCGTATCCCGCCTGTTTGTTACCTGTCCGCTGTGAGCTCTGGCTTGGGGGGAGTCAGATAAGGACTTCTCTTGCAACTACCTATCAATCACAGCCACTTGTCAATAAACCCCTGACAGGATCAATGGGCTGAGCCCCGGTAATTACATTTTCGAGATCAAATGCATATATAAATGTTTCATTTGGGTAAATGTTCTTTTTGGAGAATGGGGTGTCTGAGAGGGTCCCATTGATCGGGTAAATGGCCCTAGATAAAGAGGAACTCCGCATGAAGGTACCAAAGAGAATTTGTTGTGATGGATGGTTGGATCGGAGGCCAGAAGCCTAACGTCATGTCTTTCTGAGTCCCGGGGGATGGCTCCAGCGGTCCCTTTCTTGACCAGGGCGCTGGTCACACCTCTGTGAGACAGGATGTCCTGTTCATAATTCGAACTGAGGTTGTAATAGTTCTGTTCACACCTAGGTCATCCTCAGACCGTCCTCACTCCTGGTTGCATTGCTCACACCTTTCTCTACAACTGACCTGAGCCTCCTCTGTGGAACTCTTGGCTCCACCCCTTTCGCTGTGTCAGATCTACCTCCTTTCTTATTGGATGCCATTCTGTCACTCAAGGGAGGCTTCCATGCCCCCTTCCTTTTTATGTGCTTTTCTTCTTCGTGCAACTAATTTTTTAAAAATAGTAATAAATTTGTGGAAAAACGCTAGACAGAGGAATCATACACATGAACTGATAATAGAAGCAGAGTTGCGCCATGAACTCCTGCGTGAGCATATTTCATTCCATAGGTCTGTGCAGGATTAGCCAAAATGAGTCCCATCTGGGCACGTGCAGAAGAGGCTTTTTTTGGTGTTTGGTTCACAATGAACTGAATGTTAGGAAATCCGCATTCATTCAAATAGGTGCCCTTCGAATGTGGTAGGATTCTGTTTGACATGATTCTATTCAATTCAATCTGATACGAATGGATGGGTATCCATTTGTATTGGAAACGTGTCGCTTCGTATTGGATACGTATCCATTTGTATTGGATATGTATACGTTCATATACATCAGCGGTTCTCAACCTGGGTGTCATGGTCAGCCAGGATGATGACTCAGAGGATGAGGAGGATTCACTTCCTGAGGTACAGGAGGAACCTGAGGTGATGCCAGGACCCAGTTCTGACCCCCCAGCCCCATTGGAACCTGGGGTTCAGCAGCCCAGCCCTACCACAGCAGAGGTGCAGGATGTGGGAGACAGGGAACAGCAGAGCCCAGAGATCCCCAGCTTTAAGCAAAGGAGAGCAGAGAAGCAAGGGTTAAGAAGATCAAACAGGCTGGCCCAGAAACATGCAGATCACCTGCACCTGTGAACTCAATCTGCAAAGTTAAAACACGGGGCAGATGCTCAAGCCCTTTGTCAGAAACTATTTGTTCACCTTAAGAGAAAGCTGCTGTATCTGACTCCTGGACTGCTTGGAAACCATAGACCCTGGAACGTACCCGTTGACCACCCTTCTGGCTGCCCTGACCTCGGACTGGACTCATTAACCCTGGACTTGGACTGTTTTGGATTCCTGCTTTTCGGACATCGTTTGGGGCTGTATCTTTGTGGAGCAATCTCTTACCAGCTGTGTGTTTGTAGGTGAGCGGGCAGCTTTCCCGGACACTGGGGGTCGTGACCCTCTTGGGGGTTGATTTACCATTTCAGAGGGGTCCCGGAGCCTCCCACTGCCACCCCGCCTCCGCCACCCCCCCCCCCCGCAGCCCTTTCTGTCCCTCTCTATCCCTCTCCTCTCCTCTCCATGCCTCGCTGAGCACTCTGCCACCACTGCCCTGCCGCTGCCACCGGCCACAGCCCTTTCTATCCCTCTCCGTCCCTTGCCTCACTGAGCACGCTGCCGCCCCCCCGTGCTTTCACTGTGGATTCCTCAGTGCCCCTGCCCCCTGACCCCCATAGCCCCACCCAGTGGTGCCACCCCCTGACCCCAGCAGCCCCACCCCCTGACCCCAGCAGCCCCGCCCCCATGGCTGGGGGGGGTCCCGCAACATGAGGGCCCCTGCATTAAGGGGTCACGGCATTAGGAAGGCTGAGAACCACTGGTATACATATCCAGTACAATGTGTATCCCCAGCTTCACAAACGTCCAAGCTATTCATACAAGTGTCCCAAAGCATTTCTGTTTGTATGAATGTTATTGTATGAATGTCGTAACATTTGATTCATGTACAAATATCTGAATTCATCTGAATTTGTCCAAATAACAAATGTTATTCAATTGTGGTGGTGGTGGTGGGGGAAGTTGGCTAGTGCTCCAAGTGCGCTCCGACTAGCACTCCAGGGGATGGAAGGGAAGTGCAAAGACGCCCCAGATGTTGACCTATTGCAAACTACATGACCAAGGGCCTATTCATGCTACAGCCAGTAGGTTGTAGTGCTCTAAGCCCGGTACAATCCAGAGACAGGAAGACCATTCACATTTGGCAGGAGGAAAGCGAACCGAAAGCGTCCCTTGGTGGAAGAGTGGATGGTCCTCCCATTTGCCAGCCCACACTGATGCACTTGGAGCTGGCGGTTCTGTCTCTTTGCTGCCACAACTGGCCACTCAGATGCCATTGCGAGAGGACCATGTTCAATCACAGGCTAGCCCATGATCAAACGCCCCTCTCGTGATTCTACGATCAATCGCCACTCCCAGGCTGTGGTTTGTACATGATCGATCATCGCCGGCAATGCCACTGCGCCGGTGTGGACACCACATTCCCTGCCCACCGCACGCAGCGAACCGGAAATAGTCGCACCACTGAATGCTTGTGGTAAGCCGGGGGAAAGGTTGGGACAGGTGTAGAGGATGATGTCATGCTCTACTCCTCAGCTGCAATGAGGACAGCTCTGGTGAGGGCAGGAATGCTTCTAGGCTGTAGCAGCCTGATGAGAATGAGGATGCTCTGAAGCAGAGATGTCCTGATTTCATCCCAGAGGCCTACGTGTGAATAGGCCTCAAGTGCAAATTGACCTTTGGTGTAGAGCCGTTTCTGGGTCAGAAATGGCTCCTTGCACCACAGGTACTCCGTCTGGGGCCATACTGCTGGTTGACCACGGGCCCATGTGCAGAAAGGCCCTACATATGGAACAGTAACTAGACTCCAGGATGTGTGGGGCCATTTCTAGAAAAGAAACAACTCCACTTGGTGCAGGTGCGACGTGCGGGATTTCCTCCCCGTCTTTCGCAGTAAGGGAAGCACAAAAACACTGCTCGACAAAGCAGGAAGACTCCATCTTGACCCTGTCCCTGTCTGCTTACCCTGAGGACGTGAAAAGTTGCCTCCTTGCTTTCGGAGCCTCCAAGCAACACAAACTTTACTGCTCCCTTCAGCATCTTTTTTCTAAGGCTGCTGGAATGTTTGGTCAGGCTCAACATGGTAGCCACGGCTGTAGGGTATCATTAAGCCGAGATTTAATGATTTTTCGGGGAAGCCCCTGACCGTGTCTCTTCTTGGGGTAATTTGACCGAGAGGGGGGAGCCAAAAAACAAAGTGGAAGAGCGAAATAGGTCTGGGGGGAACGGCCCCCGATCTGTGTTTCCACAAATGAGAGTCGGTGCCACTCAGAGAAAAGAGACTTTTATTAATTACCTGGAAGGGGACGAAGGAAGAAGATGCTGAAGAGGCAGATCTTGGGCCTGTGAGGAGGATGAGAAGGGGGTTTCTGCCGCCTGAACTCTTCAGGCACCAAGAAGATGGAGCGAGCGGGTAATTGGGTGACAGGATGATGGGCCAAAGGGTTTCTGTCGAGAAGGAATTGTTTTGTTCGTTCCCTCTGGAGCTGCAAGGTCTGGATTAATTGAGGATATTCCTGAAGCTTACGCAGAGGCTTCCACTGAGGTGTGTGGTGAAGATCTCACACGTTCCCCAAGAGTGGAAGATATTAGGAAGGATGTTGAGAAAGAGGCCTCAACAACTGCTGGGGGGTCTCAGGCAGATGGAAGGAAAGAGGCTGGTATAAATAAGCCCCTTGATACATCTCAGGTGAGGGGGAGTGTTGCTTAGCACCCACCTAGGACAACTCATTGACTCCAGCCAGAGTGATAAGAACCTAAGAGGAGCCCTGCTGGATCAGGCCACAGCCCATCTAGTCCAGCATCCCGTCTCACACAGTAGCCCACCAATTGCTTCTTGGAATCTCAAGCAGAGACAAGGGCAAACTTCCTGCTCTTGAATCTCAGCAGATGGCCAAGAACAGGTCCAATGTGCTGACAGCCAAGAGGGCAACCAGAGGAACCTCAATTCATTAGAATCATAGAGTTGGAAGGGACCTCCAGGGTCATCCAGTCCAACCCCCTGCTCAATGTGGGATTCCCTAAACCATCCCAGACAGATGTAGGTCCAGCCTCTGCTTGAAGGTCTCCAGTGAAGGAGAACCCAACCTATTCCAATGACTGACCACCCTCACTGTCAGGAAGTTTCTGTATTGACTCCCTTGAAGATTCATCCCATTGTTTCTAGTCCTCCCATCTTGTGCAAGTGAGAATAGGGACGATCCCTCTGCACTGTGATGGCCCATCGGGGACTCGAAGACCACTATCATGTCTCTTCTCAGTCTTCATTTCTGCAGGCTAAACATCCCTAGATCCTTCAACCTTTCCTCGTAGGGTATGCTTTCCAGACCACTCACCATTTTGGTAGCCCTCCTTTGGACTTGCTCTAGTTTGCCAATGTCATTTTTGAACTGGGGTGCCCAGAACTGGACACAGGACTCTAGACGAGGCCTGACCAAAGTAGAGTCAAGAGGCATGATTACTTCTTAATGCATCCTAGCAGAAATGTACAAGCAAAAGCCCTATGGGCCACATCTGGACCAGATCAAAGGATGTTTATCAGATTATTAATGACTGCCCTGTCACGGTGGGAGGGGGGGGGCAGGAGACACCTTCCCTTTTCCTGCCTTGGTCTGCACTGTCCATGAATTAAATAGAAGGGTGTAGAGGAGAGAGCAGGAGAAATGCCACTTTTGGGGCGTGATGCACAGACCCTCCACCTTAGCCGGTGAAGAGAGATGCCCTCCCCACATCTGTCCTCTGCTTGTTAGCATAGGTGCTCATTTGCACACGCACACCAGTTTGCATGGGATGATGGGAACGGTAGTTTTGGAACCTCTAGAGGGCTGCACATGAGCAGCCCTCGCTCACAGGATGGAGGAGGCCCCTGTTTCCTACATCAATGGAACAAGCCTGGCTCAAAGCCAGCAGCCCCTCTCAAGATTTTGGGGGGTTAGCAAGGAGCTTGCTGGAGGTCTATGCTATGGAGGTGCATGAATATTTGAAATATTCATTATCTGTACAAATTCAGATGAATTTGGACATTCATATACAAATAATTTGGACATTCATATGTGTACGGATACGCACGCATTGCATATGTATCCGCATGTATCCTGTGCACATCTATACGCATCTGTACAGACACATACGGGATGTGTACAGGATTTGTAACACTGGATACGTATTGAATATTTGAATGAACAGATAGGAATATATTTTGTATTGGTTCGAATGTCCAGACATTAGTTTTTCTTTATTCGTACGAATTCAGATTTTTGAATATTCGATTCATTCCAAATCGAACGTGGAAAATTGCATTCGTGCGCGCCCCCACTGCATGCTGGGGGCCTCACCCTGCCCGGCGCATACTTGCATCCCTTGGCGGGGGAGGCCCTCATCACGCTCCGGCACACAGAGCAAGAGCTTCGCCTCCTGTAATGTAGCAGAGAGTAATGCATGGACGGCTGCCCTTCCTGTATGTAAGTAACGCGGGGCGCGCCTTCCATTTATTGAATATTACATAAACCCATAAACCCCAACTTAAATGGTCAGAGTGCAAAGTGCAGCAGCCCAGGGGAGTCTTAGCCCAGCATCTTCTCTGCCTCCTCCAAGACGTAAGGCCCCCGCCGGCCATAAACCCCCCTCCGGCATCAGGGAGCGTCCGCCCCCTCCCCTGTAATTATAAGAGCCTCAATTATAGCTCCATGCGCCGCTGGACCCCGGGGGACCTGTGGGTTAGTTACTGTTGGGATAGAGGTCCGTGGGAAGGGAGGAGGAAGGGGGCAGGGAGCAGAAGAAGTACTCTTGTGCCTCAACTTTCTCCTAGGCCACCTGGAGGGATTCACACACCATGGGCACAGGAACACCAATGCCAGATGGTCTGGACGGCCCAGACTGAAAGCGGTGTGAAACTCAGATGGGATGCCCATCTGAGGGAAGGAAGATTGGGACAGACATGGAAGAAGAAGAGTTGGCTTTTCTACCCCACTTTTCTCACCCATTAAAGGGGACTCAAAGCTGCTGACAAAGCTTCTGTTCTTCTCCCCACAACAGAAAAGCCTGTGAGGTAGGTGGGGCTGTGAAAGCTCAGAAGAGAGCGGTGACTTGCCCAGGGTCATCCAGCTAAGCTTTATGGAGGAGTCTGGAATCAAACTCAGTATTCCCAGATCAGGGTCTGGCTCCTTAGCCACTAGACCAAACTGGCTCTCAGATCCATCTTTAGGGGCCAGTCTGGGGCACAGAATCTGATTCCAGCCAGGTGTGGAAGCTGCAGCCTGACCGCTTCCTCCTCACCAGGGAGCAGGCCATCTGTTGTTCTTCAGGAACTGGCTGGACAACAGGTTGGCTGCAGGCTCAAGGGTAGGACAGAGGAAGAGAAGGAGGCCAGAAGCGTGCGGAAGAGGAGGTGGAGCCTGGGTGAGAAACAGCCAAAAGCACCCTTAGGCCTGCAGCAAAACACAACCTCTGAGTCACTGAAGCCAAGAGAGCAACCAGATGCCTGGTATCCCACAATACTAGAACCAGGGGGCACCTATGAAGCTGATGGGCAGGAGAGTCGGATCCGACAAGGGGAAGCATTTCTTCACCCAGAGGGTCATCAGTTTATGGAATTTGCTGCCGGAAGAGGTGGTGACAGCTACCAGCCTAGATGGCTTGAAGGAAGGGTCAGACAAATTTATGGATGACAGATGTATCAATGGCTACTAGAATGAATGCCTGGGTGTGGCATCCTAACCCCAAGCCCAGCCTGGCTCACAAAAAGTTTTTTCTGAAAAAGCAAAGCAAGTACAGATACCATAGCGGCACCATATTGGCGCTAGATTCTTCCCGTCTGGATGCAGAGGGGAGAAATGCTAGTTTTTGCCTCTTTCTTGTGGACCATGCAGGCCTTTGAATACATCCATCCTGTTTCTCTCTTCCACCCAAGTCCCATCATCTGCAGCCTTTCCTCCTGATGGACATTTCTGCTCCTCTTGCCCCAAATATGTGGCTTGCCCCTTTGTGGACCTTGTCCAGTTCCCCGATTTCCCCCGAAGGCGAACGTTTCCTGGGGTCGGGGTGCTGGGAGTCACGCCTGCTTTGCTGGCAATTGAGAGAGAAGGAGGAGAGAGAGATTTCACATGGAGGAGGGAGTCAGGGAAGATCAGATTCAGCCCAGCTCAGCGGTGTGCGGTTGGAAGAGCCCTTCAGCACAGGGAAGATTAATTTAGCAGGAGAAAGAGGGCAGCATGGAACCGGAGGGGAGCAAGCATGGCGAACAGGAGGGGGAAGCAACCCAAGTTGGGGAGAAGGCCATGCTGGTCTTTCCCTCCCTTAATAAGATACCAGCAAACCCCGCAACAAGGTCTGCCCTTAGGGATTTTCGCACTGCAACGCGTTCCAAACGGAACGCGTACAGGCAGGCAGCTTAAGACACTTCCGGGCGCTTTCACCGTTCACACACAGGCGCGCCGGAAGGAGCTACGTCCCGGCGGCCGTCGGAGGCGACAGACGGGATGCACCGAATCGGGGTTCCCCTGTCCCATCTGCCAGGGTCACTGACCCTGGCAGACGGGAAAGGGGAACCCCGATTCGGTGGGTCCCGTCTACCGGCTTCGCCGCGCCGGCGCAATCGCCGGCCCGGCAAGTTGGGCCCTGGGGGCGTGCCGACGGCTGTCAGGGAGAGAAGCGTGCGAACGCTTCTCTCACGGAACGCGCCGGGGCGGCTCGTCCGCGTTCGAACGGATGCAGAGCACTTTAAAGTGCTCTGCATCCGGAACGCGTGGAGGACAGCTCCGGACATGCCGGGACGGAAACCCGGCCGCAGCAATGCATATGCTGCGTCCGGAGCTGTCCTCCACGCGTTCGGGAAAGGCCAATGCGAAAAGGCCTCTTGTCTCTGCTTGAGATGCCCATGGGCAATTGGTGGGCCAATGTGTGGGACAGGATGGTGGACTGGATGGGCTGTGGCCTGATCCAGCAGGGCTCCTCTTAGGTTCTTATGGACTAGATGGGCTGTGGCCTGATCCAGCAGGGCTCCTCTTAGGTTCTTATGGACTAGATGGGCTGTGATCCAGCAGGGCTCCTCTTAGGTTCTTATGGACTAGATGGGCTGTGGCCTGATCCACCAGGGCTCCTCGTAGGTTCTTATGGACTAGATGGGCTGGGGCTGATCCAGCAGGGTCCTCTGAGGTTCTTATGGACGAGATGGCCTGTGGCCTGATCCAGCAGGGCTCCTCTTAGGTTCTTATGGACTAGATGGGTTGTGGCCTGATCAAGCAGGGTCCTCTGAGGTTCTTAAGGACTAGATGCGCTGTGGCCTGATCCAGCAGGGCTCCTCTTAGGTTCTTATGGACTAGATGGGCTGTGGCCTGATCCAGCAGGGCTCCTCTTAGGTTCTTATGGACTAGAAGGGCTGTGATCCAGCAGGGCTCCTCTTAGGTTCTTATGGACTAGATGGGCTGTGGCCTGATCCACCAGGGCTCCTCTTAGGTTCTTATGGACTAGAAGGGCTGTGATCCAGCAGGGCTCCTCTTAGGTTCTTATGGACTAGATGGGCTGTGGCCTGATCCACCAGGGCTCCTCTTAGGTTCTTAAGGACTAGATGGGCTGTGGCCTGATCCAGCAGGGCTCCTCTCAGGTTCTGGTGCTCTTGAAAATTGCTAATTTCACCCAAGTGTGAGGAGGTTCTTGCTGAACCAGCTGAAACCTTTGCGAATATGCAATTTCCCCCTTTTGTCTCTGGGCCATGAAGGCCCTACAGGAAATTCTGCTAGTGACGCTCTTGCACATTTGGAAAGATTGATTAGTTGAAGAGTGCTGAGAGCAGAGCCCCGGCTTCCCTCCTGCGAGCCCCAGGTTTGAAAATCCCTGCTCTACTAGTCATGCCAAAAGAAATTAATAAGGATCCTGATTGCTAATGGGCCCCTCCCAGGCCCCCAGCACCTTGGAATCCTTCACCTGAGTGCGGATGTGAGTCCTTATTGATTGCAATGGCAGCTTGGAAATGACTTCAGGGGAGCACGGGGGTTGCTGTCGATGGGGGCTTCTAAGGGCAGCGTGTGTGAGTCTGTGTCTGCACTGCCTGGCAGTCGCCTTACATTCTTTGAGATAAAGTCGCCTTACATTCTTTGAGATAAAGATGGAGCAGCCATCAACGGTGTTAACATAGGTGGGATGTGGCCTGGATGTGAGCCTGTAGGAGGGCCAGATGTTCCCACCATCATGTGCATCCCCTCCAGATGTTCTTATCTTCCACTGTATCCTCTACATTCCTCCAGATGTTCCCATCATACACTGCATTCCTCTGCTGTTCCCATTAGATGCTCCATCCACTGTATTCCTTCAGATCTTCCCATAATTCTCTGCACTAACCGAATCCAAGCATACCCTGCATGTATGTTGCATCCCTCCAGATGCTGCATCCCTCCAGATGTCCCCATCATCCACTGCATCCCTCCTGGTGTTTCCATTATTTGCTGCATCCACTGCACCCCTCCAGGTGTTCTCATCATTCTCCACATCCACTGCATCCCCCCAGATGTTCCCAACACCCACTGCATTCACCCTATCATTCCAGGTCTTCCCATCACGCATAGTATTCATGGCATCCCTCCAGATGTTCCCATCGTTCGCTGTACCCGCTGTATCCCTCCAGATGTTCCTCAGTTGAAGTTCCAATCAACCACTGCCAGCCCTTGCCTCTCCCCAGTCATCTTCTCATGATCGTGTATACTTTGTTGCTTCTAAACCTTCGGAAACAGGTGGGTGGGGACCTGGTCATGCCTGTGTCAGGACTGGAGAAGCACGCAGGCTGTTTTGAAGTGTAGGCAGCTGAATGAGGGATCTTTTGAATGAGGAGGAGAGAGCATAAACACTGGCAGTACAAATGCAAGACGGCCATTAGGAAAGCTAAGAAAGATTGCTAAAAACATCGAAAGAAATAACAAGAACTTCTATCAGTATATCAGAAGTAGGAATCCAACCAGGAGAGCAGTTGGACCACTAGACAGTAAAGGACAGAAAGGGATAATTAAAGAAGACACGGAGATTGCAGAGAGACTAAACAAATTTTTTGCCTCCGTATTCACGGAGGAAGACAGAAGACACATGCCAGTAGCTGAGCCTGTATTTTCTGAAGAGTTAAACTGTACAGAAATAACCAAGGAAGAGGTCCTGGCGTGTCTTAATAAACTAAATGTGAACAAGTCACCGGGACCAGATGGTATTCATCCAAGAGTCCTTAAGGAACTCAAATGCGAAATTGCCGAACTTCTAGCAAAAATATATAATCTTTCCCTAACATCAGGTTCCGTACCTGAGGACTGGGAGGTAGCAAATGTAACACCAATCTTCAAAAAAGGATCCAGGGGTGATCCAGGCAATTACAGACCAGTTAGCTTAACGTCAGTTCCGTGTAAGGTGATGGAAACCATTATTAAAGACAAAATTAGTGTGCATATGGAGGAGCAAGCATTGCTGAACAAAAGCCAGCATGGCTTCTGCAAAGGTAAATCATGCCTCACAAACTTGTTGGAATTCTTTGAGAGTGTCAATAAACACGTGGATAAAGGTGAACCAGTAGACATTGTCTATCTGGACTTTCAGAAGGCTTTTGACAAAGTCCCACATCAAAGGCTACTGAGTAAACTCATCAGCCATGGAATAACAGGACAGGTTCTGTCCTAGATTTCTGACTGGCTTAAGGGCAGGAAGCAGAGAGTATTTATTTATTTATTTACATTTCTATCCCGCCCCATACTCGAAGGTCTCTGGGCGGGTTACAACCTTAAAACAACAGATTAAAACAGAATATACATTAAAAGACTTTAAAAATTCAACACTCTAAAACAATACACATTATGTTTACAATGATAGTGTCTGTCCTGGGAGGGGAATATAATCAGCTCACCCAAAGGCTAGGGGAAAAGAGGTGCATCTTCACCGCCTTCCTAAATATATGTAAGGAAAGGGCAAGACGCACCTCAAGGGGGAGGCTATTCCATAGTCTAGGGGCCATCACAGAAAAGGCTGTCTCCCGGGTGCCCACCAGCCTCACTACTGAAGATGGCAGGACAACCAGGAGGGCCTCACCACTTGCTCTTAAGGCTCGGACAGGCCGATATGGGAGGAGGCTACTAGAATGGATGCCAAAGTACATCTTTCAGGCTGGGGGGACAAGCAGGACGCCTCTAAGGCCATTTGCTGGGATTCGAGAGCAGGAGAAGGTTTGCCCTTGTCTCTGCTTGAGATGCCCATGGGCAATTGGTGGGCACTGTGTGCGACAGGATGCTGGACTAGATGGTCTGTGGCCTGATCCAGCAGGGCTCCTCTTGGGTTCTTATGTTCTTAAGTGGAACACTAGATATCGGGGAGCATGCTAAGGTAAAATATTAGTATTTCTGAGTGAAAATCCTTACTGAAGGAAGCGAAACCTATTCTCCCTGCATTTGCTTTTCACTTGGAAGCTCTGATATAAAAGCATTCAGAAGGAGATGTAGAAGTTTTGTATCCGGTGACTTTGTTCAAGAATTCAACTCTCAAGGATTGTGGAAAATGCAAATCTGCTAAACCCAAAAGGAGGGAAAAATGGCCTTTCAGTTTGATAAGGACTGATTTGACTTTCATGAGGAGCCACTTAATTTTTGTGTGTGTGGAGGGGGTGTTAGGAGAAAATTCTCTGACATGGAAAGGAGAATGTTGTAAAATTAGGTTTGGGGAGTTATTTTATCTAGAAAGGCAAAAAGGTTGCTTGACCTCGTGCTGGTATAATAAGGAAAACGGCGTGCTCTTCTAAAATACCTGGGAAACCGTTTGATTCCTGATATGTCTTCGTGAAGCTTGCTTTAAAAAAAGAATTAAGAGAACTGATTGTGTGTGAAATGACTCAAAATGTAGATTTTACATAGAAGGTAACTAATACGCATGTCTCTCTGCATTTTTCTCCTTTCATCCCATTACCTGGGAAGATTTCAGCACCAAGTCTGTCTTTGCCCATGAGGACCACATCCTTATGGCTTTTGGAATGGTTTTTCCTCCCTTTTTCTATTTAAATATGTGCCTACAGAGTTGCATGTCTTATTTACCAAGGTTGGGGCCAAGACAGAAGCAACCCTGGATGGTGCCTAAATATCCTATTTCCCAAAAACCCAGCTGCCATTTTAGGTCTGTCTTGGCCCTCCACACGCGTGGCCCCCATGTCCAGACTAGAGGCCTATTTGCACTATGGCCTCTAGTGAAGAAGTAGTGAACATCTGGTGAAAAGCATCCACATGCGCTGGAGGCTGTTACAGCCTCCAAGTGTGCCCACCCTCACCAGAAGTTCACTGAGCCGGTTTGGTCTAGTAGCTGGGGAGCCAGATTCCTATCTGGGAACATAAGAACATAAGAGAGGTCCTGCTGGATCAGGGCACAGCCCAACTAGTTCAGCATCCTGTTGCACACAGTAGCCCGCCAAATGCTCACGGGCATCTCAAGCAGAGACAAGGACAAACCTTTTCCTGCTCTCGAGTCCCAGCAGATGGCCTTAGAAGCGCCCCAGTTCCTCCCCCAGCCTGAAAGATGCACCTAGGCATTCGTTCTAGTAGCCATTGATACATCTGTCATCCATAAATTTGTCTAACCCTACCTTAAAGCCATCCAGACTGGTAGCTGTCACCACCTCTTCCAGCAGCACATTCCATAGACCGATGACCCTCTGGGTGAAGAAATACTTCCCCTTGTCAGATCTGACTCTCCTACCCATCAGCTTCATAGAGTGCCCCCTGGTTCTAGTGTTGTGCGATAGAGAAAAGAAATGTTCTCTATCCACCTTTTCTATACCATGCATGATTTCATATACTCCAATCAGGTCCCCTCTCAAACGCCGTCTCTCCAGACTGAAGAGGCCTAGACGTTGCAGCCTGGTTTCATAAGGGAGGTTTTCCAGACCCTTAATCATTCTGGTTGCCCACTTCTGTGCCACCAGCTGCAAATGTGGCATCCCCCCTCCCTTACTGGCACAGAAAGCCAGGACTGGGTTAGGAGGCACGGAAAAAGTTTTAAATTAAGTTTAATAAATTTTAAAACAATTTTTCAAACCCAAAGCCGCTACAAGCAGTTTTGCGCTACTCTGCTCCACCGGGAACCATGAGAATGCCCAGCAAGCTTAAAAGGGAGAAAATTAAGCCATTATCATGATTGCCTTGGCAATTGGGAAATGGGGTTGGAATATTTTGGAAAAAGGACAAAAACCAAGCCATTATCCTGCCTGCCTTGGTGACTGGGAACCGGGGTGGAATATTTGCTGTGGAAAAGGGACAAAAATTAAGCCATTATCCTTCCTGCCTTGGCAATCAGGATTTTTTCACTCCCAAAAAATATCAGTGGTTGCGATCTCCAGTGCACAGGGCAGGAATGGCAAGAACCCTCCACCTCCCAATGACATAAGTGCCAATTTCCTCCCAAAATAGCCTGGGATTATCCTCATGCTCATTCTTGGCTCACTAAGCAATGCATGCTGGGACTTCAAATTGTGCCCAGACTTGTTTTTTCGGGTAGCGAATTTGGTCCTGGTCTGGCACGGTTTGGGGTGATTTGGTCTGTGGAAACTGGACCAAATTAAAAATGCATGGGGACACCCCTTGCTGAACCCGATTTCAGTACCGGACCAAATGTGCATGGGGACCCGCTGTTTCAGAGCGAGAGATCACACCAGCAAAGTGACCAGTAATTTTCCTTCCACACGATCTATCCCAAAGGGAATTTTCTGAGTTATTTAACACTGAAAGAAAACAGCTTCTTGTCACTTTGCTGATGTGTCCTCTCACTCTGAAAGTGGACTGAAGCTGGATTAAACCTTAGGTGTGACCACACCCATGACTGCAGATCTTTTCCCTGTGGACAAGGCCATATGTATGTAGTTCCATATCTTAATCTTCAACCAAATCTCTCTGCATTTTGTCTATTATAAGAGACTTAGCTAGGCTTGCTTGGAATGGAAGAAGATACTGAGACTACAGGACTCTAAATCAATGGTGAAAGGGAGAAAGGAAAATGACTCGGTCCCAAATTGAAACTGACAACATTATTTACAACTTTATAATGCAGGAGTAGCTGCTCTCTTCCTGTATCGGAGTCATCCGGAGTTACTGCAGCATTTGAAATGGTTGCATGAGAAAATTCATTTGGTGATACATCAAACTCTGTATATCTGCTGACGCTTCAGCAGTCAGGGAATCAGTTCAAGAAAAGTTACTCCCTGCCCAAGATTCCTTCTTCTTGCTGCTCATGCTGATCTAGTTGAGATCCCCCATCCCCAGTGGATCAGGGATTTTGCACTTTGCTTCCCCTCGGCTGGGTGAGAAAGGAGAGCAGTGAATTAATTTTAGCCATTCCCTCCCCCTGCGATAGAATATTTACCTTATTCAATCATGGAGCTGTTCCTCTTCTGGGTGCCACTATTTTGGCTGTGGTGCCCTCTGTGATGACCGGTGTGTCAACACTTGTCACCATGATGACGCTAAGGCTGTGTCCCCATGCTGGGACACTCTTTGGGCACTGTTTGGGCATGCATGGGCCAGGCATGGGACCGGGAACACATCACGGGCATCCCCATGACATTCCCGGCAACGTGGGACAGGTATGGTTTGGGTGTGGATGGTGGCATCCCCATGTGAACCATGCCGAACCCTGGTACAGGGGAGCAGCGCCCCCTCCTCTCTGGCCCCTCTCTCCTCATTGGAAGCCGGATTGATGCCAGCCCACCCCTGTGCCGCATCCCCTAGAAGACAGGGAAACAAGTTAAAATAAAGCTTCATTCATAATAATAACTTTTTAAAAAAATTTAAAACACCGAAAGCCACTATGAGGTTTAGCGGCAGTAGGCGCTTGAGCAGTTGTGCGCACCTCCGCTCCACCGGGGACCACAGGAACGCCCGTCAACTTTATTTATGATCGCCTTGACAGTTGGGATAACTGTGCACACGCAGTCACGTCTATGGTCATCTGAGGTGCCAGAATCCTTGTGTGGCACCTCAGATGACCCTGGAGCACCGGAAGAGATGTGGATGGTCATGCTGCTGGAAGCCTGAGGTAAGGTTTTGGTAAACGTTGGTTAAGGTGCAGAGCATGATCTCGTGCTACACACCTAACCAACGATTAGTGAACTTCTGGTGAGGGTGGGCACACAGCCTCCTCCGCGTGCAGATGCTCTTCACCAGAAGTTCACTAATTCTTCACTAGAGGCCATAGTGTGAATAGGCCTCTGGAATAACTGGAGCCACTGATCTAGATGGTGTGGAGGTGTGGGTCGGTTCAGCACTGTCTGCGCTGACTATGGCTGCATTCACACCTAATAGGGGGCTGTGGTGCGCCCTCGTGGTGCGCGCTCCTGGTGTCCTTGGCTCATTCTGAGCCCGGACACCAACTAGGTAGGTCTGTGTGTGCGCCGGCATGTCCCTGGGCCCTGGGATGGGTGGGGTTGTCTGCGGGGCCTAGGCACTTTGATCCAGGCTCCTATGCCCAGCAGAGGGTTGCAATTGGGTGGGCGGGGGAGCCTTGGCTTACCAGAAAGATGCGCTCCGGTCGCCCAAGATGTCCCTGAGCCCCTCGCCCACAGCCAGCTCGAGATCGGCCTCCTCCCACACTGGAAAGGGGCAAAAGGAAGCCAGTCTTGGTGCCTCCCCGACTCTGGCAGCTGCAATAGGGCTGCCAGAACCAGGAAGGACCCACCTCCCCGCGCGTGAGGCCGTCACCTACCTTGCCTGGCTGCAGTGGTGCTTTGCAAGTGCGCCGACCCTGGTAGATGCCAGAGGGGACCCACCGAATCGCAGGTCCCCTCTGACGTCTACCAGGGTTGGTGCGCCCGCGCGTTTGCCACCGCAGCCCGGCAAGGTAGATAATTAGCGCGGCCCCCATCAGCTGTTTGGCCGATTTTCAGCCAATGCTGGTGTGTGTGTGGGGTGCCTATGGCTGTCAGGGAGGGAAGGATCTGCGAATGCTTCCCTCCCCAAATGGCCGGGGATGCTTCAAATGTGCGTGGAGAGCAGTTGGAGGCGCACTGGGGCGGCTTAGCCATCCCAGCAGTGCGTATGCTGCGTCTCCAACTGCTCTCCACGTGTTCGAACACCCTGCGTGCGAAAAGGCCTCTGTATTCCTGATCTGTTCCAGTTTAAACTGTTCAGAACCTCGACTCCAGAGCACTATATTGCCATTTTAAAAGAGACAACTTCAAACTGCTTTCATTTTCCCTTTGTTTCCCATGCTTTTACAGACTGTAAGCCACTCAGGCCTTAGGGTATAGGGTGGGATAAAAATGCCAAATCATCAATAAATACAAGTGCATAGTAAAGCGACGTAGCTGCTTTTCCTGCCTCAAAAACTATACAGTAGCTCTATTTATGTGGCCGAATGTTGCATTATTTTCCTTCTCTCTGCATGCACTGCTGCCCACCGCGGCCTCCCCTCACCCAGGAACTGGGAGGTAGATTCCCTGCTCACCCCTTACAAGTTGTCTCCGTATTGTTTTGTGTGTTTGGACCAGTGATTCATCTTGAATCTCACCATCAGATAACAATTCCTTGTCCTTTAGTTTGCTACCGGAGGATGTGGTGACAGCAACCAGCCTGGGTAGATTTAAGAAAGGGTTAGATACCTTCATGGAGGACAGGGGTATGAATGGCTACTAAAATGGGTGCCCAGGTGCCACCTCCAGGTAAGAGAGACAGGCAGGAGGACTTTCGATGCCATCTGCAGAGTGTTGAAAGATGGTGAAGGTTCTGCTCGAGGTGCCCAGAAAAGCAGCTGGGGGTAGGATCGTGCACGGATATTCGTAGGCATTTGAAATTCAATCAAATGTGCCAAATTTTGACATTCGAACTCAAACAGATTGTCCGGAAACTTGAATGTAAACATTCGAATTTCAAATTTCGGATCTATTTGTTTGAATTATCCAGACATTCATATGTGTATGGGTTTGTACACAATTTATCCTTGAAGATCTGCATCTTTCCTGTATCTGTACGTATTTTTATGGATCCGTATGGGACGAAAACGGGTTGCATACGGGATAACTATGGGATGCATACAGATAACTATGGGATGCTTTGGCCAGGGGCGCGCGCCTGCACAGAGAGCCTCTTGAAGCCTGGCACAGCCCTGGCCAATCCGGAGGCATGCCGGACACACGCACAAAGTGAATTGGGACCTTGCAGTCAGAATCGGCTTGGCTTCGTTAAGGTAAGGAGAGGATTGCTCGCGCTCTCCCCAGGGTGGGATGGGGGGGGTAGGTGAAGCTCCCCCTGGCTCCAGAAGCCACGATCCACAGTTTCTGGGGTGAGGGGGAGCCCCGAGATAGGAGTCCCCCGGCTCGCCATGCTCAGCTCCGGAGGAGCCAATCATGGTAGGTCAGGGGAGGGCCTCCAGAGATCCAGATTGAGATGGTTGCTCTGCTTCCGCACTGCACCCACCTCACATCCGGATCTAAATCAGGCCTTCTGTTCCGTGTGCGGACGGAAGTGGTGGTAGTAGATCTGTATCTATCTTACCACAGATTTCCGAAATACAGATCTAATAGATCCGTATTTCGGAGGTCCAGTGCGGAAGCACCCAATGTGTTTCCACGGGTGGTCTAGCACCCAATAGCACTGGGTGGTAGCCTGCCTGCTGCAGAAATACTGGAGCAACCATGTGCAAATCCAGATCTACCCACAGGTGTTTTGGGGGGCAGGGGGTGCAATCTCTGTAAACGCTCTGGAGAATCTTCGAAGATCCTCCTGAGTGGCTCCGGAGAATCTCCTGAGTGATCTGCCGCTAACTTCGAAGATCCTCCGGAGCCTTTGACAACAGCATTGCTCTCGCAAGGGGTTCTCTTCGGAGCCTGTGCTAATCTCCAAAGGCAACTTCGGAGGGACTTCGGAGCCGGCTTTGGAGTGACTTTGAAGTTTTGAGTTTGGGGCACCACCCATGGGTGCCCCCCGAGCCTCCTCTAGACCCTATTGCCCAATTGTAGTGGAAATAGGTTCCCTATAATCCAGATTTGATGCCTGAAGATCCCATTGTAGACCCTTTTAATGGGGTCTACAGGAAATCCAGGTTATAGGTCCTGAAGAACCCATATGATCTGGATTTCCCTAGCTGTGGTGGAAATAAATGTGGCTCTAATGGGGTTTGTAGTGGAAATGGGGTCATCCTGCTCTGAGCCTAATGGGTCCTTAATGGGTCCTTAGTGCTAGTGGAAAAACACACTAAGGAAACTCCTACAGCTTGAGGAGAAACCTGCAACTTCTCTGCCTCCCACCTGTTGCTGCTCTGGCAGCTCATACTGGAAGATGAATGGTTCTGATTCAGGCTGACCTGCTTACTGGAGCGCGGTGGTGATTTTGAGGCTTCAGAGAGAAAGGGGTCAGTGTAATGGAGCCATTTTTCACTGGAAACAGTGAACGGCTCAGATGAAACTCTATTTTTGCTTAAAATCTGCTGGGCAGGAGCTTTTCACAGCATGGCAGCTTTGAGAGGTTGTCACTTTGCTGCAGCATGATACTTTGTTATGGCGACAACTTTGGACTCGTGTCTAGCAGCGCCCTCATGCTCGGAATCTTTAAAGGATCAAAGGTTTGGTTTGGCATATGCACACAGTTAGCAGAGCAGCTGTTCTCTGTGGAGGGAAAATAACTAGACCAATTTGGATACAGAGTATGAGCTCATTGCAGAGTACGAAGCACACAGAGCAACTTTATTACGAGGCAAATAGAAACAATGAGAAATTGGGGGGAATTTTAATCAGTGGTAGTAGCTGCTCGAAGTGAGAGGTTGTCAAAGTAAGTAAAGAAGATCAAATACAAAGAGGGGAAACTGTAACAGTAACTGTGACAAAAATACACAGAATAGGCTTAGCATGAAAGTTATCAGCCCTAACAATTGATATATGACTAGGGAAAGAGAATGGAAGTCGGCCAGGTTAGGGGCACGCAGGCTAGGGATTTTTCAGCCAATCAGAACCTGTTGCTAGGAAGGGGAAGGATGATTAGAGGGTGAGGAATTAAGGGCTTGCAGAACTTGGATTTGTGGCTTGGTTGGTGCACCTCCGTATAATGAACTCTATCCCTATAGTTCTGTTAGTTCAAGGCCCTTATCAATTGCCACACACACATGTATCAATAGTAGGGATAAGCACAAATATTTGTAGCATTTGTTATTCGAACAAACTTGCAAAAAAATTGGACATTTGTGCATGAGTTGAAAGTTACAACATTCATACATTAAGAGTATAAGAACATAAGAGAAGTCCTGCTGGATCAGGCCACAGCCCATCTAGTCCAGTGTCCTGTTGCACACAGTCAACATTCGTATGAATAGTCCATACATTAGTTAAACTGTGGATACATATCAATATGTATGCATTTGTATAGGTTACCTATCCAATACGTATCCGATATGTATGTGTTGGTATAGGATACGTATTCAATACGTATGCATTCATAGAGGATCCATACCCAGGATACATATGCGTTTGTATCGGTTATTCATACAAATTCGTATTGAATAGAATCCTGACACATTCGAAGGGGATCTATTTGAATGAGCACGAATTTCCTAACATTTGATTCATTATGGATTGAATGTTAAAAAAAAACCATTTGTGCACATCCCTAATCAATAGTCATCAATTGATTGGGTGCTAGACCACTACTCATCAATCAGAACTCCAAAAATGAAGTGGGGTGATCCAGTCAAGGTCCAAATCTCCTTTAACTAAAAGTTCTAAAGTTTGAATGCTAAAAGGAAAGCGAGGGTGAGAGGAGGAAGTGGTCAAAGGGAAGGGAGAGAGAGGGATTATACCTTTCTCGGGATCTTCTCTTGATTAGAGGCAGGCTTCAGAGCTCAGGAAAAGGGATTGTGTTGCCAAACCATGCTTTCACACACACTCACGCAAAGGTCTAGGCAAAACTGAGTTCAGTAGCAGCCTCAAGAGGCTAGCTCAGGAGGCCATTTTGGCACCCTAGAGAACTTTGTCCGCAGGTGGATACTGGCAGAGGGTCCAGGCCCCTCAGGAATAATTAGCTGTACGTGCTTCATTGGACTTGCCAAAGTGAGATGTCACGAGCAGCTGATCGAACATTTAAAGGCCACCTAACTTGCTAGGAGCAATCAATCCAAGGTCAAGCTGCCCTGGGCATTAGCAGCAACACGAAAGCTTGAAAACTTCAAGACAGAAGAGACATCTCGGACACTTTTCTTTGGTTTAATAGTGATTTCATTGGTGATCTTCTTAGAAGCAGAAGCAGGGACACAGAATGATGAGCCTTGGCAGAAAGAGGGACTTGGTCTTCTGTTGTACCTTGGCAGAAGCTTGCAAAAAGGGCACCTATTCTTATATCCCAAAATGTACCCTCAAGGTATTCATTCAGATGTTCCAGGCCAGATTAAACAAGGAGAAGTGAATGGGTTTTTGTACTTGGATGCCCATATTTACATTTTAATCTTGCAGCTGTCTCATTTGGAACACAGTCTGTTGCAAGCTGATGGGGTTAAGTTGTTCTTGAGGCACAAGTAGTTAAGTAAAGAGATGTTTCTGGTAGGAAGCAGCCAAATGTTAAAGTGTCCTTTAGGGGGCCAGTTGATCAAGGGGTATGTGGAGGGGGCAGCTGTACTCACGTCTTCATATAGCCAAGATGAATTCTGATCTTGGACAAATCCTGTGTTTCATGGTAACTCACCTACATAAGAGAACCTAAGAGGAGCCCTGCTGGATCAGGCCACAGCCCATCTAGTCCATAAGAACCTAAGAGGAGCCCTGCTGGATCAGGCCACAGCCCATCTAGTCCATAAGAACATAAGAGGAGCCTTGCTGGATCAGGCCGCAACCCATCTAGTCCATAAGAACCTAAGAGAAGCCCTGCTGGATCAGGCCACAGCCCATCTAGTCCATAAGAACCTAAGAGGAGCCCTGCTGGATCAGGCCACAGCCCATCTAGTCCATAAGAACCTAAGAGGAGCCCTGCTAGATCAGGCCACAGCCCATCTAGTCCATAAGAACATAAGAGGAACCTTGCTGGATCAGGCCACAACCCATCTAGTCCATAAGAACCTAAGAGGAGCCCTGCTGGATCAGGCCACAGCCCATCTAGTCCATAAGAACATAAGAGGAGCCTTGCTGGATCAGGCCACAGCCCATCTAGTCCATAAGAACCTAAGAGGAGCCTTCCTGCTGGATCAGACCACAGCCCATCTAGTCCATAAGAACCTAAGAGGAGCCTTCCTGCTGGATCAGGCCACAGCCCATCTAGTCCATAAGAACCTCAGAGGAGCCATGCTGGATCAGGCCACGGCCCATCCACTCCATAAGAAACTCAGAGGAGCCCTGCTGGATCAGGCCACAGCCATCTAGTCCCTAAGAACCTAAGAGGAGCCCTGCTGGATCCGGCCACAGCCCATCTAGTCCCTAAGAACCTAAGAGGAGCCCTGCTGGATCAGGCCACAGCCCATCTAGTCCATAAGAACCTAAGAGGAGCCTTCCTGCTGGATCAGGCCACAGCCCATCCAGTCCATAAGAACCTAAGAGGAGCCCTGCTGGATCAGGCCACAGTCCATCCAGTCCATAAGACCCTAAGAGGAGCCCTGCTGGATCAGGCCACAGTCCATCCAGTCCATAAGAACCTAAGAGGAGCCCTGCTGGATCAGGCCACAGTCCATCCAGTCCATGAGAACCTAAGAGGAGCCCTGCTGGATCAGGCCACAGTCCATCCAGTCCATGAGAACCTAAGAGGAGCCCTGCTGGATCAGGCCACAGCCCATCTAGTCCATAGGAACCTAAGAGCATCCTGTCTCACACAGTGGCCCACCAGTTGCCCATGGGCATCTCAAGCAGAGACAAGGGCAAACCTGCTCCTGCTCTAGAATCCCAGCTTGTTTTCCCAGCCTGAAAGATGTACTTAGGCATCCTGATGTGCGGAAGGTAGCTTGTGTATGCGTGCCATATCTGTTCTTATCGGGTGCTTAATGGGCTCTTAGGCGCACATGCAGAAACAGCCATTGATATACCTGAACTCCATGAATTTGTCTAACTCTTACTTAAAGCTATCTAGGTTTGGTTGGTCTTCTGGGACTAAATTCTACAGACTGAAAAAATACTTCCTATTGTCTGATCTGACTCTCCTGCCTATCAGCTTCATAGAGTTGTAGTGTTGTCCAGCAGAGGAAAGATTTTTCAACCATGTCTCATAGAGGGACTGGAAACCATATTCTTCCCTGCCTGGGGAAATAACTTCTCTCCAGGTTCTGGGGTAAATGACCACTCGATTCTTGGTCAACCTTCCAGGGTCGTCCTTGCTTTGAGAGGGAACTAACAGCAAAGGCAGTGGAGAGTAGGCTGCAAGGAAGAACTCGTAGTAGCGTCCTTAAGGCCTGCAAGCAAAGGGACACTGTGGAACAGATGGACGGACGGACAGATGGACAGAGCGTCTGACTGGTGTCCCTTTCCAAAGTAAACAGACGCAGCCTAATGAATGGGTTGTATCCCAGACACTCCATTGCAGGAGAAGTATTTAACAGGCACTATTGGATTCTGTGGTTTCTATCTATCTGTAACCAGTGCATTATGACCATTAATGGATTTTTGAGGCCAGATTGATTTTTCATTAATTTGGTAAAAATCTTTTCCCTCTCCTATATAATTCTGCCTTAAAATGCTCCCTCTGACAGCTCGATAAGTCACTGGCCTCATAATGCAAGCCTGCTCCGTAAATCTCCGGCAGGACATCGTGGTGGGGTGGAACGCCGTGGGGGTAGGAAAGTGAGGCTGGGGGGGGGGGGGGAGGAAGAAGAGAACCCTCCCTGGACTTCGGGAGGCCCTGCCAATCACATCCATCATGCTTGAAGACTCAGGCTCTGAATTATTAACCGGTGACTTAAAAAGACGGTCTTGAAAGTTACGAGTCAGGGCAGGACTCCACCCGGGCCAGTGTGGACGTCACACAGTTACGACATGTATGGAGTGTGGGACATTTGTGAAATGGGAGGTGGGAAAGCGGCTGGGCCAGTCATATCTGCAACAGATCCAAAGAGAATTCGACATGGTTTGAGAGCAGGTTCAAAGTGGATTCAGGGTGGATTTGACGAATACACTTGAATCGAATAGAATCCTACCACATTTGAAGGGGATCTATTTGAATGCAAAAACCCCATTCCCTAGTCTCCATTCATTTTGGACTGAACTTTCCCTTCCCTTCCCTTTTCACTGGGGTGTGTGTGTGCTTCTAATGCCATTTGCTGGGATTCAAGGGCAGGAGAAGGTTTGTCCGTGTCTCTGCTTGAGATGCCCATGAGTGTTTGGTGGGCCACTGTGTGCGATGGGATGCTGGACTAGATGGGCCGTGGCCTGATCCAGCAAGGCTTCTCTTATGTTCTTATGTTCATTTCCTGGGATTTGAGAGCAGGAGAAGGTTTGCCCTTGTCTCTGCTTGAGATGCCCATGGGCAATTGGTGGGCCACTGTGTGCAGCTGGATGCTGGACTAGATGGGCTGTGGCCTGATCCAGCAGGGCTTCTCTGAGGTTCAACTTCCTTGTGAAAGTTGAAGTCTAACATTTTATCAATGTTATCATATTATTGTGGTCACCGTTCCCTATTGGATCAGCCATAGTGATGTCTTATTCCTGAGGCCAGTTCACCCTTGGCCCCGTGGCACATGATAGGGGGACGTCTGGTAAGAAGCATCTGCCCTTGCGGGAGGCGCTTTCGACCCAGAAACACTTCCTGCCTTTCCAGATGTTACCCTATTGCCTACTGCTGGTGGTGCATGAAATTGTGCACCACACAGATTCCAGCCCTTACCCAAAGCTTACCTTTTACATCCTGTGCCTCGACCTTTTGCACTGTTTCCTGTGGTACTGGCACTTCCGATGTCCCCAAAGGTTGTGCCAGGCTTTGCAAAGAAGATGGGGGCACCTGGGCGCATGCCCAGACAGGTAAGTCTTTGGGACGCATGGGGCTTAGTCTGGCGTGTACTAGTGTCCCCAAGTTAGTACATGTTAGTAGGAAATGCCCTTTTCCCCATCCAGCGTATGGGAGGCTAAGTGCAGAAACACCCCAAGTTGCTCAGTTCGAATTAAACCATCTACGCTTGGTTCCGGTTCGATTCAAACTGGTTTTTCAAACAACAGGTTGGTTTGGTTTGCTGTAAACCGTGAACTGGCCAAATCTGTTTGGCACATCTTTAGGGGCTTCTTCTAACATCAGGACTTTGGATCTTAGAGAAAAATAGGACCTGTTAAAAGTCCAGTCACTTTTGCCTCTTTCAGACAGTTCAGAGGAATCCTTCTGCAAGCAGCTGGTCTTAACTAGCTTTTTAATGGATCTTTAACAAGTCTGCAATCGCATGTTGATTACCCAACAATTTGCTTATTAAAACTATATTTAATGAGGGTTAACAAGTAAATAATCGATACGTGCTCTGGTCACAGAGGAACAGCTGAAACCTCAATAAACACTTTTATAATCAACTTATTCACTAAACAGACAATCTTGCCTGTTAATAGCTGGTAGTGCAATTTAGAATTAATGCGGTCCAATTGTATCTGGAATAAATACAAACTGATTAACAAAATCACTTATTGGGAAGTGTAGAATCTGGGCTAGAAGGAGGCCTCCTCTGATGTGATTAACAATAACAATTAAGAGCAGCAAAGTTTCTTCCCCAGCCCTGAGCAGTTCCGGATCCAGGCATCACAGGGTTGCTTTTGCAAAATGATGCAGATAAGAATTCATTGGAGCGTTATTATGCATGTAGTGCAAACAGAGGCCTGTTTGCACTGTGGCTTCTAGTGAACAGTTGGTGAGCTTCTGGTGAAGGTAAATGTTCTGTTCTTTTCCCCACAACAGACACACTGTGAGGTGGGTGGGGCTGTGAGAGCTCAGAAGAGAGCTGTGACTAGCCCAAGGCCACCCAGCTGGCTGCATGGAGGAAGAAGAAGAAGAAGAAGAGTTGGCTTTTCTACCCTGCTTTTTTCACCCATTTAAGGGGACTCAAAGCAGCTGGCAAACCTTCTGTTTCTCTCCCCACAACAGACACCCTGTGAGGTGGGTGGGGCTGTGGGACCTCAGAAGAGAGCTGTGACTAGCCCAAGGGCACCCAACTGGTTTAATGGAGGAGAGGGTAATCAAATCTGGTATTCCCAGATAAGAGTCGGGCTCCCTAACCACTAGTCCAAAGTGGCTCACAGAAGAGAGAGTTGACTTCCATGGCCGTTCCCTGTGTGTTCAGCAAAGCAGTCCTGGGCGGAGACTGGACATGCCTCTGCTATGATGCCCCCCTGGCCCTTTCTGGGAGGGAGCAGTGGCAGGCAGCATTGCATGCCTGCAGTCATGATGGGAGCAGTGAAATGTCTGCCCCCCCCCCCCCCCGGCCAATTCCCTCCCTGGGCATCCGGAGGCTTCCGAGATGAATTGCAGACTTTACGATGCCGTTATTGCACCTGTCTGGTCGCTCTCTTGCTCTACGGCTTTGCCTGCCTGGATGAGCGACTCCTTCCTCCACTTCATACTTTTCTCCAGGGCCTTCTGGTCCTCCCTGATGCTCTAATGGAAGGAGCAGGGGCTACTGGCGCATTTCCTGGCCATTGATCCCTTCTGGACCCTTTCCATGGTCCTTTCGTTCTTTCTTAAAAAGAAGAGGAAGGAAGGAAGGAAGGAAGGTTTATCTTTTTTCTTAAAAAGAAGAAGAAAGGAAGTTTTATCTTTTTTCTTTCTTAAAAGGAAGGAAGGAAGGAAGGAAGGAAGGAAGGAAGGATTATCTTTTTTCCTTCTTAAAAAGAGGAAGGAAGGAAGTTTTATCTTTTTTCTTTCTTAAAAAGAAGAAGGAAGGAAGGTTTATCTTTTTTCCTTCTTAAAAAGAAGGAAGGAAGCGAGGGAGGAAGGAAGGAAGGTTTATCTTTTTTCCTTCTTAAAAAGAAGGAAGGAAGGAAGGAAGGAAGGAAGGAAGGAAGGAAGGAAGGAAGGAAGGAAGGAAGGAAGGAAGGAAGGAAGGAAGGAAGTTTTATCTTTTTTTTTTCTTAAAAAGAAGAAGGAAGGAAGGAATTACTAAATTTCTAATTCCACACATATATACTATTCAGTCTCTTTTGGCTGTTCTTCTTGCGGGCAGTTCTGTCTTTGTTTTACAGCCAGAGCTGTGTTTCCCTGTGCATGTCCACTCTTGAGTCCACTATCAAAATGCAGGGAAATGTGGCTTTTCCAGCTGATGCTTAATATTTTCAAGCTGCCTTTCATTCAGAATTCCAGAGTGATTCATGAAAGAGTAAAATAATGTAAGTGCCACAAGGAGAATAGGTTCAGACCAGCTCCAGTCCAGGTGCCTCCAGATGTGAGTGAAAATTGTCCCGGGACTGTTGTGGCATTCCCAATATAGTCACAGGATTGATCAAGGCGCTATCCAGCTATATCGCTGTTACAGGATATCCAGCAATGCGACTGAGTTTGCTGTAATAGCGATCGCGTACTTCTTGCCTGCCAGCTCTAGTTATCACGGTTCTTGCAAATACCTGGAAGTTATCCAAGAGCTCAAGGAGGTGGGAGGGGTGTTGGCTTGGCTTCTGGGTATCTGCAAGAGAACTAGAGCTAAAAGAGCAGGCAGACAAGAGGCAAAAGCCCACAATCAATTCCATTTAAATCCCATGAACGGTTGTGCAATGGTTCTAGAAGTGCCAGTGGGTCTGTTTTGCATTAGAGAACCCAACAAAATCTCGGGCCTCATCCAGACTGGTGGAATGCAGTGACATTACGGTAGGGTTGTACTAAAAACGGTCACTGGAAGGAAACGCCAGGGCTGGTTGCATGTTTTCCAGTAATAGTGCCCTTTCTTCTCTTCTGGATAGAGTCACCAAGGGCCTTTTTCCAGGCACCTTTCTTAATCCAGATTAAGAAGATCCAGATTTTGGTACCCATTCCTCGTGGAATACGGTCCTTGAAGTTCCGCATCACGGTGAGGGCCCCATGCATCCGCGTGGGCTGCCTAGCACCCAGTGGCAATGGGTGCTAAATAGGGCAGCTGCGTGGACACTAGCATCCATCCCGAGGTTCCAGTTAGGCCGATCTCTCCCAAGCAGGAAGATCTACTGCTGGCGCAACATTATTGGCCCACATAGCTGTCCATCAGGGGTCACTTTTGGTTACAGTGAGCGTGGCGAAGAGATACCGCTTCGTAGCTCCCTACGTAGCCACTACAAAGCATGTGCTCAGCTTTGTAGACCACTGCAAAGGATGTGTGGGCCTGTGTAGCTTGTGTGTTGAGCGGCGGAGGTGGAGCTGCCCTGCTACAAATGGGGCAGAATGGGGTCCTAATGGGGTCGTGTGTGCGGAAGGTACGTAGCTGATCTGTACCAATTGCATTCCTATCAGGTTTCTAATGGGTCTTTGTTGCATGTGCAAAAAGGGCCCTAGACTGCTCCATGCAGCGTGCCTGCCTGGGTGTGTATGTCAGTTAAATGCATGAAGACCGTGCTGGCCATGAGGTCTGGAAGCCGCCTAACAACATGGTTGCTTTTGCCTCTTTCCATTTGTGCCAAGGCTTTGACAGTTTCGGTCAAGTTGCTCTAATGAGCCCACCCTGATAGCCGGGAACACTTGTTCCATTTCCCCAGATCCTTGCAATTCCTTCTTTCCTATGCTGGCTGGAATCAGGCAGTGTTGCTGTGTTATCCAGCTCAGAGCCAGCTGGATTCACACCTACAGTTTAATCCAGCCTCAGTCCACTTTCAGAGTGGAAGAACACAGCAGCAAAGGGACGTGCCAATTTCCTTCCATGTTATCTAAGTCAAAGGTGGATTTTCTGAGTTAGATAAAACCAAAAACAAACAGCTCATCACTCTGAAAGCGGACTGAAGGAGGATTAAAACGTAGGTGTGAACACAGCCAAGGGCCAAAGGTTTGCGTCCTTCTAGCAGCTGCCTTGCATGGTGAGTTTTACTCCAGGCCTTAGGAGTCCCTCCTTGTTCCCATGACTTATGCGGAAAGAAAAATCCATGGACTTTTCCCCCCTTTAAAAACGGTCTCCGATCGATGTGCATTTTCCCTCTTGGAAGACATCGGATGAAGTTCTGCCCTCTTGCAGCTCCGTCAAGGGGTTGTAACTCATGCCAACTGGTTCCGTTCTTCCCTCCATTCATTTTATGGTGGTGCATGTTAACATCTCCTGCTGAGCACGCTGGTAATTTTCCGCAGAGAATGATCAGCTTTTTAGTGACTTGTGGTCATTAATTATCTTCCTCTTCTTAACCACGTAGGAAGATGAGCGATTCCCAAGCAGTGGCGGCAAAACGCCTTAAAAAGGGCCTCCACCTGTTGAGGTTCAGAAGTCTCCTGTGGTCCAGAAAGGGTCATTTCCCCAAGTGCTGAAGGGTGTCCAAAAGAAGAGACCCCATGAAAGTCCCACCTGGATGAGTCAGAAGGAGGAAGAAGAAGAGTTGCCTTTTCTACCCAACTTTTCTCACCCATTTAAGGGGACTCAAAGCGGCTGACAAACCTTCTGTTCTTCTCCCCACAACAGAGCACCCTGTGGGGTACATGGAGCTGTGAAAGCTCAGATGTGACTAGCCCAAGGTCACCCAGCTGGCTTCATCGGGGAGGGTGGAATCGAACCTGTTATTCCCAGATAAGAGTCCGGCTCCCTAACCACTGGACCAAACTGGCATTCAGTCACTAGTGCTGACGTGATGGCTGCAATATGGCCCTGTGTTTGAACACGCCCCTCTTGCAATGGTGTCTCAGAATGTCACGTAACGACCAATTGCGGCAGGGAGGAGGCGGAACTTCCGGCTTCAGACGCAGCGGCATGGGCAGGTAAACGGGAGGACCATTCACACTTCTGGACGGTAATGGGCACTTTGGGGAACCTTTCCTCGTGACAAGTGTGCATGGTCCACCTTTAGCAGAAGTTCACCGGCCCTTGTGCATGGCAGCCTAATCAGCTAAGGGGAGTGCTTCTTCACTGGCTCTAAAAACACATTTAAAGACACATTAAAGACACACAACACATTAAGGCCGCATCCCCATTATAAGCTTAATTCGGTTTCCCTAAATCGAAATAATAGAACCGGATGCAAACGCAAATTTGCCTGTTCCCATTACTTTAAACTTAATTGCGTTCGATCTGGATTCTCAGGATCGTACGTTGCGTACGTGACTCAAGGGGGGACTCAAGTGGCTACTTTTTAGAAGCCTCTTTTTGGGGCTGCCCTGCCCTCTTCCTCTTGGCATGAATGCATTGCCCATAATGGACCCCTTCACCGAGCCTGGCTGGGTGGCTGCTATTTGCCTGGATGGAGGAAAACTGGTAGTGGGCAGCCAGCGATTCTCCCTATTGCCCAGGGCACACAGCAGCAGCGACAACTCAAGCCCCCTTGCTTTAAACATTCACACATCTCCCAGAACCGGCAGCTGCTTTCCTTTCCCTTTCTAAAGGTCAGGACTCCAAAGAGCTAGAATTGTGCAGAATTGCAACACTGTTATCAGGTGTGAAGTGGCTGGATTGCTACAGTGTAGCAGCTGCTGTAAAGGGTGGATTTTTACACTGAAATCACTATCTTTGGAAGCAAGCTATTGGGGGAGGGAAACCCTAAACATGGATTCTCATCCCATAAAACGGTAGGGTCCCCACAGTAAAAAATGCAACACGTCTCAAGCGCACGATCCGGAGTGAGACCTGCTGAAATGAGGGTTAACATTTACAACACTTTGGGGCGATTTAACACGCGGAAAGCGTGTTAAGCCAAACTGACGTGGGGTCCCCGAGGATTGAAAACTGTTTGAAACCGAAATAAGCTTGTAATGGGGATGCGGCTTAAGACTGCACTGGAGTCTGGATTTGGGACTCTTCACGGTGGCTGCTTCCGCACTCTGACAGGCGAGACCCATTCTTAACGGAGTCTCACCACTGAAGAATCCGGCCTCTGGAAGACCTTGAAAACGAGGTCTTCTATCTGGCCCTTTGCCTCGATCTGGTCGGAAACAGGACGCTTCCGCTCACGGAGAGGCGAGGGGCTGGATTTGCTGGCAGCCGCCATCTTGGCAAGGGTGGAAGGAGGCCAGTCTGCCTCCTTTCGCCCTTCCCTCATGCGCCATGCGCCACCAGAAACGTGACTGGCAGCTGCATGCTCCAGTCCCGCAGCTCCAGGGGCGGCGTTGGCAGCACGGGAGGCCGGATCCCCTTTGGAATGGGTGCTGCAGCCTTCGCACAGCACCAAGAGGATCCAGCCGGCCCGATCCGCCCTCCCTGTGCATGTATGGACGTGTGGGGCCTCTGAGGATCCGTCCCTATTTTGGACAGATCTTTGGGAGGTCGGCTTGCCGGGAAATGGATTTTCTTAAATCCGTTTCTCGGCGGCATGTGCGGAAGCACCCTTGGAGTCAGTTATGCAGGAGTTTTTTTGAAACTGAGCCGCCCTTTCTCTTTCTACTGGCGGTGTGCTGAATTTCAGGAGCCAAGCCGCGTTGCAGAAAAAGCCCCTTAACAGCCGGCCGGGCGTTAGGCGTGAACGTCAGGCCGATGTGACTGGTAGAGAGACTCTGGGGATGAAGCATCTTGTTATCAGTTTTGTTCGGTGCCTTTCTGCTGACAACACAGTCCTGGGCAGGAGGAATATCTGCTGACAAGGGAATTGGGCTCCAAGCACACATGTTAACACAGCTGCCCCTGACCCAGAATTTCCCGCACAAGGCGGCCCGGAGGCAAGCGGAGTCAACGGAGCCGGTCAGGAGCTCAGAAACCTGAAATCACATCCGCTGCCTTCGCTTAAAGCAAAAGCCTTTCTCCAAAGCTCGGGCGTATTTTAAATGTTTGCCTGCTTCTTCTCTTTTACAAGCCCACTAAGGCCGCCTACAGCCGGCGGGCAGATATGCTGCAAGGTGACAATGATGCGGGAGATTCTCCCTCTGCAATTACTGTTTCCTAGCTATACAGCGCCGAAAAGACAGTGCTGTATTTGGGCCTTCTGAACGGCCACATTGCCCATCAACGCCCCTTTCTGCATGCATGGAAGCATCTGTCAGCCTCCAAGCTGCGACAAGCACTGGCTTCTCCCGTCATAGTATGTCATGTTTTTAGTGGGGGAATACCGGGCCACGGTGGGTTTACCACAGATGTGTGAGGCAATTACAGTCAGACCCCCGTATCCACTGATTCGGTAACCACGGTTTCAGTTTCCTGTGGTTACCAGATCAGCCCCCCCACCCCCACCTGGCCGGCGCCATAAGAGAAAAGCACCCAGAACCGGAAGGTCTATTTCAGCCTCTGTGGAGCATTGGAACAGGATGCCTCCCACGTGCCACCTTACCTTTTGGGGTGGGTTCTGGTGGCATCGTGCACCCATTTCAGCACACCCTGGAGCCTGGCATAGGCCTTCCGGAGACCAGAAAAGCACTTCCAGTACTGGGGTCACGTGACCAGAAGTGCTTTCTGGCCTCCAGAAGTCCTATTTTGGCCTCTGTATAGCATTGGAATAGGTGTATGATGCCACCGGAGTCCACCCCAAAATGTAAGGGGGTGCATGGGAGGTGGGCAGGAGGAGTCCAGTGGCATCGCATGCCTATAGGACTTCTGGAGGCCAGAAATCACTGCCACTTCTAGGGTCGCATCTGAAGAAATAGATGTGCCCATTGGGCCCCCTGGCATCTGAAGAAGCAGACGTGCCCATTGGGCCCCCTGGCATCTGAAGAAGCAGACGTGCCCATTGGGCCCCCTGGCATCTGAAGAAGCAGACGTGCCCATTGGGCCCCCTAGCATCTGAAGAAGTAGATGTGACCATTGGGCCTCCTAGCGTCTGAAGAAGCAGACACGCCCATTGAGCCCCCTACCATCTGAAGACATAGACGTGCCCATTGGGCCCCCTAGCGTCTGAAGAAGTAGATGTGACCATTGGGCCCCCTAGCATCTGAAGAAGTATATGTGCCCAATAGGCCCCCTGGCATCTGAAGAAGTAGACGTGTCTACGAAAGCTCATGCCACCAACCCTTCTCTTGTTAGTCTCCAAGTGCCTTGCAACTACCTTGCTGGAATTAAGGAATTTGTATTTCTTCTTTTCTGCTGCACGTGATGTCATCCCTAAATACAGATGACCCCTGCCCAAGGAGTTGAGGGTCAACAGAGAACCACTGGGAGGGGTGCAGGTGGGCAGGCACCTTAGTCTAGTCCCCATGACCACATCATCAAGGGGATCAAGGGAATGTGCCCTGCAGTGCCGGGGGGATGGTGCTTTGGCCGCTCCCATCATGTGTATCTTACCTGGAGGTTTGTGCAGAGTTTCTGCCCACTGGGATGGAGGCGAAATCGAGGAGGGGGGGGGGCTTTGTTTTTCCTAAGGTTGCATCCATGGCATTTTTTGTTGAGTTCAGCAGAACCTCTTTGGATGTTCCTGCGCTCTGGTAGCAAAGCAAAAGCAAAGCAGGCGGTGAAAGAAGAAGGAGCCAGGAAGCAGGTTTGTGCCTGTGCGTATATAGGCGCGCCTGTGTCTCTATGTGCGTGTGTGCGGCAACACTGTGTCCATTTGAGATGCGGCCTCTGAAAATGGGGATTAGACTGTACCATAAATCCTAATGCATTCGTTGCTCCTTCACACTTGCTGCCGCCAGCCTTTTCTCCATTTGCCGGCATGATAATCTATTTGAATATCAATGCAGCAGGTCGCATGTTAAACTGCTTCCCTCGGCGTTTCAGATAAAGCGTGTCGGCCGCCCCGCGAGCCCTGCCACCCTGGGGGTCCAGCAGCAGCCACTGCCCAGGCCTCCACCTCCAGCCCCAGACAGGTGCCACCTGGCCAGCAGGGCTGGCAGCCCTCCCTGCCTTGCGAAGACAAGGCGGGCACGTCTTGAAACAGCTTCTCTGAAACTGTGATTCTTACTAGAAAGACCTTCACCTGCTCTCACATCCCTGCAGATGGCTTTCCAAGGGATCCTGCCCATCTCCCCAGCCGGAAGGGACACCTGGGCATCCATCCCCTGTCCTCCATGGATTTGTCTAACCCTTAAGGGCAACTGGAATGATTAAGGGGCTGGAACAAAATCCCTTACGGAACCAGGCTGCAACGTCTGGGCCTCTTCAGTCTGGAGAGACGGCGTTTAAGAGGGGACGTGATTGAAGTATATAAAATAATGCATAGTATAGAAAAGGTGGATAGAGAAAATTTCTTTTTTCTATCACACAACACTAGAACCAGGGGGCACTCTATAAAGCTGATGGGTAGGAGAATAAGGTCTGACAGGGGGAAGTATTTCTCCACCCAGAGGGTCATTGGCTTATGGAATGTGCTGCCGGAAGAGGTGGTGACAGCTACCAGTCTAGATGGCTTTAAGGTAGGGTTAGACAGGTGTATTAATGGCTACTAGAACGAATGCCTAGGTGCATCTTTCAGGCTGGGGGGGGGACTGGGGCACTTCTAAGGCCATTTGCTGGGATTCTAGAGCAGAAATAGGTTTGTCCTTGTCTCTGCTTGAGATGCCCATGGGCATTTGGTGGGCCACTGTGTATGATAGGATGCTGGACTAGATGGGCTGTGGCCTGATCCAGCAAGGCTTCTCTTATGTTCTTATGTTCTTATGGCCTCTTCAGCCTGGAAAGATGGCGTTTAAGAGGGGACCTGATTGAAGGATATAAAATCATGCACGGTGTAGAAAAGGTAGAGAAAGAAATTTTCATTTCTCTATCACACAACACTAGAACCAGGGGGCATCTATGAAGCTGATGGTCAGGAGCATCAGATGAGACAAGGGGAAGTATTTCTTCACCCAGAGGGTCAACAGTCTATGGAATTGGCTGGCAGAGGCGGTGGTGACAGAGACCAGCCTAGATGGCTTCAAGGAAGGATTAGGGAAATTTATGGATGACAGATGCATCAATGGCTACTAGGGATGTACATGAATATTCGTAACATTTGCTATTCGTACAATTTGGATTTCCATGCACAAATCAAATGTTATGACATTCATACATTAACATTTGTAGGAATAAAAAGGTTTCAGAATAGTTTGGACATTTGTTAAACTGGGGAGACGTATTAGATATGTATATATTGGAAATGTACGCATTTATATAGGATACGTAGCCAGGATACGTATCCAATATGTACGCATTTGTTTCAGATATTAGTACGAATTTGTATGAATACATCCGTATCGAACAGAATTCTACCACATTCGAAGGGGATCTATTCAAATGAATATGAATTTTCTAACATCCAGTTCATTATGAATCAAATGCCACATCCCTAATGGCTACTAGAATGGATGCCTCTTTCGGGCAGTGGGGGGACAAGCAGGAGGCCTCTAAGGCCACTTGCTGGGATTCGAGAGCAGGAGAAGGTTTGTCCTTGTCTCTGCTTGAGATGCCCATGAGCATTTGGTGGGCCACTGTGTGCAACAGGATGCTGGGCTAGATGGGCTGTGGCCTGATCCAGCAGGGCTCCTCTGAGGTTCTCATGGACTAGATGGGCTGTGGCCTGATCCAGCAGGGCTCCCCTTAGGTTCTTATGGACTGGATGGGCTGTGGCCTGATCCAGCAGGGCTCGTCTTAGGTTCTTATGGACTGGATGGACTGTGGCCTGATCCAACAGGGTCCTCTTAGGTTCTTATGGACTAGATGGGCTGTGGCCTGATCCAGCAGGGCTCCTCTTAGGTTCTCATGGACTGGATGGGCTGTGGCCTGATCCAGCAGGGCTCCTCTGGGGTTCTTATAGACTAAATGGGCAGTGGCCTGATCCAGCAGGGTCTTCTTAGGTTCTTATGGACTAGATGGGCTGTGGCCTGACCCAGCAGGGCTCCTCTGGGGTTCTTATAGACTAAATGGGCAGTGGCCTGATCCAGCAGGGTCTTCTTAGGTTCTTATGGACTGGATGGGCTGTGGCCTGATCCAGCAGGGCTCCTCTGGGGTTCTTATAGACTAAATGGGCAGTGGCCTGATCCAGCAGGGTCTTCTTAGGTTCTTATGGACTAGATGGGCTGTGGCCTGACCCAGCAGGGCTCCTCTGGGGTTCTTATAGACTAAATGGGCAGTGGCCTGATCCAGCAGGGTCTTCTTAGGTTCTTATGGACTGGATGGGCTGTGGCCTGATCCAGCAGGGCTCCTCTGGGGTTCTTATGGACTAGATGGGCTGTGGCCTGATCCAGCAGGGCTCCTCTGGGGTTCCTATGGACTAGATGGGCTGTGGCCTGATCCAGCAGGGCTCCTCTTAGGTTCTTATGGACTAGATGGGCTGTGGCCTGATCCAGTAGGGCTCCTCTTAGGTTCTTATGGACTAGGTAGGCTGTGGCCTGATCCAGCAGGGCTCCTTTGAGTTTCCTATGGACTAGATGGGCTGTGGCCTGATCCAGCAGGGCTCCTCTTAGGTTCTTATGGACTAGGTAGGCTGTGGCCTGATCCAGCAGGGCTCCTCTTAGGTTCTTATGGACCAGATGGGCTGTGGCCTGATCCAGCAGGGCTCCTCTTAGGTTCTTATGGACTAGATGGGCTGTGGCCTGATCCAGCAGGGTCCTCTTAGGTTCTTATGGACTAGATGGGCTGTGGCCTGATCCAGTAGGGCTCCTTTGAGTTTCCTATGGACTAGATGGGCTGTGGCCTGATCCTGCAGAAAGGCTCATCTTGGTGGTTGTGGCCATAAACCCACGGAGGTCCCTTCTCCTGAGTTCCACCACTCACCTTCTTCCTGATTCTCTTTGGTGATGGGGCTGGAGGCCACATGGGGTCTCTGTGCCTCCTGCCGCTGCCCGTGGGACGCTATTTTTTCGCAGGAAGAGAAATGCTTCTCTCCACCAGCCTCATCCATCAAGCAAGGTGCTTCAATTACCCCCTTCCCCTCCCTCCCCATTCTTGTCAGCATCCCCGAGAGAAAACAGTGATAAATACACTTGTGTGTGAAGGCATCAGCCACGGTCTACCCTCTTTGACACTTGATTTATCTGTTATTTTTATCCTTCCCAGAGTGCCCCTTCCCCGGACTCCTCATATAAGCCCAGGCGGTCCCGCCTCCTCCCTGTTCTCTGAAGGGACCCTCTGCAACTCTGCTTTTTCTTTGCCTGACATTGATGGACTGTTGTTTCCCTAGCAACTCTCCCGTATTTAAGTTGTATAAAGGAGATTCCATCACGGTTCAGGTTTAATGGGGTGCCACACCTTCTGGGCTCTGCCGGGGAAAACCCAGCTTTCCAAATGCACAAGGAGGCTCTGTATTTGTTCTGTGAGAAGGGAGCACTCTGAACATGCCCAGAGGATACACTTTCATTCATATTTCTGCCGTAAAGCTGTGGACATCGCAAAAATCATAAAAATCAAGTGCGGATTCCAGCGGTTATTCTGGAACATGGACCACGTTCACACCTACACTTTAAACCTTCTTTAGCCCACCTTCAGATCTGACTGCTAGCACCATGAGTCTGTTTGGTATTGAGGTTAGAGGGCCGGACTCACATAGTCATTGGGTTTGATTCTGCACTCCTCCATGAAGACAACTGGGTGGCCTTGGGCTAGTCACAATTCTCTTTCTGAGCTCTCATGGCCCCACCTACCTCATAGGGTGTCTGTGGTGGGGAGAAGAACAGAAGGTTTGTCAGTCGTTTTGAGTCCCCTTACATGGGTGATAAAAGCAGGGTAGGAAACCCAACCATTCTTCTTCCTCTGTGAAGGTAGCTGGGTGACCTTGGGTTAGTCACAACTCTCTTCTGAGCTCTCACAGCCCCACCCACTTCACAGGGTGTCTGTTGTAGGGAGAAGAACAGAAGTTTTGTTAGCCGCTTTGACTCCCCTCAAATGGGTGAAAAAGTGGGGTAGGAAAGCCAACTGTTCTTCTTCTCAAGGGCAAAGACTTGTTCTTCACCTGCATTGGAGCAGAATCCGTAGGATTTCCCAGGGCGCTGAAAGGGGCATTTCTAAGGCTGGGATCCACCCAGTGCATCTGGATGAGGCAAGCCCCCCACCTGCCCAACAGGGTGTCTGTGGTTTGTCAGCAGCCTTGAGTCCCTTTAAATGGGCAAGAAAAGCTGGGTATAAAAGCCAACTCTTCTTCTTCCTCCTCCACGAAGCCAGCTGGGTGACCTTGGGCTAGTCACAGCTCCCTTTCTGAGCTCTCACAGCCCCACCTGCCTAACAGGGTGTCTGTGGTGGGGAGAAGAACAGGAGGTTTGTCAGCCACTTTGAGTCCCCTTAAGGATGAGAAAAGCAGGGTATAAAAGCCAACTCTTCTTCTTCCTCCTTCACGAAGCCAGCTGGGTGACTGTGGACTAGTCACAGCTCTCTTTCTGAGCTCTCACAGCCCCACCCTCATCGCTCATGGGGAAAAGAACAGAAGGTTTGCCAGCGGCATTGAGTCCCTTAAAGGGTGAGAAAAGTGGAGTATAAAAGGCAGCTCCTCCTCCTCCTCTTCTTTCTCCTCCTGAGCCTTTCTCCTTCAGCTCTCCACCTCCTCTTCCACTCTCCCCCTCCCCAGGTCTTTTCTCCAGCTGTTTCCCTTTTGGGCACTGGTGCCCATGGCAGAGTAAGCGGTGGCACCACCAACAGGCCGAGATCTAATATAGATGAATCTCCCAGTTCCTGAGAGGCGGCGGCAGCGCTGACCTCACGCATAACTGCGCCATCAGTTCTGTGCGTCTCCTTCCGACGGGGCGGCTGGACAGCAGCCGTGGCGGCTCACTTGTGGGAGAGCAAAGTTGCATCTCAACAGCACGATGCTCTGCGCAGGAGAAACCCTGGCATCTAATATAATGGCCACTGTGGGGGAAGCCGAGCTAAGGGGTTTTTGCTCCCTTCCCTTCAGCGGAGGAGCATTATCTCAACGGAGAGCTCTCCCTGAAATGCCCCAGTAATGACACCACAGCAGGAGCTGCGCATTAAAAATTCATGCCCACAAATATTAAAACTTTTTACTTTCATCGTGTCGCGGCAAAGAGCAAATGTAAACAAATGAGGCCTTTGCAAAGGGGGAGAGAGAAAGAGAGGCCTGCATTGTGGGGTCGGCGGGGGCCAGAGCGAGATGTCATGGCTGCCGGTGGCCTGGTAGGCTCCCCGGCTGGGGTTTCCTCCTCCTCTTCCTCCTTCGCTTTCTTCTTCCCAAGATACATTTGGGTCCCTTCTCCCGAGTTCTGGTTTAAAAGAAAATCAAACATGTTGGCATATGAAAGAAAGGACCCCAGGGTTAGAATATGGGGTCCCAGCACTTGTGCCCCTGAAGAAAGGACTAGGGGGGGGGGGCAATTTCTCAGCTCCTTTCTCAGAGGGGGAGAGGATGGTGGAATGGTTATTAGAGTGGTTGCCCAGGTACCACTTCTAGGTTGGAGAGATGGGCAGGAGGCCACTAAAGGCCATTTGCAGGGAGTCGAGAGCAGGTGAAGCTTTTGCCTTTATCTTCTGCTTGAGTTGCCCAGAAGCAACTGGTGGCCCACTGTGTGAGGATGCTCTTCTAGGTGGGCTTTGGCCTGATCCAGCAGGACTCCTCAATTCACAGAGGATAGGTGTATCAGTGGCTTCTAGAATTGATGCTCAGGTACCACCTCCAGGTTGGAGAAGTGAGCAGGGGGACAGGCTAAAGGAGGCTGAACTGTGCTGGGGGTGGGGTCCAGCCTTTCCCTTCAGCCAATGTGCATGCGTGGAGTTTGGGAGGCACTACTCCCCAGTTTATGTATATGATTCCTCTATCTAGCATTCTTATGCAAATTTATTATTTTAAAAATTGCATGGAGAAGGAAAGCACATAGAAAAGGAAAGGAGGCCTGGAGGTGGGGAAGCAGGCTTAAAAAAGAACCGCAAACACACCCCCTCGCCTCCCTTGAGTGACACAGTCAGAAAGGACATAGATTTGACGCAGTAAAAAGGGTGGAGAGCCAAGCGTTCCATGGAGGAGGCTCAGGTGGAGAAAGGTGTGAGAGATGCAGCCCAAAATGAGGACAGTCTGAGGACGACCTAAGATGATCTAGGTGTGACCAGGACTGGTACGAACTCAGTTCGAATTATTAATAGGATGTCTTATATAGGTGCGACCAGGGCCCAGGAGAGGCTGCATTTTCTCAGAATGTGGTTTCCTGGGAACTTTGGGCCCGGCTCTAAGACTAATTCCATTTGCTGAGAGCCAATTGGAATTCCACTGGGTGCAATGGGAGCTTCTAGTCTTGAGCTCTGTTTGCACCTAAGTTTTAATCCAGAGGCCAATTCGCACTTGACCCTGTCGTTTGCACCCGAGATGACTCCTAGCACCAGAAATGGAATGCGACAGGCACCTGGATGTGACAGGTAAGCTTTGGGTGAAGGCTGCGGTGCACGTGGTGCGTGATTTCGTGCTCCACCACTAATAACATCTTGCCAGGCAGGAGGCGTTTCTGGGTTGTAAACGCCTCCTATAAGCACAGATGCTCCTTACCAGCTGTTACCCTATCGTGTCTTAACCTATACAACACTAAACGGCTTAGGATGAGGATACCTGTATGATCATCTTGACCTGTATGAGACACCCAAGCAGATCCAATCAGCCTCCAAGGCCCTTCTCTGTGTCCCACATCCTTCTCAGATCTGGCTGGCAGGAACGTGAGTGAGGGCCTTTTCAGTGGCTGCCCCTAAACTTTGGAACTCCCTCCCCATGGAGGCTAGGATGGCCCCATCTCTTCCTGCCTTCCATAAACAGGTAAAAACGCTTCTATTCCAGAAGGCCTTTTGACTTATTGTATTGTTTTAATTACCGTATTTTCCAGCGTATAAGACGACCCCCCAACTTTCCAGTTAAAATATATAGTTTGGGATATACTTGCCGTATAAGAAGACAACACCCGGCGTATAAGACGACCCCCGACTTTTGAGAAGATTTTCCTGGGTTAAAAAGTAGTCTTATGCGCCAGAAAATACAGTATATGTTTCTTTTAAATCTACTGTATTGTTGTTTTAATCTTGTATGCCGCCTTGAGTCTCTTTTTTGAGACAAAGGCGGGATACAAACAAACAAACAACCCAGGTCTATAGCTGTCAGGACACCAGAGGCCAACTTGCACTCAGCCCCTGCGAATTGGCCATACCAGCTGTAGACCCGGGTTAAGCCCCCTTCACACATGAGTGCTTTTTAAAACGAGCCCCATGCGTTCATTAGGACGCCCCTCTGGGCTCTGCCCAGAGACACCTGGAGCAGGCACACAGGCCAAGGATGGGAGCGCTGCTGCCATTGGCCCATAGAGGGTTAACCATACTTGCGCTTGACGGCAGCAGATAAGCGAGTCTCAGCTTGCATTGGAAGGGATGCTCAGGTTACCACTGACTCCGTATCCTGTCTGGGATGCAGCAGAAAAGGGCAGGTGCAAAAAAATAAAAAATTAAAATTAAATAAAAACAGAACACAAATCAGCGGCTCCCTTTACCCTTTGAGGGATTGTGCCCTTCTGGTGCTTTTGCTGGAGGTATGATGGGAGACAACTTTTCCTGGGGGTGGTGGTGGTACAATTTGGGCTTCAGTTTTCTGGCAGCCTCCATATGTGGGAGATCAACCTCATCGCATTGCCTGCATGTACTACCCCCACTTTAATTCAAGTTCTCCTTGCTGGGGGTGGAGGGGGGAGACTCTGGTGCAGAGAAAGGAATACTTTATATTTGCACAAATATTCAAAAATCTGATTCAGATCCAACAAATATTGACATTCGAATTCAAATCAGATTGAATGATATTTAAATTTAGACATTCGAATGGATTTTCAAATGTATCCATCGCATTCAAATTTGCGTGAAAATTATGCATATTTGTGCTTATAATACAGGATGAAAACGGGATGCATACAGGATAAAACAGGATGTGCGCGGATTCAGATAATCAATACAAATGTTGGTGACATTCGTACCTTTAAATACGAATCGGGTTTTCAAATTTACGGATCCGAATAATTCGGATCCGAATCAGATTTTTGGAAATTCAGATTTTTAGCATTCGAATCGAATTGAATTTTCAGATATTCTATTTGACTTGAATTCGAATGCAAAAGAAAATTTGGGCCACACTCCTCCTTTATATTACCTGCAGGCTCGGGAGGCAGTCCTTCCATTTGGATGTAGCCCCCTTGGGCCTGGGAATACCGGACTGTTTTTCACAACACCTGCCCCATCGGGGGGGGGGGGACAGGAATAGAGCATTTCCCCTGGTGTGCACTAGCATTTGCCAGGGATGGGCACGAATATCTGAAATATTCATTATTCCTACACGTATCCAATATCCAGGTATCAGTACTTTAGTATCCATACAAATGCAAATATTTTGAGTTATTCGTATGAATAATTTGGACATTCATATGTGTATGGATACATATGGGATGAAAGCAGGATGCATACAGGATGTATACAGGATACGTATGGATGTATACGAGGTTTATATCACTGGATACGTATCAAATATTTGAACAAATAGATATCGGATGTCAGAAATTGCATTTGCGCAACCCTTAGCCTTTGCATTTCTGAATGCTACAGCATGCCATCCACACACACCGTGCGTGACTGGACACCGTCACCTTTGTCCCGGAGGTTGGTGGGACTGTGTGCGCCTCAGCACCAGCACCGGGACGATGGTGACATGGCACGCACACACGCTCTTCTGAGGTGCCAGTGTGCCCAGAGGAGGACTGGCCCCACGACCATAGAGTTGCGGATGGGGTGCACCAGAGACGACAAAAGCATCTCTCAAGGTAAGTCACGTGTGGAGCACAAAATCAGGTTCCACATGTAGATGCTCTGCCTGGAAGCATTCTGCACCCAAACTATGGGACCACATGCAGAAGGGCCCCATCTGAGTCCTTTGTTTGGGGCGCCCCTTGGCCTGCTAGAGCATAACCCAAAATTTCTATATTAAATGTGTGCATAGCTAATGTATAAATGGGTGCTCCAAAGGGTTATGGACCACTGCAAAACACCCATAGGCATTTGACCTTAGGGCCCAAAGACATAAACTAATCAGCCTACCAAGTAAACAAGCAAACATCCCTCTTGGAGTGGCCTCTTCTTGTTTGTTTATTTAAGTTTCTTTCCATTAAATGGCATTTGCATTGTAAATAAATCAAGAGATCTCTCAAGATTCTGAGGTGAAATATTTACAAGTAAATATTACGCAAAATGTTTCATTTTAATTAACACCTTTTGTTTGGTTTCTGGAGTAAATGAAACAGCTGGGCTGAGGAGACAGCTACACAGTTCTATTTTTAGTAGGGACGGGCATGGATGGGGGTTTTGGTATTCGATTTGTAATGAACTGAATGTTAGAAAATCTGAATTTGTACGAATAGATGCCCTATGAATGTGGTGGGTTTCTCTTTGATACAAATGTACGAATATCCGATATGTATCCAATGCAAACAAATACATATCTGATACAAATGAACGTAGACCCAGTAAATGCATACATATCTGATACATATCTAATATCCCTATCTCGTTGCATATCTGTTCTGAAGCATCAATTCTGACCTGAATCCACTTTTAATCCACTTTCGATCCATGTCAAATGCAATCTGGGTCTGTTCCAGATGTGACTGGCATAGCCGCTTTCCCGCCTCCCCAGTTTAACAAATGTCTGAAGAATTCGCATGAATGCCCGAAACATTTGCATCCGTAAGGATGTTAATTTGCGAATGCCCTAACGCTTGATTGGTGTCCAGGTGTCCAAATCTGAACAAATTCATATGAACAATGAAGGTGACGAATATTCATGCACATTCCTAGTTTTTAGGATATAAAAAGAGAAGGTTTTAGATCTAGTTAGTTAAGAGTTAGAGGAGAAGAGAGAAAATGAAGGCTTAAGAGGAGGAGGTGGAGGAGAAAGAGAAAGAGGAGGAGGAAGAGAAGGAGAAGAGAAGGAGGTGGAGAAGGAGGAGGAGGAAGAGAAGGAGGAAGAGGAGGAGGAGGAAGATAAGGAGGAGGAGGAAGAGTAGGAGGTGGTGGAGGAGAAGGAGAAGAAGGAGGAGGAAGAGAAGGAGGAGGAGGAGGAGGAAGAGGAAGAGGAGGAGGTGGAGAAGGAGAAGGAGAAGGAGGAGGAGGAAGAGGAGGAGGAGGAGGAGGAGGAGAAGGAGAAGGAGGAGGAGGAAGAGAAGGAGGAGGAGGAGGAAGAGAAGGAAGTGGAGAAGGAGAAGGAGGAGGAGGAAGAGAAGGAGGAGAAAGAGTAGGAGGTGGAGGTGGAGGTGGAGGAGGAAGAGAAGGAGGAGGAGGAAGAGGAGGAAGAGGAAGAGAAGGAGGAGAAGAGGAAGAGAAGGAGGTGGAGGAGGAGGAAGAGGAGGAGGAAGAGGAAGAGGAAGAGAAGGAGGAGGAGGAGAAAGAGGAGGAGGTGGAGGAAGAGGAAGAGGAGGAGGAAGAGGAAGAGGAAGAAAAGGAGGTGGAGAAGGAGGAGGAGGAAGAGGAGGAGGAGGAAGAGGAAGAGAAGGAGGAGGAGAAAGAGGAGGTGGAGGAGGAGGTGGAGGAGGAAGGGAAGGAGGAGGAGGTGGAGAAGAAGGAGGAAGAAGAGAAGGAGGAGGACGAAGAGGAAGAGAAGGAGGAAGAGGAAGAGGAAGAGGAAGAAAAGGAGGTGGAGGAGGAGGAGGAGGAAGAGGAAGAGAAGGAGGAGGAGAAAGAGGAGGAGGTGGAGGTGGAGGAGGAAGAGAAGGAGGAGGAGGTGGTGAAGAAGGAGGAAGAAGAGAAGGACGAAGAGGACGAAGAGGAAGAGAAGGAGGAGGAGGAAGAGAAGGAGGAGGAGGAGGAGGAAGAGGAGGAAGAAAAGAAGGAGGAAGAGGAGGAGGAGAATGAAGGATGCAAAGAGGCTGAAAACCTTCTGTTCTTCTCCCCGCAACAGACACACTGTGGGATAGGTGGGGCTGTGAGAGCTCAGAACGAGAGCTGTGACTAGCTCAAGGCCACCCAGCTGGCCTCATGGAGGAGTGTGGCATCGAACCAGGAGACTACCAGAGTCCAACACCGTGGCCACTGGACCCAACTGGCAAGCTGTGAGTTCTTGTCCCGCTGGTGGGCCTCCATGGGCAGCTGCTTGGCCACTATAGCAACTTATGCGCGCTTCCTCTGAACCTGCTGGCCACCTCCTTGGACCATGCGATTTGCCCAGAGAGGCATGGCCTCCTAGGGAGTGCTGCTGGCCACATGGTGCTCCCTGCCATAAAAAAGATGCTGGGGGGTCTCTCAAGCATTCATGGCTGAGGGAGGCTGGATTGAACCATGGAGAGCACAGGTACTGGGGCTGTTCAACTGGGCTCTGGAAATGGTTTGATCCCATGGTTGTTTCTGGGCACACCCTGTAACTCTGGAGACTGGAGAATCCTTGTTCTCTAGCCTGAATCTCCTAATGGGAGCCAGAGATCTGCTGAGGTGCATGGTGGGAATTAGTCTGTGAGGCCAAGCTGCTGGATGAGAGGAGCCATGAGTGTGATCCAGTTGGACATCTTCTGTCCCCATGAGCTGCACAGAGGAAGGTAAAAGGCTTCTTGGTCAGCCACTCTGTGCGACAGGATGCTGGACTGGATGGGCTGTGGCCTGATCCAGCAGGGCTCCTCTGAGGTTCTTATGGACAAGATGGGCTGTGGCCTGATCCAGCAGGGCTCCTCTTAGGTTCTTATGGACCAGATGGGCTGTGGCCTGATCTGGCAGGGGTCCTCTAATGTTCATATGAACAAGATGGGCCATGACCTGATCCACCAGGGCTCCTCTTATGTTCTTATGGACTAGATGGGCTGTGGCCTGATCCAGCAGGGCTCCTCTTATGTTCTTATGGACCAGATGGGCCGTGGCCTGATCCAGCAGGGCTCCTCTGAGGTTCTTATAGACTAGATGGGCTGTGGCCTGATCCAGCAGGGCTCCTCTGAGGTTCTTATGGACCAGATGGGCTATGGCTGATCCAGCAGGGCTCCTCTGAGGTTCTTATGGACCAGATGGGCTGTGGCCTGATCCAGCAGGGCTCCTCTGAGGTTCTTATGGACCAGATGGGCTTTGGCCTGATCCAACAGGGCTCCTCTTATGTTCTTATGGACCAGATGGGCTGTGGCCTGATCCAGCAGGAAGGCTCCTCTTAGGTTCTTATGGACTAGATGGGCTATGGCTGATCCAGCAGGGCTCCTCTTAGGTTCTTATGGACTAGATGGGCTATGGCTGATCCAGCAGGGCTCCTCTGAGGTTCTTATGGACCAGATGGGCTGTGGCCTGATCCAGCAGGGCTCCTCTGAGGTTCTTATGGACCAGATGGGCTTTGGCCTGATCCAACAGGGCTCCTCTTATGTTCTTATGGACCAGATGGACTGTGGCCTGATCCAGCAGGAAGGCTCCTCTTAGGTTCTTATGGACTAGATGGGCTATGGCTGATCCAGCAGGGCTCCTCTGAGGTTCTTATGGACCAGATGGGCTGTGGCCTGATCCAGCAGGGCTCCTCTGAGGTTCTTATGGACCAGGTGGGCTGTGGCCTGATCCAGCAGGGCTCCTCTGAGGTTCTTAGGTTTCTTAGGTGGACACACATCCCTCAGCCCATATTGGCCAAGTAGCCCGGGCTGGAAGCTCAGAGCTGTCAATCATTCAGCAGAGACTGCTGCCCTAACAATTCCAAAAAGTGGATTTGAAAAAAAAAGGCATATATACTTATACACACACACACACAAATACATAACCAACAACATTAAGAGCTTTAATAATTCAAGGGGCTCTTAACTATGCCCAGCAATTTAAGTTATTGGATTGTTTAAATTACTGAGCTGTTTAAAATATATGTTGAAATAAGTTCAAAAATGAGTGATGGTTCAGGGCTTTGCTTTCTGCTTTCGACTCAAGCACTTTCCTCCTCTGAGTGCGTGGCGTTCAGCTCAGCAATTGTGCTGAGGGTCTGCAAGACGTTCCCAATGCCTGGGTAACAATATTTGGGCCCAGAGGTCCACAAGGGCCTATTCGCACTAGGCCTCTAGTGAAGAATTAGTGAGCTCATGGTGAAGAGCAGCCTCACGTGGAGAAGGCAGTTACCAGCCTCCAAGCATGCCCAGACTCACCAGAAGTTCCCTAATTGTTGATTAGGTGTGGAGCATGAAATCCACGTGTTAACCAACATTTACCAGAACTTACCTGAAGTGTCCAGCAGGATGACCATCTGACCCCTTCTGGCGCTCCAGGGCCGTCGGAGGTGCCGCGCACCTTGAACAACCATAGATATGACCGCACATGTGCAGAGCACCATTATGATCATGGTGATGGAGCTGACGCACACACTGTTGTGGAGGGAGCCACATCCACAATGGGTCGGAATGGGCTGTGGCCTGGAAATCCCACCACTGCTCATGGGTTTTCCAGCAGCGGTTCCTTTGTAGGCCATCTCTTTACCTTCTGGATGGAGCCACTGTGATTGCTCCCTCCAGTACGCATGCATGGAAGCTGAAATAGGCATGTACTCACATGTGGAGGTGATGACTAGCACATCTCATGGGTTCCAGACACCCAGGGCCTATTTGCACTACCGGTGATAGTACATGAATTAGTGAAGAATTAGTGAACGTCTGGTGAAGAGCATCAAGTATTCGATCATGGGGAGGGAAACGGCCAAAGTTCACCAGTGCTCCAAGTGTGAGCACTAGTCTACATTGGTTAATTCGGCTCCTTTCCCGTCCAGTGTACGGGAAGTGCAAAAACGCCCCTAGATGCCCAGATGTGTGCATAACGTGCAGCATGCAGGGACAGCGCTGCAGCCGGTGCCGTCTCGCTATGAAAGGACAGTGGCAGAGAATCAATAACCTGCATTATCCCTTGCTAGTGGGTTACTTAGCCACTGTCTTTTGATGGCCGTAGCAGTCGGAAAGATACGTCTCAGCACAACGGCAGCTGTCCTTATGGGCCCAGGGACAATGCCCTTGCGCATGGACGAGCGGCTCTTTGCTGCTTTTTATTCCTGGCTGCGAAAACCCTCCTCCCAACTTCTTGCGACGGCTCAGGCGCCCCTGGTCCTGCCAGTAATAATTGATGCTTAAAAAGTTCTAGCAGGGGCAGCATGAATCTGAAATGGATATTTCTCATCTCTGCTGCGGCCAAATCGTCATCGCGGCCACCCCTCTGTCCATCACGGGGAAACAGATTAAGCTAAATTCTAACCAGCCTCTATCTGTTTCCCCAGCCCTGACAATTTCATTACTCACCATAATCAGATACTTTCCCTCCCCGCTTTGGGCCCGACTGACAAAGAACTCCATATTTCACCATAAAAATTTGCACGCAAAACCCATGTCGCTGGGAATTAATTTTTGTAAGACAATGTTTATATTAACCGTTCACTTATTGACTTCTGTCGCAGGAGCCAATACTGAAATTTATGGTCCCTTTAGGGTTGCTCATTGACCTCTGCTTCATCCGATGCCAATATCCCTGTCTCGGGTCAATAAATTTAGACACTGACCTCCGCGGCGGTCAATAGGGCCTGCGTATTCTTAGATAGTGCGAAGGTTAGGGGCTGCTTTGTTTGGATAGGAAGCCGGCGACCGAGAAATGAAGAGCGGAGGTGGAGCTGGAAGAGTGAGGCCAAAGATGGCAGCCCACCTTGACCGAGAAAAAGACAAGCGTCTGCCCCAGGCTCCAAATTTTGGAGCAAGACCAGCTGCAGGTCTTCATTGTGACCTTTGGGGGGCACAAATGCCCTGCTCCAGGGTCCCAAATGGAAAGGCATTACTGGCTGTGTCCCCATGCACGTTCGGCACGTTTCTGAACATGGGATCGAAAAGGGGCGTCCCCATGTGTTTTGTATTTGGTCCACTGAAAGTGAACCAAATCCCCCCAAACCGGGCCAGATCAGGGCCAAATTTGGCACCTGAAATTACAAGTCTCGACACGGTTTGACGGTCCGACACACATTGCCTAGCGAGCGTGCGCACGGGGACAGTTGCGGGCTATCCGGGGAGGAGACTGGTGCTCACGTCATTAGGAGGCGGGGTGTGCTTGCCGTTCCTGCCCTGTGCATTGGAGATCGCAGCCGCTGGCATTTTAAAACCCCGATCGCCAAGGCAGGCAGGAAACTGGCTTAATTTTTTTGTGCATTTTCCACTGAACTGTTTCCACCCCCGTTTGCCAATCGCCAAGGCAATCATGTGGCGGTGGAGCAGAAGTGCGCAAAGATTTATAAATCATTTTAAAATGATTTAAAATGATTGATAAATTCATAATTATTATGAATTAAGCTTTATTTTAAGTTAAGCTTTATTTTAACTTTTTCCCTGTGCCACCCAGCCCAGTCCTGGCCGTCACTGCCACTAAGGGAGGGGGGGGGGACGCGGCACAGGGGTGGGCTGACGTCAATCTGGCTTCCAATGAGGAGAGAGGGGGCGGAGAGGAGGGGGCGCTGCTCCCCTGTGCCAGGGTTTGGTACTTGGGGACACCTCCATCCGCGCCCAACCCACACCTAGCCTGGATTGCTGGGAATGACATGGGGACACAGAAGAGTCAATCTCGGTCCTGCACCTAGTCCACGCGAGCCCAATCGGTGCCCAAACAGCACCAAATGGCTTGCATGGGGATGTGGCCACTGAGTTTGAGCAGAAGTTCCGGTAACTACCACTGCCTCCAGGTGGTGCCCAGGTATCTCACTAGGAAGCGATCACCTGAGGTATTGCTTCCCCGGGATTATGGCTTCCCAGCCAGAGAGGGCTGGCCTTTGGGTCTTTTTGCATGTACCTCTGTTAATCTGGATTAAGAAGATCCGGATCTTTGGCATCCGGTCCTTGAAGTTCCACATCACGGTGAGGGCCCCATGCGTCCACGTGGGCCAGATGGCCCACACGGACGCATGGGGCGCTCACCGTGATGGCAATGGGTGCTAAACAGGTCCGCCATGTGGACGCGGTATCACCCATCCTGAGGCTTTGATTAAGCTTGATTAGGTTTGAGCAGGAAAGTCTGCTGGTGGCATGGCACGTCTGGCCCATGTCACAGTGGGCGTGGCGGAGGGACATGGCTTCATAGCTATCAATGTAGCCACTATGAAAGACGGACGGGCCTACGTAGCGTGTGTGTTGTGGGGCGGAGCCGGAGCTGAGGAAGCTGCTCAAGACTGAATTTGCGATCCTTTGATTTCCAGGCAATTGGTCCGTCTCTCTGCATAGGATCTTCCTTTTTCCTCCAGTGGTCTAGTGGTCTAGTGGTTACGGAGCCGGACTTTTATCTGAGAATACCAGGTTTGATTCCACACTCCTCCATGAAGCCAGCTGGGTGACCTTGGGCTAGGTGCAGCTCTCTTTCTGAGCTCCCACAGCCCCACCCACCTCACAGGGTGTTCTGTTGTGGGGAGAAGAATGGAAGGTTTGTCAGCCACTTTGAGTCCCCTTAAATGGGTGAGAGAAATGGTGTAGAAAGGCCAACTCTTCTTCCTCCACAAAGACAGCTGGGTTCCCTTAGGCTGGAGGTGGTGGGCTTGGGAACCCCTCATGCAGGGACACGTCTAAGATAATATTGTAACCCGCCCTGAGACCTCTGGGTATAGGGCGGGACAGAAAAACAAACAAACAAACAAACAAACAAACAAACAAGCAAGCAAGCAAGCAAGCAAGCAAGCAAGCAAGCAAGCAAGCAAGCAAGCAAGCAAGCAAACTCTTCTTCTCCTCTTCCTCCTCCAGACCCCAGCAGCCGCCATCATTCCTTTTATGCTCTCTGCAACTATCATAGAAGAGGGTGAGATTCTGGCCTGCTTTCCCACGTTCTGTACCAGCTGTGGTTCTGCTGCACCCCAAAGGCTTCCCGGGGTTTCCTCACACGATAGGATTTTGAGGATCAGCCTTAAAAGCATAGAGAACGAAGCGGCGGCAGAACAGACATCTGCTGAGCGTGCGAAAAGGAGCGAGCACGTGAGCATTAGCAGCCGAGTGCAGCCCCTCCTGATTTCTGCCCACACGCATGCAGCCTGATCGCCACGGCGGCTTCCCGCAGGTGAGGTCTAGGCACATCAGAGCTGAAGATCTCCTTGCACTGAATGGACCCCAAAGGCAGAGCGACTTCTCTCTGATCTGTGCCTTGGCCTTCTTAACTGTGCCCCTGGGGCTGGGATCAGCAGAGGTATTTTGCGCACATCACCACCCTGGTCAAATTCTGGCTGCCACTGGGTCAGGCAGGATGCTCTGAAAGGCCATTGGCAGGACACACTTGGTGGAGCATCTTTCACAACAGGTAAAGCAGTAGAGCCCAGGCAAGCAGCTTCTGCCCGGAACACCCTCTGCTCTCCCTTGCCAAGTGCTGCTGCATGTTGGCATCCCCGGGGAGCCTCAGCTCACAGCAAAAGTGCCAAGCCTGGATCTTTCCACATAGAGGCTGTGGCCACACTTAAGATGTAAACCAGCTTCAGTCCACTTTCAGAGTGGGAGGATACATCAGCAAAGCGACAAACTGTTTTCTTTCAGTGTTGAATAACTCAGAAAATTCCCCTTTGGGATAGGTATTGTGGAAAGAAAATCACTGGTCACTTTGCTGATGTGTCCTCTTGCTCTGAAAGTGGACTGAAGCTGGATTAAACCTTAAATGAGACTATAGCCAAGGCAGAAAGGAAATTACTGGCCCCTTTGCTGATGTGTTCTCTTGCCCTGAAAGTGGATTGAAGCTGGATTAAACCTTAAGTGTGACCACAACCAATGTGGAAAGGAAATTACTGGCCCCTTTGCTCATGTGTTCTCTCGCTCTGGAAGTGGATTGAAGCTGGATTAAACTTTAGGTGTGACCACAGCCAATGTGGAAAGGAAATTACTCACCACTTTGCTGATGTGTTCCCTTGCTCTGAAAATGGACCGAAGCTGGATTAAACCTTAGGTGAGCCAACAGCCAGAAAGAGCCAAGCCTTTCTTCACTAAGATCCTTACCTGCCACCCTCTCCTCCCTGGCGCCTCTTTTGCGCCTTCCCAGACCAGAGGTGGCTGGCAAGGCAGAAGCATCCATGCGCTGCTGTAAGTGCACTCCGGTTTGGTTGCCTCGGGGCCCTCGGAGATCTATGGCCAGAGGAGATGCTCTTCTTGGCAGGGCTGGGCAGGCATTCATCTCTCTCAGATTGAGCCGTCGGAAGGAGACCATTCATCAGGAGGAGATGGAGAGCCGCGTCTCAGGGGAAGGGCTGAGAATCGGCTTCCGTCCTGCTCCCCCCACCTGCTCCGGGGGAAGGAAAGTCACAGCACCACCATGGCAGCGTTTGCCTCCGGGCTGTAGGGACAAGCTACGAGGGAAGTGCCCAAATGCCGGAGCCAGTTTGGCCTAGTGGTCAGGGAGCCGGACTCTTATCTGGGAATACCGGGTTTGATTCCGCCCTCCTTGGGTGACCTTGGGCGAGTCACAGCTCTCTTCTGAGCTCTCACACCCCCACCTGCCTCACGGGGTGTTCTGTTGTGGGAAGAAGAACGGAAGCTTTGTCAGCAGCTTTGAGTCCCCTTAAATGGGTGAGGAAAGAGGGGTATGAAAGCCAAATCTTCTTGTTCTTGTTCCTCCTCCTCTTCCTCCTGGCTGGAGTGCCAGACTTCTATCTATTAGTCTCTCAGTTCAATTTTGCCCTCCTCCATGAGGCACACAAACGCGTGAGGCAGTTTGGTCTAGTGGTTAAGGAGCCGGACGCTTATCTGGGAATACTGTGTTCGATCCCGCCCTCGCCCACGAGGGTAATCACCCAACGTTGACTAGTATTTGCACTTACAGGTCCTAGGTACCTACAGCCCACATGCCACGTGATCGGTCACTCGCGTGAGGTGGCACTATTTGTGGCACTCTCTGCATGCACCACCCTCATCATGCACCACCTGTAGAGCATGAATCATGCTCCATGCCCTTACATACCACCCAATCACTTACCTGGCACATCCAGTGGTGAGCATCTGCGCCTTTCCCGCTGCTCCAAGGTCGTCTGAGGTGCCACACAAGAACACTGGCACCTCGGATGACCACAGCTATGATTGCCTGTGCGCAGAGCATCATAGCAATGGCTCTGACACTAGAATGGCTGCCTAAGTACATCTTTCAGGCTGGAGGGACAAGCAGGAGGCCTCTAAGGCCATTTGCTGGGATTGGAGAGCAGGAGAAGGTTTGCCCTTGTCTCTGCTTGAGATGCCCATGAGCAGTTGGTGGGCCACTGCGTGAGACAGGATGCTGGACTGGATGGGCTGTGGCCTGACTCAGCAGAGCTCCTCTAAGGTTCTTATGGACCAAATGGGCTCTGGCCTGACCCAGCAGAGCTCCTCTAAGGTTCTTATGGACCAGGTGGGCTGTGGCCTGACCCAGCAGAGCTCCTCTAAGGTTCTTATGGACCAGGTGGGCTGTGGCCTGACCCAGCAGAGCTCCTCTAAGGTTCTTATGGACTAGATGGGCTGTGGCCTGACCCAGCAGAGCTCCTCTAAGGTTCTTATGGACCAGGTGGGAAGTGGCCTGATCCAGCAGGGCTCCCCTTAGGTTCTTATGGACCGGATGGGCTGTGGCCTGACCCAGCAGAGCTCCTCTAAGGTTCTTATGGACCAGGTGGGATGTGGCCTGATCCAGCAGGGCTCCCCTTAGGTTCTTATGGACCAGGTGGGATGTGGCCTGATCCAGCAGGGCTCCCCTGAGGTTCTTATTTCCTTATGTCACCCCTTTGTCCCTGGCTGTCAGCGTTGTTCAGAGCAAACACCAAAGGGAGACCATCCCGGGCTGTCAAGCCACCTCATGCCAATGGCAGGAGTGGCCTCCGGGCCACTCTCCCAGCAGCCCAGCCTGGCTCGAAGGGGGGGGGCATCCTCCGCGCTCCCCCCTCCTCGCCCCCTCCTCCGTCCATCCCACGCCTCACTTGCGTATTGTTAGTGATAATTTCCCAGCAGTGGCCACTAGGAGGCGCTGCGGCACCAAGCCTGGCAGGCGGCGGGCGGGCAGGCGAGCGGACGAGGCAGTCAATGGGCGTGCGGCGGTGAGGTCCCGCGTGCCGCTGCTCCTGCTGCCGGCGATGCCCCCCTTGAGGCTCTAAAGCGCCCCTGGCGGGCAGGTGAGGAACAGCTGCGCGTCCGGCAGGCATCTGCCGCGAGGGGCGGGCGGAGGGGGAGCTGGTGTTGCAGCCATCCTGGGAATTATTGCCCCCCCCCCCCAGGATCCTGGACTGGACCTGCTGCTCTCTTCCCTTGCGCCCCCTCCTCGACCGCTCGCTGCTGTTTGGCCTGGAGGACCCGCCCGGCGCACGCAGGTTGCATCTACACCTCAGTTCTAAACTGGTTTCAATCCACTTTCAGAGCGAGATCGCACATCAGCAAAGTGGCAGGCTGTTTTCTTTCAGTGCTGTCTGAGAACATCCTACTTTGGGTTAAATAAAGTGGAAGGAAAACGACTGATCACTTTGCCGGATGTGTTAGCTCACTCTGAAAGTGGACTGAATGCGGATTAAAACTTGGGTGTGAATGCAGCCGCAGCCAAGCCACTTGCTGAGGCTGGCAGAGGGAGGAAGGGGAGCCCCCACCCCAGTATTTAATTGTAGTTCGATTGCAAGTTTCTATTTTTTTAAAAAAGACCTGATTAAACTGCACCCTCGAAGCAAGGTGGAACACAGAGGTTCATACCAAAGTTTTAATCCAGTTTCGGTCCACTTTCAAAGTTGAGAGAAATGCATCACCAAAGTATGGAGCTGTTTTCTTTCAGCATAATCTGATTTCTAAAATTCTAACTCCCTTGGGTTAGATAATGGCTAGACATTTCGCTGAGTTCTCTGCCTCTGAAAGTGGACTGAGACTGGATTAAAACTTAGGTGTGAACGCAGCCCAAATGGTGCAAGATTTATACATGAGTCAGTCCTTAGTGCCTTTGAGGTCTTGCAGCTGCTCGTGTGGCTAGAACCCAGCAGCGACGTCCAGTTTGGTCTAGTGGTTAAGGAGCCGGACTTGTATCTGGGAATACCGGATTTGATTCCACCCTCCTCCATGAAGCCAGCTGGGTGACCTTGGACTAGTCACAGCTGTCTTCTGAGCTCTCACAGCCCCACCTACCTCACACAGTGTTCTGTTGTGGGGAGAAGAACAAAAGACTTGTCAGCTGCTTTGAGTCCCTTTAAATGGGTGAGAAAAGCGGTGCAGAAAGGCCAACACTTCTTCCTCCACAAAGACAGCTGGATGACCTTGGGATAGTCACAGCTGTCTTCTGAGCTCTCACAGCTCCACCTACCTCACAGGCTGTTTTGTTGTGGGGAGAAGAACAGAAGGTTTGTCAGCTGCCTTGAGTCTCTTAAATGGGTGAGAAAAGTGGGGTAGAAAGGCCAACTCTTCCTCCGTGAAGCCAGCTGAGTGGCCTTGGGCTAGTCACAGCTCTCTTCTGAACTCTCCGAGTGTTCTGTTGCGGGGAGAAGAAGGTTTGTCAGCCTCCTTGAGTCCCCTTAAATGGTGAGGTCACAGGAAGCATCGCAGGGCGTCTCTCTCGGAAACTTCCTGGCACTGCTGGCTGGAGAGCAATGGACGTGATGGGCCACTTTCTCGCGCGCAGGCTTCCCACCGCTGTCTGCTTGGCTGCTGGCCGGGAAGAAGGGAAGAAGAGGTTGGATGCTGCTGGAGTGACAGTTGAGGGGCCACCACCACCAAGCCCAGCTGAGCCCCACTCTGCCCAAGTAGTCCATGGATGCCACAGGGAGCTGCTGGCTGGGGTTGTTTTTCACCTGTGCTGACATTCCCTGGAGGCGGTGGGCGTGGGACCAGAGCTTTCAGAAGTCACACAGGCCCCAGGTTGCTTAGCTTGGAGATCTGCTCTCCCTGCGTAAGGCAAATATCCCAGAAGGAGGAGGAGACCGGACAGCTCACCTTGGACATAAAAGAAGCCCCCTCCCACCAGATAGGAGCCACAGCCCAGCCAGGCCTATTGCCAAAGGTATCGTAGCCCTGCCCATTGTGCACACCTGGAGGCCAAAACAAGCACACATGTGTAAGAGGGATGGCAGGGGCATCTAGGGATTCCAGGTGCGCGGATGATGCATCATTTAAAACGTGTGAAGCCAGCACCAGCCATGGCACTGTCTAGCTAATAAGGGGAAAGGGCGGTTGATCAGCATCCCTTGCCCCACATAGCTAGCAGGTTCTTTGGCCGCTGTGTCGAGCCAGACCCAGATGTTGAACAGGCTTGAACAGTGGGCTGAAACTAACAGAGTGAGATTTCATAGGGACATCTGCATAAGAAAGATGATAAAAATGAATACAGGATGGGAGGAATTAGGCCGAGTAGCAGCACAAGTGGAAGGATCTGGGTGACCTGGTTGATCACAGGGTGAACGTGAGTCAGCAATGTGGTGCAGCTGCAAAAAAGGCAAACACCATCCTAGCAGGCAGCAAGAGGAGCATAGAGTCTAGATCACGAGAAGTAATTATTCCTCTGTCCTCTACCTTGGTCAGACCTCATCTAGACTCCTGGGTCCGGTTCTGGGCACCCCAATTTAAAAAAGACAATGACAAACTGGAACAAGTCCAAAGGGGGGCTACCAGAATGGTGAGTGGTCTGGAAACCATGTCCTATGAGGAAAGGTTGAAGGATCTAGGAACGTTCAGCCTACAGAAGAGAAGACTGAGAGGAGACATGATGGTGCTCTTCAAGTCTCTGAAGGGCCGTCACAGTGCAAAGGGATCGTCCCTATTCTCACTTGCACAAAATGAGAGCACTAGAAAGCCAGATGGGCTTTGGCCTAATCCGGCAGGACTTCCCTTAATTCCTGGAGGACAGGTGTATCAATGTCTCCTGGAACGGACACCTAGGTACAGTTTCCAGGCTGGGGAGACAGACAGGATGCCTGCAAAGCCCATTTGCTGGGATTGGAGAGCAGGTGAAGGTTTGCCCTTGTCTCTGCTTGAGATGCCCATGAGCAACTGGTGGGCCACTGGGTGAGAAGGGATGCTGGAGCAGATGGGCCGTGGCCTGATCCAGCAGGAAGGCTCCTCTTCTGTTCTCAGGTTCTCACATGTGCATGTGGCTGCTTCCCCCCAGAGCAGAGAACACATGAGCTTCCCAGGGGGTTGTCTTTTCTCCAGGGTGGGATATGTTCACCCCTCTCTCTCCTTCCACCGCGGCAATGGCCAAGAAATGTTTTCCTCCCCCCTGTTATATCCATAACCCAAAAGGCCAGCGCCTTGCTCTTGTTGAAAGGTCTGCTCACCCTCCCCTCCCCTCTGCCTCTCACAGCTGAGCCAGCGGCCCCAGGGACAAGCCTGGCTCTTTGTCTCTTTATTAATTTCCCCCTGATTATTAATATAATCTGCTCAGTTTCCACTTCAGTGAATAGCTAAAAACACGAGCCGGGGAGACGTTCAGCTGGAGGGAGAGCAAATAAATCCAGCAGCGCCTCATCAATAGTTTATTGTGAGGGCGGGGGCGCTGTCCCCCCCCCCCCATCACCTTGTTGGTGTGTTCCTGGATTAACCTCACTTAGCCTCCACCAGACGGCTAGAGGGCCAGTGGAGCCCCCCCTCCACCTGTGGGCAGCTTAGTTTCATTAGATTCCTGCATCTCTAGCCCACCTGCTCCAATCTAGTTGCGTGACTTTGGCTAGGAGATGCATTGTTGCAAAGACAGGGGGATGCTTGAGCAACAGGGCCTTTCCCGATTGGCCCCTTTGAGCCTGTTGGATTCTACCTTTATTTGCCTTTAGTCTGTGTCTGTGGGGTGTGTGTGTGTCATTGGTTTGGTTTATGGAGAGGCCACACACCCTGTTGGCATGCTCCATTCGCATTGGACACCACACCATACTGCATGGCTGGGTCCAGGTGGCCAAAATGGACACCTGGACCGGGATGACAGGTTTGCCAGCACTCTAGCAGGTGCCAAGCAAGAGCGGAAGAGCAGATGCCGCCGTGGGCCAGTTTGGCAGGGGGAAGCATTTTGGTGATGCGCACAATTGTGCCTCTGAAATGGGTTTCCTCCCTGGGGGCTCCAGGGAGAATCCGGAAGCTGGTTCCCAATGCAAGGCCCCACAGTCTTGGGAGCCAGTTTGGCAGCTGTCCTGGAAGGATCTTCCAAGTGCAGAAGGCCCTAGTCCTATTGTACCTGGCCAGTAAGCCAAGTGCAGAAATGGCCTAACAACAGTGAACAACAGTAGGATAATAGAATCATAGAGTTGGAAGGGACCTCCAGGGTCATCCAGTCCAACCCCCTGCTCAATGCAGGATTTCCTAACCCATCCCAGAGAGATGTAGGTCCAGCCTCTGCTTGAAGACCTCCAGCGAAAGAGAACCCACTACCTCCCGTGGCAACCTTTTCTTCTGACTGTCAGGAAGTTTTTCCTAATATCTGGCCACCTTAACTTATAAATCTCTGAATAACTTGGGGCCAGGATACCTCCAAAAGTCTTCCCTTAGCCTGTTTTTAGTGCACATTGTGGTGTTATATATACTTTTATGGTATTTTAATATGTTTTTTAAAAAAGGCACTGGCAGCCAGTGAAGTTCTTGCAGTAGAGGAGTTGTATGTTCTCTATGGGCCTTTCCCCACTAGGGCATAGAACCCGTCTAAGATCCCATTAGAAACCCAATTGATACCTGATTGGTACCAATTGGGAAGGCCATCCCCACCTGGACCCATTGAAAGCCCCATCTGCAAGGCCCTGTCCCCACAAGGGCAGTGGAAATCCAGATTTAATGGGTCCTTCCGGACCTTAAATCTGGATTTCATGTGGACCTGATTAAAGGTGTCCACAATGGGGTCTTCAGGCATCTTCAAGATCCAGGGGGTATAACTGGTCCCAGTTAGTAACCTGGTAGCTGTTATTTGCACTGGCTTAAGTTTTTGGACAGTTTTCAATGGGAGCCCCACAAACGGTGCACTACAGTAATCCAGCCGCGATGTGATTAAAGCGTGGATTAGAAATACGCATGCATATTTGTATGCATTTGTATGGGATTGAACATTCATTTGGAATACGAATCCTACCCCATTCAAAGAGGATCTGTTTGAACAAATACGAATTTTCTTGCATTTGATATGAAAACGAAAACAAAACAAATACGAAAAAGCTATGCGTGCAGATCCATAAAGTGAATAGTTCCATTTTTTCCTCTCTCCCCATCTCTTTATTTTCAGAATAAGAAATGAGATATAAACCAGACTGAGGACTCTCCATTATACTATTATTTTATTATTTTAGTATGGTAAGTTTTAAAAATGTTTTTATGTATGTTATTGGTTTTAAAATTGGTTTTAATTTGTTGTTTTAAAGGTTGTTACCCGCCCTGAGATCCTTGGGTATAGGGCAGGATAGAAATATAATAGATAGATAGATAGATAGATAGATAGATAGATAGATAGATAGATAGTATCCTGGTCAAGGTTTCCTTGTTTCCTGCTATTTTCCCCTCTCAGCTGTCGTGGGACGTCCTCCCACCGTCTGGACCTCCTCTGGGCCAACGCTAAGCAAGTGCATAAATATTCTTGCGCACACCTGATGCCATGGAGGCACTCAGGATTGATTGTTTTTTTACGGCAAGGAGGCGTTGGCAGAACTCGCTCCATTACAACTGCGCAGGCAGCCTGCAGGGGAAGCCCCTGACGACAGAAGGAGATCTCCAATAGAACTTGACAGGTGGCAGGGAAATGCGTGACAAGGTCTTTACTGCATTACCCTGATTGGAGGCCTCTGGATCTTGCATAGGGACCTTCTGAGAAGGGATGGGGTGGGGTGGGGGCAGAGGGGCATTTCTGTTTCTCCTTTACGTGCCTGAATCTTCTGGCCCTGCATTTAGGGGCACCTCTTAAGACAATGGAAGTGCAATGTGCGTTAATGGTTTCTTTTTAGGGATGTTCAGGAATGCAATTTTTGAATCTGATTCGTAGCAAACACCCAAATAACAAGAGAAAGCATCTGCACACATTTGGTTCAATGCAGATACATTTGTGTATAGTCATACGAATAATTCAGACATTCATACCTGTACAGGTAGATGCGCATTTTGTACGTAACCGTACACAACCATATGCATCTGCACACATCTGTACATGTCCCATATGCGTCCCATTTTCATCCTGTACGGATGCATACAGGTATGTAGGAGAGGTGTATGCGCCTGTACAGGTACAAATGTCCGAACTGTTCATATGAATAATTCGAGATATTCCTGTTCGTTCAGATTCAGAAACCCTCATGTCTAGACATTTTATTTGTATACAAATGTGCAAATTTGTCCAAATTCATAAGAATAACAAATATTTTGAATATTTGTGCATATCCTGTGGCAACCTATTCCACTGCCTAATCCAGTTTTGCCCCCGAAATCTGGATTAAATTGAAGACCTGAAAAATCAGGACTTCGGTCCGTCACTTCACCTGGATGTGTGCAGAAGCAGGACACTTCCGCGCATGGCCAGGCGAAGGAAGGGATTCCCTCCGGCTGCCATGTTGGGGAGGGCGGAAGCAGGACCGCCTGCTTCTGAAGTCCTTCCCCTGCATGCCGAGCGCTGCTGAAAACATGCTGTGACTGGCAGCTCCAGGATCTGGAGGAGGATGGATTGCCAAAAAGCGGATCTGTTTAGATCCGCTTTTCAGCTGCAAATGCGGAAAGACCTTGAAGACTGCCATCATGTCTCCTCTCAGTCTTCTCTTCTGCAGGCGAAACATTCCTAGATCCTCCAACCATTCCTGGTAGGGCATGGTTTCCATACCACTAACTATTTTGGTAGCCCTTCTTTGGACTTGCTCCAGTTTGTCAATGTCTTTTTTGAATTGGGGGCGCCCAGAAATGGACACAGGACTCTAGATGAGGTCTGCCGAAGGTAGAGTAAAGAGGAATAATTATTTCTCGTGATCTAGACTCAATATTTCTCTTGATGTACCCTAGAATGGTGTTTGCCTTTTTTGCAGCTGCATCACATTGCTGACTCAGGTTGATCCTGTGATCAACCAGGACACCCAGATCCTTTTCACTTGTGCTTCTGCTTAGCCAGATTCCTCCCATTCTGTATTCATTTTTACCATTTTTCTTACCCAGATGTAGGACTTTGAGTTTGTCCCTATTAAATCTCATCCTGTTAGTTTCATCCCACTGTTCAAGCTTGTCTAGACCTTTTTGACTGGTCTGGATGGACGGTGTCACCAGGGGAGGATCTGCATTTGTTGGAAAGAGGAGATCATCTCTGGACATGCCTGGCCTGTACAAGACAGACAGGCTCCACCTGAGCCCCAGTGGGACCAAACTGTTGGCACTTGAAGTGAAAAGCAGCAGAGCAGCTTTTAAACTACAGCTGGGAGGGAAGCCAACAGGAGCAGAGAAATACCCAGCTTGGGGGCGGGGGGAGGAGGATAATGGCTGGAGGAGATTATGTCCACCCTCAAGGAACCGAGGGAGAAACAGCTGATGGGAACATTATCAGAAGTGGGCGCTGCTCAGAGGCACCCAAGGGCCCGGGTGGAGACTTCACACATCAGAAAAGTGCAGAAGGAGGCAACGTGGTCCAGCGTTTATATATCAGTGCTAGGAGTCTGAGCCAAGATGGACGAAATGGAGCCTTGTTTCTGAAAAAAGCGTAGACAGAGCAGGCATGGCCTAAACCTGGCAGTTTGAAGAGAAATGGCGGGATGCAGCGCTACAGAAGAAGAGGCGTGAGTCACCCAGCTGGCTTCGTGGAGGAAGAAGTGTTGGCTTCCTCTGTGAAGCTAGCTGGGTGATCTTGGGCTAGTCACATCTCTCTTCTGATCTCTCACAGCGACACCTACCTCACAGAGTGTCTGTGGTGCGGAGAAGAACAGAAGGTTTGTCAGCCGCTTTAAGTCCCCTTAAATGGGTGAGAAAAGCTGAGTAGAAAAGCCAACTCTTCTTCCTCCTCCATGAAGCCAGCTGGGTGACCTTAGGTTAGTCACAGGTCCCTTTTTTTCACAACCCCACCTACCTCATAGGGTGTCTGTTGTGGGGAGAACAGAAGCTTTGTCAGCCGTTTTAAGTCCTCTTAAATGGATGAGAAAAGCAGTGTAGAAAAGCTAACTCTTTTTCTTCCTCCAAGAAGAAAGCTGGGTGACCTTAGGCTAGCTAGCCACAGCTCCCTTTCTGAGCTCTCACAGCCCCACCTTCCTCACAGGGTGTCTGTTGTGGGGAGAAGAACAGAAGGTTTGTCAGCTGCTTTGAGTCCCCTCAAGCATGAGAAAAGCGGGGTAGGAAAGCCAACTCCTTTTCTTCTTCTTCTTAGTCTTAAGTAATGTCCAGAACTTTGTGAAAGGAGCTAATCTAGTTGAACCAACCTGGAACTGGATCATAGTGCTATAAAATTCAACATCTGTAAAAGGAGAAAATTGCAAAGTGACTCAAATGCAGTCATGTTTAACTTCCAAAAGGGGAACTTCTCATTACTGCGGAAACTGGTGCAAAGGAAGCTGAAGGGGGGAAAGTCAAAGAATAAATTCTACTCAGATGTTATTTAAAACAACTACCAGACATATTTAGCCACAGTGTCTTCCAAATGGCCCCTTTTCATCCAAAAGCTGGAGGGTATGTAAGGTTAAAGGATATAATATACCATGTGGAAGAATAATCGATTATTGGGAACAACCAGGAGAAGAAATGAATAATTATTGACAATAAAATTTAGTATGGTGATTAAATTTTCTATCCTGAAAATATTTAGCCAAATAGGGACATTGTAAACAAGACATTTATTTAAGATCTTGAGAATTATGAATATTTTGAATATTCATTATTTCTACAAATTCAGACATTCGTATGCAAAACGAATGCCCAGAAATTCGTATTTTAGTATTTATACAAATACAAATATTTTGAGTTATTTGCGCAAATAATTTGGACATTTGTACAGATATGTACAGGATGAAAACAGGATGCGTACAAGATTTGTATCACTGGATACATATAGAATATTTGAACAAATAGATACAAATGTATTCATATTGGTTCGAATGTCCAGACATTCATTTGTCTTTATTCATACGAATTCGGGTTTTTGAATATTCGGTTCATAACAAATTGAATCCCGAAAATTGCATTCGTGCACCCCCCCCGCCCCGATTAAAGAGTGCTAGCACGGGTGTAGAGCACAGTTCTGACCTGGGTCTACTGTTCACACATACAGATGGTGCATCCTTGGGAGCTTCTTGATCTAGATCAGTGGTTCTCAACCTTCCTAATGCCGTGACCCCTTAATGCAGTTCCTCATGTTGCGGGGACCCCCCAGCCATGGAGGTGGGGCTGCCGGGGTCAGGGGTCAGGCCTACTGGATGGGGCCACCGGGGTAGGGGGTCCCACCAGAGTTGGGGCGGGGCCACTGAGGAATCCACAGTGAAAGCACTGGGGGGGTGGCGGAATGTGAGGCGAGGCGAGGGATGGAGAGGGACAGAAAGGGCTGTGGCGGGCGGCGGGTTGTAATGGGGTGGCAGCGGAGTGCTCAGCAAGGCGAGGTGAGGGACGAAGACGGACGAGAGGGACAGAAAGGGCTGCGGCGGGCGGTGGGTGGCAGGCAAAGGTGAGGCGAGGCAAAGGATGAAGAGGCACCAGAGGGACATAAAGGGCTGCACCGGGTGGCGGTCAGTGGTGGCGGAGTGTTCAACAAGGTGAGGGACGAAGAGGGACAGAAAGGGCTGTGGTGGGTGGCAGTGGGAGGGCGGGGCGGGAGGCTCTGCGACCCCTCTGAAATGGTAAATCGACCCCCAAGGGGGTCATGACCCCCAGGTTGGGAACCGCTGATCTAGGTTAACAAGTAAGTGCAGAATGGCCCCGAAACACACAGGCTATCCTAAGAGCGCATTTTTGTCTGTGGCTTGGTGCTTGCACCTTGCAATACAATCGGTGGGCTTGCACGTCAAATGTTTGTAGCTCAAAGTAGGGATGTGCACAAATATTCAAAAACTCAAATATTCAATTCGAATCTGACAAATTTTGACATCGAATCGGATTTTTGAAAACCCGAATTTGACATTCGAACTAGAATATGGACTTTTGAAAACCCGATATGGATTTTCAAATGACCTGAATGTGTAGATTCGTATCTGTCATATACAAATCTGCCTGAAAATTATCTGTATCTTGTGCTTAATGGATTAAAACGGGATGTGTATGGGATAATACGGGATGCATATGGATTTTTCTGGCATGCGCACAGTTATGTATAACAGACACAAATGTTGTTGACATTTGTATCCTTAAATACAAAGAAGAAGAAGAGTTGGCTTTTCTACCCTGCTTTTCTCACCCATTTAAGGGGACTCAAAGCAGCTGACAAACCTTCTGTTCTTCTTCCCCCAAGAGACACCCCAAGAAGTAGATGGGGCTGTCAGAAGAGAGCTGTGATTAGCCCAAGATCACCCAGCTGGCTTCATGGAGGAGTGCGGAATCAAATCCTGTATTTCCAGGTAAGAGTCCAGCTCCCTAGCCACTAGACCAAACAAGTCTAAACTATCAGAGGTGTGTGGTGTGTGTGGGCAGCTGTGAAGCTTGGACAAACTTTCCAGCTGTGGGGTGGGGTGGGGTGGGGTGGGGAGGGCCGGATCAGCTCCGTCGGTGATTGGAGGATCTGGTTATTACAGATCCCCTGATCTGGATCAAAATGACAAGTGTAGAAAAGACCATGATGAATGATTTCTACAGGCCTTTCCATATTGGGCCTTATTCTGAGATACATGATGGAGTAGAGCTCTGCTGTCCTGGGTGGGGCCTGCTGTAGACTGTACCAACATATGGGTGGCAGGCCCCTATTCTGGGATACAACCCAGAATAAGGCCCAATGCAGAAAGGGCCTTTGTTTTCCAAGGGAGAAGCTGTAGGTCAGTGGTAACGCAAGCAGTGTGGAAAGTAGAGGGTCACCTGTTTATCCTAGCCTCTCCCTGGAAGAAGGTAATGGCAAACCACCTCTGTATACCTGCCAAGAAATCTGCGTAGAGTTGCCCACTGTGTCTGGGAGTGTTGTAGCTCAGGAGTAAAGGAAACTGCCTGGAAAGCAGAGGGTTGCCGGTTCGATCTCCAGCCTCTTCCCAGAAGCAGATAATGGCAAACCAAAGTCCTCATGCAGTCATAGAATCATAGAATCATAGAATCATAGAATGGTAGAGTTGGAGGGGACCTCCTGGGTCATCGAGTCCAACCCCCTGCTCAAGGCAGGATCTCCTAAACCATCTCAGACAGATGGCTGTCCAGTCTCTGCTTGAAGACCTCCATCGAAGGGGAACCAACCACCTCTCGTGGCAGCCTGTTCCACTGGTTGATCACTCTTACTGTTAGAAATTTTTTCCTAACATCTAAACTAAATCTTTTCCCCTGCAGTTTCACCCCATTGTTTCTAGTCCTTCCTTGAGAGAGTGAGAACAGGGCTGATCCCTCTGCCTTGTGACAACCCTTGAGGTATTTGTAGACAGCTATCATGTCTCCTCTCAGTCTTCTTTTTGTTAGACTAAACATTCCTAGTTCCTTAAGCCGTTCCTCATAGGACATGGTTTGCAGACCGTTCACCATCTTGGTAGCTCTCCTTTGAACCTGCTCCAGCTTGTCAGTGTCTTTTTTAAACTGGGGTGACCAGAACTGGACACAGTACTCCAGATGAGGTCTGACCAAGGTAGAGTAGAGGGGGATAATAACTTCACGTGATCTGGACTCTATGCTTCTCCTAATACACCCCAGGATTGCGTTTGCCTTTTTTGCAGCTGCCTCGCACTGTTGACTCATGTTCAGTTGATGATCTACCAAGACACCCAAGTCTTTTTCACATGTGCTGCTGCTCAGCCAAATTCCTCCCATTGTATATGTGCTTTTTTCATTTTTCTTGCCCAGGTGCAGAACCTTGCATTTTTCTTTGTTAAATACCATTTTATTAGTTGCAGCCCATTGTTCGAGTTTCTCTAAATCTTTTTGAATCCTCCCTCTCTCTTCTCTGGTGTTTGCAATCCCCCCTAGCTTTGTGTCATCAGCAAATTTGATCAGTTTCCCTTCAACTCCCTCATCCAGATCGTTTATAAAAACATTAAACATAACTGGGCCCAGGACAGAACCTTGCGGTACTCCACTTGACACTTCCTTCCATTTGGATGTGCAGCCATTTAAAGCCACTCTTTGAGTACGATTACTAAGCCAGTTTTGAACCCACCTTATAGTTGCCTTGTCAAACCCATATTTGATCAATTTTTCAATGAGGATCGCATGAGATACTTTGTCAAATGCTTTGCTGAAATCAAGAAATACTATGTCTACTGCATTTCCTTGATCAACCCATTCAGTGATTTTGTCATAAAATGAAATCAAGTTAGTCTGACACAACTTGTTTGATACAAACCCATGTTGACTACTGTTAATTATTGAATTCCTATCCAAATGCTGACATATGTGTTGTTTAATAATTTGTTCGAGAATCTTTCCTGGTATTGAAGTCAGGCTAACAGGCCTGTAGTTCCCTGGGTCTACCTTCTTCCCTTTTTTGAAGATAGGAACAACGTTTGCCCTTCTCCAATCGTCTGGGACTTCACCTGTTCTCCATGACTTCTCAAAGACTACAGCAAGTGGTTCAGCAATTACCTCTGCTAATTCCTTCAGTACCCTAGGATGTAATCCATCTGGACCCGGGGACTTAAATTCGTTTAAGTTAGCTAAGCGTTCCCTTACTCTCTCAGTGTTGATTTTGTGTCTTGATTCTCCTAGTCCTTCATCAGTACAGTGAAGGACTGTTGCATGTACATTATCCCTCTTGGAAAAAACAGATGCAAAATAGGAGTTCAGAATCTCTGCCTTCTCAAGATCACTTTCGATCACTTCTCCATTCTCTCCCTGCAGACTTCCCAAAACCTCTTTGACTTTTCTTTTGCTGTTGACATATCCCCAAAAACCCTTTTTTATTGTTTTTAGTCTCTCTTGCAAGCCTCAGTTCATTTTTAGCTTTAGCTTTTCTGATACTTGCCCTGCAGATTGTACTGATTTCATTATATTCCTCCTTAGATATGTATCCCTCCTTCCATTTCTTAAACATTTCTTTTTTCTTTTTTATCAAGTTTTTAAGTTCTAGGTTTATCCACCCTGGTCTCTTTAGATGTTTTCCATTCTTCCTTCTTTGAGGAATTGTTAATGATTGCGCTTCTAATATTGCATTTCTCAAAATATCCCATCCTTCTTGGACATTTCTATCCTTTAGTACATTTAACCATTTGATCCCTCCTAACCTCCTCCGGAGTCCATCAAAATCCACCCTTCTGAAGTCCAACTTTGAAGTCTGAGTCCTCTCATGCTTTCCTTCCCTTATTATCCAGAATTCAAGGATAACATGATTGCTGCCTCCCAATGCCCCAGAAACTCTGATATCCTCCACCATTTCCTCTCTGTTGGTAAGAATTAGATCAAGGATAGCCAATCCTCTTGTTTCCTCCACCACCTTTTGGTACATGAAATTGTCAGCGAGAGAGGATAAGAACTTATTAGACTTGTGACTTTTTCCTGAGCGAGATTCCCAACAAATGTCTGGGTAGTTAAAGTCTCCCATAATCACTATGTCATGCTTTTGTGAAAGTTTAGCCATCTGGTCTAGGAATAGGTCATCCATATCTTCTGTTTGTTCAGGGGGCCTGTAATAGACTCCTACAATGGTATCCTTTCTGTTGCTCTCTCCTTGAATTCTTACCCATACCGATTCTACTGAGCTTCCACTCTCTGAAACTTGAACCTCTGAGGAGACAATTTCTTTTTTAACATACAGCGCAACACCCCCTCCTCTTTTGTTAAGTCTGTTTCGCAGAAACAAGTTGTAGCCTTCGATGTTTGTGTTCCATTCATGTGTGTTATCCCACCAGGTTTCCGTAATACCTATGACATCATATTTATCTACCTGGGTCAGGATCTCCAGCTCCCCTTTTTTATTTCTCATGCTTTGGGCATTGGTGTAGAGCCATTTTAGTTTGTAATTGATATCTATTGCGAGCTTGCCTCCTCTGTTTTCCTTACAAAATTTATACATTTGTTCATTGGTACTATTTCTGGGAGTAAGAATATCGCCTGGTTTGATTGACTGAGTATTTTTGCTTGACTTTTTGTTACCCTTCCCCTTTTGTTTTAGTTTAAAGCTCTCCTAATAACTGAAGCAAGGCGCTTCCCGAATACATTCTTTCCTGTCCCTGTAAGGTGCAACCCATCTCTTGCAAGGAGTCCGTCATATAGGTAGTTTTCTCCATGGTTCAGAAATCCAAATCCTTGCTGCCGGCACCACCGACGTAGCCACTTGTTCACCTCAAGAATCCTATCCCTTCTACTTTTATCGTGACCATCCACCGGAAGGATAGATGAAAAGACTACTTGTGCTCCCAGTTCCTTTACTTTTCTGCCAAGGTCTTCAAAGTCTCTGTAGATGTTTTCAAAGTGCTTTTTTGCCGTATCATTTGTGCCCACATGTATGAGTAATAATGGGTAGTAGTCTGTAGGTCTGAATAGCCTCGATATGCTATCAGTTACATCTTTGATCCGGGCCCCTGGGAGACAGCACACCTCTCGTGAGTTTCTGTCAGGTCTGCAGATAGTTGCCTCTGTTCCTCTTAAAAGTGAATCTCCCATGACCACTACTCTCCTCTTTTTTTTTGCATTACCATTTCTTCCTCTCCATTCCAGAGATTTCTCAGTGCCTATTGGAGTAATATTTGTGGACCTTGTCGTCGACTCTTCAGATGTGTTGTTCTCCTGACTGAGTAACTGGAACTGGTTGTTTAATTGCAAGGGTTCCGAATGTCTCCTGTTCTTCCTGCTCCTTTGGGTCACATGCTTCCATAACTCAGTTTCTGCAACTACAGAACGATGTTCTTCTATCCCTTCATTTTGAAGTGTTTCTTCCATGCTGTTGAGGAAGTTCTCTTCTTCTCTAATCTGCTTCAGTGTCTTGACTCTCTCTTCTAGGCTTTTAACCCTTTCCTCCAGGAGAGCCACAAGCTTGCATTTGTGGCAGGTAAAATGTGGCATCTGTTGTGGTAGGGTCATAAACATGCCGCATACATTGCATGTGACAATACAGGTGTTCTCACCTTCCATATTGCTTTTAGGGTAAGGATTTTAAAGATGTGATGCTAAGGTATGAATGAATTTTTTTTTTATCCCACTGTACTTTTTTTTGGTGGTGGTGGGGTTTTGGTTTTTTATTTTTTAATTTCGTGTGCCGTTAGGCGCTTGGGCCGTTTCTATTTAAGCCCTGCTGAGCAGAGTAACTCCTCCTCCCTGAGGGTGTGGCTAATTCCTATTGGTCCGCTGCTCTGAATGGTCTGAGAAAGCTTCTACCTCACGCCGTGTGCTCTAAGAAAAACTTCCTGTTTCTATCTCTCGCCGTGTGCTCTGAGAAAAACTTCCTGTTTCTATCTCTCGCCGTGTGCTCTGAGAAAAGCTCCTGCTTTCACTTCACCCAAGCTGGAACTGACTAACTCCTCCCACTTGAGCTTCTATTTAAGCCCTGCTGAGCAGAGTAACTCCTGCTCCCTGAGGGTGTGGCTAATTCCTATTGGTCCGCTGCTCTGAATGGTCTGAGAAAGCTTCTACCTCACGCCGTGTGCTCTAAGAAAAACTTCCTGTTTCTATCTCACGCCGTGTGCTCTGAGAAAAACTTCCTGTTTCTATCTCTCGCCGTGTGCTCTGAGAAAAACTTCCTGTTTCTATCTCTCGCCGTGTGCTCTGAGAAAAGCTCCTGCTTTCACTTCACCCAAGCTGGAACTGACTAACTCCTCCCACTTGAGCTTCTATTTAAGCCCTGCTGAGCAGAGTAACTCCTGCTCCCTGAGGGTGTGGCTAATTCCTATTGGTCCGCTGCTCTGAATGGTCTGAGAAAGCTTCTACCTCACGCCGTGTGCTCTAAGAAAAACTTCCTGTTTCTATCTCACGCCGTGTGCTCTGAGAAAAACTTCCTGTTTCTATCTCTCGCCGTGTGCTCTGAGAAAAACTTCCTGTTTCTATCTCTCGCCGTGTGCTCTGAGAAAAGCTCCTGCTTTCACTTCACCCAAGCTGGAACTGACTAACTCCTCCCACTTGAGCTTCTATTTAAGCCCTGCTGAGCAGAGTAACTCCTCCTCCCTGAGGGTGTGGCTAATTCCTATTGGTCCGCTGCTCTGAATGGTCTGAGAAAGCTTCTACCTCACGCCATGTGCTCTGAGAAAAACTTCCTGTTTCTATCTCTCGCCGTGTGCTCTGAGAGAATTGGCCACAACTCCGTGACACCCAACAATGCTTTCCAAAAGATGGTTTATTCGTCGTAGGTTGAAGGGCAGGACCTAGACGATGTACAGCTAACGTAGGAAAAAGTGAAAGGAGCCCCCATTTGGGAATAGATGCTTGGGTGTGCACCCCAGCTGCCCTTGTGACGTCTCCAGTGAGAAACCCCAAGGAAGTAGTAGAAGAAGAAGAGTTGGCTTTTTTGCCCCGCTTTTCTCACCCATTTAACGGGGCTCAAAGCGGCTGACAAATCTTCTGTTCTTCTCCCCACCACGGGCACCCTGTGAGGCTGCAGAGAGCTGTGACTAGCCCAAGATCACCCAGCTGGCTTCATGGAGCAGTGTGGAATCAAACCCGGTCTGCCCAGTAGAGCATCCTGCTGGAAATTGCTCTACCCTGGAAACCAAGACAGGCAGCAAGACTGTTGTCAGCTACTTTCGGGACTTGGGTGGGGTGGGGTGGGGGGGCGACAGCGGCTGTTTTCCAGGCCAGGAACTTAAGATAAGTCCTTTCATGATCCCCACCCCGGAGACAGAAAGATGGAAACCTTCCCTTGAAAAATCAATGCCTGAAAAGATAGGCTACATCATCAAACTTATATTAGTCTGTACTAATCAATTAATTTTAAAACGTTCCAGTTATTTAAGGGGCCCCCCCGCAGGCACGTTCCGGATCGAGGCGATGGGGGGCTTGGTGTCATTCTTTTTAGCCCTCCTCTGAACTTGGGCCCCCACCCCCAGCTGCCCATTTTCTCCCTGCCCACTGTCTTCCTGGGCAACGCAGCCCTGTGGGACCAGACCGCTGGCAGCGGGTGTGGGTTCCGCTTGCTGACCCAAAATGCCTGCAGCCGTGGGGGAGAGCGGGGAGACGTGTTGGAGGGGAAGAGGCAGCCGAGAGGTGCTGGAAATGAATTGCTGCATAGATATGAATTTTGATAGTTAGTCAATAGCCTCCGTCCATTTCAATTAAAAAAGAGCAGATTTCTCCGGGGCCAAACGGGCAGCGTTTCAGAAGCCCATAAAAAGTGAACAAGGAAGAGGGTCACCGGGGTCCAAATGGACTTCGATCTCTCCGCGTTCTTTCTCTGCCCCCCACCCCCCCATTATTTTTTCTTTGGCTCTTCCTGTTACTGACCTTACAGCATAGCCAGGAAATCTAAAGACCCCTTAACCCTTTCACTGCTGGGCCTCCCGTATCCCGCTATTAGACCCCCTGCCTTGTCCATCACTGGCTTAAGAGCGTCAGAGGGTCATTCGTCTGTGGAATTGACAAGCCAAAGTGGTGGCGACAGCAACCAGCCGGGATGTAGCTTGAAGACAGGATTAGATAAATTCATAGAGGCAGGTATATTATCAATGGCTACTAGAATGGATGCTTGGGTACCACTCCAGGTGAGAGAGACAGGCAGGAGGCCTCTGGATGCTATTTTCAGGGATCCGAGAGCAGGTGAGGGTTTTGCTTTTGTCTTCTGCTTGAGATGCCCATGGGCAATTGGTGGGCCACTGTGGGAGACAGGATGCTGGACTAGACGGGCTGTGGCCTGATCCAGCAGTGTTCCTCTTAGGTTCACAGAGGACAGGTGTATCTATGGGTGTTTTTCCACTATCAGAAAGTACCCATTTTTGCACCCACTAAGGACCCATTTGGGTGTGAGCTAGATGATCCCATTTCCACCACGACACCCATTTAGGACCCGATTGTTTCCACTGCCACTGGGGAAATCCGGATCAAATGGGTACTTTCTGGCCTTTAATCTGGATTTTCTGTAGACCCCATTAATGGGGTCTACAATGGGGTCTTCAGGCAGAAAATCCGGATTAAAGGGAGCCTGTTTCCACGCTTGTGTGGCAATGGGGTCTAGAGGAGGCTAGGGGGAGGGGCACCCATGGGGGGGGAGCCCTAAAACCTAAGCTTCAAAGTCATTTTGAAGTCATTTTGAAGTCACTTCGAAGTCTGTGCAAAATAGCTCCGGAGCGTCTTTGAAGTCTGTGCTGATCTTCAGAGTGAACTTGTACACATCCCTATTCTGTAGCTACCTGGTTCCCAGAGGAAAATGTCAAACAGTTTAGAATGTTGTTAGTCAGGAACTGGAGAGTCACACAGAGTCTTATGATTCAGTCTCATGCTGTTGCAGTAATTAGATGACATCATTCTGAAACCTCATGATGGCTTGCAGTTTGTGGGCTATTTAAGTATCTCTGTGTTGTACAAGTTTTTTGTCTTTGGTTTTCTGTTTAAAGAGAAGTTGGTATCAGAGAGGATTCTGAAATAAAGCTGCCGAACCTCCCACTGAGGAAAGCAATACTTTGTCTCTGGATTTATTTGACTGAATGACTGTCCAGCTGTTCTCTGAGATTGACAAGTGATCTGATTCCAGTCCAGATCTGCTACACTACTTGACATGTAAGCCCTCCCTTAGCTCCATGTGGTTTTAGCAAAAGTGAACCTTTTTCTAGCCTGTCTGCATGTGATCTAGACGGGTCCTCTCAGGAGGCCAACCCTTCATCCGTGCCTGGGTTAAGTCATAGGACCTTCCGATCTGTAAATCAGGCAATTAAGCTGACATTATAACATTTAATTTTAAAGCCCTCATCCAGTGAAATAATGGCCCCAGCAGTCATGCCCGTCTGCGCGCACAAACACATGGACACAGAAAGCACCAGAGACGTATAAATTTTATTATTAAAATTAACATTTAAAGCCCGCACCAGAAAGTAATGTGCAAAGAGACGACAGATAAATCAAACAGTTAAACTGGTAACGTAACATTTAGCAGTCGGATTCCTGACCGTGAAATAAACTCAAGGTTAGACGAGGGATAAATCAGGAAAGGAAGAAGGAAGCAGAGGCAAATAGGAGGAAAGCAAGGCAATTGTCCCATATGCTCCAGTGTGTTAACATGGTTAATTTCCCAAGACCAGGAAATGGTTCACAAGGTTTATAGCAGAAATTAAGCTCCAGAGGGGAGGCTGGAATGGAGTGGGCATGGATGAGAAAAAGGGAAAGGAACTGGAGACAGAAGCCCGTTCTGAACTGGGCCTTATTCCGGATTAAATCCTGGAATAGAGACCTGCCACGTGCATGTACCTGTGGTCTGCACTAGGGGTGTACATGAATGCAATTTTCAGATTCGATTTGATTCGACTAGAATAGAATATTCGAATGTTCAAATTCATATGAATAGAGAAAAGATTAATTGTGACGGTTTCTGGGTAGAGGCTGCAAACTGTTTTGCTTTTGGGCTTTGCAGGCTTCTTGCAAAGCTGCAATAGCAGCCTTGTTGCAAAGTTTGTTGCGAACCCTGGGATTTGGGCTGCAAAAAGAGCGAGAAATCCTGTGCGGGCCCTGTTGCAGTGATTGGCTGGAGTAAGGTTTTGGAGGGAAAAGCTGTCCGGGGATCTGAGTGCTGGAGGGGCTAGGGAAGGAGTTCCCACCAATCAGGCTGGAGGGACAGCAACCTCTGTTAAGAGTCTCCAGCAGCATTTTATTGCGGCTAGAGCCAATCAGGGTCAGGGGGATGTGTATAAAGGAACACAGAGTACAGCAGAGAATGTCTTCATGCTGGGACAAGAGCTGAAAGGAGAAGAAGAGCTGAACCTGAAGGAGCCAGACCAGTAGTTGACCAGGGGTCTTCGTGCTGGGACTGAGGCTGAAGGGAACAGAGGAGCTGATCCTGAGGGAGCTGGAACCAGTAGCTGACCAGTGGTCTTTTGGGCTGAGTGATTTCTGAAGGAGGCAATCGGGTGGATTGTGGCTCTGAGGGAGACTTCACTAGCAACTGACCAGGCTGGATGATCGGAGAAGCAAGGACGGACTGGGCCTTGTGATCATCTAGGGCCACGTTCTGGTACACTGGCTTGGCTTGAGCTGTGGCAAAGCAAGTCAGAGGGGGAGGAACGTGGAGAGGTTTGTCTTTTAAAAGGGGAACTATTTTCCTTTAGGGAAAGGGGTAGCTCCTAGCCTTAAGAGACTTGCAAATTTAAACCAACAACTACCTGAACCTTATTATCTTTTTAGTATTGCTTGTGTATAATAATAAACTTGTTTTTGTTTACTGTTGAAACGCTTGCTACCAGTGTTTTGTGTCCACACTGTAGTATTCACTTGGCCGTTGCACGAACCCAGCATCCTAACGGGGCCAAGCTACTCCCAGAGAGGGCAGGCACTAACTGGATCGCTGGGCATCGTGGCATTAATGTATTCAAGTTCAGACTGATTCAAATATATTTGCATCTATGTGTAGGAATAAACATCCATCACATCACATTTTCCTCCCATGCCCGTTGCATTTTCGTCACGTGTGATGGAGGCAGCCAGTGGAAGTGAGCTGCAGGCTCGGCTCTCGTTCGCTTTTCTTGCTGTCCTGTCCGGACTGGCAGAACATTTGAATTTTCCTGATACTGCGGAGCGAGTGCTCATTGTCCTGCAACAGGTAAATTCAAAGTAGTGGCGGCATAATGCGTCAACTGAAGCCTTTTCTGGATTGCATTGCCTGCCAATTCATTACCGAGCCCAATTCAAGGTGCTAATTCTGACTTACAATGCCCTAAATGACTTGGGCCCAAAATATCTAAAGGAATGCCTTCTCCCATACAGACTTGCCCGGGCCTTAAGATCAGGCGGTGAGGCCCTCCTGGTTGTCCCACCGCCTTCAATAGTGAGGCTGGTGGGCACCTGGGAGAGAGCCTTCTCTGTGATGGCCCCTAGACTATGGAATAGCCTCCCCCTCGAGGTGCGTCTTGCCCCTTCCTTATATATATTTAGGAAAGCGGTGAAAATGCACCTCTTTATTCTGGCTTTTGGCTGAGATGATTTTATCTTCCCTCCCAGGACAGATACCATCATTTTAAACACGTTGTGTAGTGTTTTAGATGTGTTGAATTTCTAAAGGGCTTTTAATGTATTTTCTGTTTTTAATCCGTTGTTTTAACGGTTGTTACCCACCCGGAGATCTTGGAGTATTGGGCGGGATAGAAATGTAAATAAATAAATAAATAAATAAATGCTCCACAGGTATGCAGTATCAGGCATCAGGTGTGACACCCATGTCCATACTGCACATCAGAACACACAGTATCTTTAGCCATAGTCAAATGTGACCTGTATGAGCCGTATGAATCTCTGCAGAAAGATCTCTGGATGTGTAAAAGCATCTATGGCGGTGATGGCCAACCTATGACACGCATGTCACAGGTGACACGCCAAGCCCTTTTGGGTGACACACCTGGTCACCCTGGCACCTGGGCATGTAGTGCTTGCTTGTTCTTGAAGTGTATGAAATACCAACTTTCAATTGAAGATTTAGCAAATGTAAAGAATTATTCATTTTTGCTTTTAATAAAATACATATATCAAAAATATAACTTTTTTACTAGAGCTACAAATATCGCAAAATTATGGATATTTCTAGATGTGACACAGCACCCGAGTTAAGCTAGGTTTTCTTGCTAATTTTGACACACTGAGCTCAAAAGGTTTACCATCACTGATCTATGGGTTTCTTTTTTCTTTTTTTTTTTGCGTTTTTTTTTTTTTTTTTACAAAAATGTTCTCTGTCTGAAAAAGTTACAGATAGGCTGCCGGAGAGCGAAAGTGACTTTCTCCAGATGTTTCCAGATGTGGGTTGCAGCTGTGCCCGGCTGACACATCCATCAAGGCAGGTCCCTGGTGGGGCATTTTTAATGGGGTTGCCTGCCTGTTTACCGTGGCTGGGAAACATTTTGCAAGTCCCACCTGGGCTGTAGCAACCTCTGTGCCTGCTGCAGGCAATGAGGTCGGCACGCTTCAGCTGACAAGCCGCTGGCACCCAGGGGAGAGGAAACAGCCGAGGGAGGAGATTGTGGCCCCCACGGGACAAAGGTGCACACAGAGCTTTGATGGTTGCGCCCCCACCCTCCCGTGTCCTCTGCCGCTTGCTCCCTTGGTTCCTGCCCTTGGCACACTTTCCACACCTGCAAAGCAAAGAAAGATTATCGCCAGCGCTTCAGGCGCAATTGTGCTGGATACAAAATGACCAAAAAGCCCAGAATTTAAAAGCAGGAGGTGCATATTCTGAGGCTAGAAGAAGAGTTGGCTTTTCTACTCTGTTTTTCTCACCCATTTAAGGGGACTCAAAGTGGCTGGCAAACCTTCTGTTCTCCTTCCCACAACACACACCCTTTGAGGTAGGAGGGGCTGTGAGAGCTCAGCAGAGAGCTGTGACTAGCCCAGGGTCACCCAGCTGGTTTCATGGAGGAGAGTGGAATCAAATCTGGTATTCCCAGATAAGAGTCCGGCTCCCTAACCACTAGACCAAACTTAAGGAAGGATTGGACAGATTCATGGTGGGCAGGTGAATCAGTGGCTACTAGAATGGCTGCCTAGCTGCTGCCTCCAGTTGGGAGGGGCAGGCAGGATGTCTCTAAAAGGCACCTGCAGGCAGGGAGTCAGAGGTTTTGCCTCTGTCTTCTTCTTGTGATGTCCAGAAGCAATTGATGGGTCATTCTGTGAGGCAGGATGCTGGACTAGATGGGCTGTGGCCTGATCCTCTATCTATCTATCTATCTATCTATCTATCTATCTATCTATCTATCTATCTATCTATCTATCTATCTATCTATCTATCTATCTATCTATCTATCTATCTATCTATCTATCTATCTAAGTAGCTATCTATCTATCTATCTTTTTATTTATATCCCACCCTTCTCCCAAGATGGGACCCAGAGCAGCTCACAACACTAAAATTCCATTTTTTAAAAATACCATAATACAAACACTAAAATAAAATTAGACAGCCATTACAGTTAGAATCAATACAAACATCCAAAAACAGCTAAGACATCATTAGTATTAAACAAAAGTTAATTAAAGGCCTTCCTGAACAGCACTGTCTTCACCTGCCAACGAAAGGAGAGCAGAGAGGGGGCTGAGTGGACCTCCGGTGGAAGGGAGTTCCACAGTTTGGGAGCAGCCGCAGAGAAGGCCCTCTCCCGAGTTTTCACCGACTGAACCTGAGACGGTGGTGGGACTGATAGGAAGCCCTCCCCAGCAGATCTGGGTTATAGATGGAGATACGATCCTTCAAACCACCTGGACCCAAGGCCAGCAACAGTGACCCACCAATTGCCTATGGGCATCTCAAGCAGAAGATAAGGGCAAATCTTCACCTGCTCTCAAATCCCAGTAAATGAACTTTGGAGGCCTTCTGTCTGTCTCCCCTGCCTGGAGGACGTATCCAGACATCCATTCTAGTAGACATTGATACATCTGTCCTCCATGAATGTGTCTGACCCTTCCTTAAAGCCATCTAGGCTGGTTGCTGCCACCACCTCTCCTGGCAGCCAATTCCATAGATCGATGACCCTCTGGGTGAAGAAATCCTTCCCATTGTTGGATCCGACTCTCCTGCCCGTCAGCTTCATAGGAGCCCCATGGGTCTAGTATTGTGCAATAGAAAAAAGAATGTTTCTGTCTCCACCCTTTCTATACTGTGCATGATTTTATATTCTCCAATCAGGTTGCTCCGAAATTTCCGATTTTCTACCATGTCCCGATTCCGAGGGCTTTCGGTAGGAACGCCATAAGAGTCACCTTGGAGACCCTATTGGACGTTTTCGTGCTGAGAACAACGTAGGTTTAGATTTAATGTTATGGGGCCTCCAGTTTAAACCTTGCAGTTTTTCCAAGTAGCATTTACTCCGTAAAATTCCTCCTCAAGTGGGGATTTACTGTCATAATTAATAGGTTATGATTAGGTCAATAACTTTCATCAACCCGGCCAGGAGAGAACCTATTAATGAAACTGTAAAACAACATAAACTGTGTGATGAAGATAGGAGGGTGAATTTACAACTTCCCAGAAACCCCTAATAACTAACCTAACAATTTACAGGAAGTAAAATGAGCCGGGCTCCCATAAAACACAGCCAAAAATTATGCCCCCTTCCCAAACAAGTCAAATTAAAAACATTTAAGTGCATTCCTCCTGCCCAAGCAAATAGCCTCTTTTAAGGTTGTACTTTTATAAATTATGGAGTAAAAGATGCAAGGATTTTAAAGGCAAGAGACACAAACATGGCACGCATGTATTATATCTGGCTGAGGTTCTTTATTTATGCACCACTACTCCCACTGCCCAGATGTTTATGAACTACAACTCCCAGCATCCCACAGAACAGAATGCTGGGAACTGTAGTCCAGGAATATCTTACTGGAGATCCACACAAGTTGAGCCACCCATGATCTATTAGGAATTGGCACGTCACTCGCTGCCCAAAATTTACTGTATTTTCTGGCATATAAGACTACTTTTTAACCCAGGAAAATCTTCTCAAAAGTCAAGGGTAGTCTTATACGCCGGGTGTTGTCTTCTTATATGGTGAGTATATCCCAAATTCTATATTTTAACTGGAAAGTTGGGGGTCATTTTATACGCCCAGTCTTATACGCCGGAAAATACGGTACTTCTTGCTCTGCTACCTGAAAATGACTTGAATAGGACCAACTTGGGAAGCTAAACCTGCAAAAAGTCCTTTGGCACATTCCAATTCAAGATCTAAAGAGCATTGAGACTGTTTGGGGGGCTCACTGTTCCCAAAGTTTTAAGAGAATTTGCAGTTTCTGATTAAAGATCCCAAGATGCGGATTATCTATATTCGAATCAAAAGACGTCTTGTTGCTGGATTTAGAAATACTCCACTTTATTTAAAAAATGGAAATGCAAGTGGTTTTTTTCAGAGAGGGAACCATGCTTTAGGGGTGTTCTCCTGAGTTTCCCCTGACCCAATGAGAAGGTGTGATTTCCCCTGCCGTAGCTCTCCTCTTCCCGGGCTGTCCGCCATTACATGCTAAGGAGATCTCCCTGGCTGAAAGGGAGGTGAAGAATGAAGAGCCTGTTTTGGAGATTGAAGTGTCTGATTTTACAAAGAGATCAGCAATTGTGGAAGATGTAAAGCTGCCGGCTCTTGTGTAAAAGCCTGCCTGCTCCCCCTTTTGCCTCACTCCTGCCATTTCACACTGCTCTGATCTATTGATCTGGTGCAAAACACCAATATAAGACGGGGAAGTGATCTTTAATCTTCTACTGCCTTGTTAACATGAGAAAGAAGCTGTGTTACGGTGGGGGGGGGAGGGCAACCAGTGAACAAAAGCTGCTGCCAAAGGACTCCATGATCTCCTGGAGCAGGTTTATATAGAGCAGAGGTGTCAAACTCAATTTTGCGGAGGGCCACATATTAAATTTAGAATTTGTACGAGGGCCGGATTAAAAAAAAAATGTACTGAATTATTATAACTGTAACATTTTATTTATTTAATTATATAGTATATAATATACGGTTATTAAAATCTTAATACTAGTTCCTTCAGCTAGTCAGCATATCTCACTGCACACTTCAGATCTCACACAGGAGAGAAACCATATGAATGCAAGCACTGTGGAAAACCTTTCAGCCACTCAGCATATATGATTGCACACTTCAGATCTCACATTGGAGAGAAACCATATGAATGCAAGCACTGTGGAAAATGTTTCTTTCACACGTAAAGTGCCCCGAAACTGGATTGAAACTTAGGTGTGAACACAGCCTCTTACATATCAGGTCTCACTCAGGACAAACCCCTTCCTGCTCTTGAATCCCAGCAAATGGCCTTAGAAGTGCCCCGGTCCCCCCACCCCAGCCTGAAAGATACACCTTAATAACAGCAATAGTAATAACAACGCTACTAATAAAAGTGAAAATAACGGAATGATAGCAGCAATAACAGTAGTAATACCGGGATAACAAGAAGAACAGGACTATGATGGTGGTGGCAGCTTTATCCCTCAGCCTGTGACTGGGCAAGGAGCCTCCTTCCTCTTTCCTTCCTTCCTTCCTTCCTCTCTCCCTCCTCCTTCCCTCCCTCCCTCCCTCCTTTCCTTCCTTCCTCCCTCCTTCCCTTCCTCCTTCCCATCTTTCCTCCTTCCTTCCCTTCCTTCCTCCCTCTCTCCCTCGTTTCCTCCTTCTTTCTTCCTCCTTCCCTTCCTCCTTCCTCCCTTCCAGCCACTTCTCGCCCTTCCTTTCCATGGGGACATTTTCCATCTTTTCCCTCCCGCCCTCAGACTCCGCATTTGGGGTGTGTGAGGGCCCAAGGAAATAACCAAATAATAATAATAACGATGGCGACAGCGACGTCTGAGGCAGCGTCCAGGCCCACCCAGCGCGCCCTCCTCCCTCCCTCAGTACCTGCCGGGCGCAGCCGCCTTCCCCACCGCCGCTCCTCCTCCGGGCGGCAGGGCAGCAGGGGTTGGGGGCGTTACAGCTGCAGGCTGCAAGGCTGAGGAGGAGGCGCTGCCGGCGGTGGTGCCCCCCAGGCCCCATGGCCGAAAGACACACGCCCCTCGCCCACGCTGGCTCCACCCCCTCCCTCTGATAGGAGGTCTTTGGCCTTCCTTGCCCCGGCACCCAGGGCGAGAGTCGGGTGCGCAGCCCTTTCGAGCCTTGGGAAGTGCTGGCGGGGTTGCTCCCATCCACAGGGCCCCGGCCTCCCTCAGGCGACCCTAAGGGCTGCCAGGCAGGCACTTGGCAGGGACGGCAGCAACGACGCTCCATGCGCAGCCCCGCCGGTAACGCGACTCCCCCACCGTGCGCGCTCGCACGGAAGAGCCGCACGGAAGGGCGCAAAGAGCCGCATCGAGCAGCAGTTGCTAGGAGACGCGCCCGCCTGCCTGCCTGTCGTCAGCCGCTCGCCCGCCTGCCCGCTCGGGACGGCGAGGCGAAACCATGCTGGGGAGAGGCTGGGGAGGCGGTGGCGGCGGTGGCGAGGGGCGCGGCGATCGCGGGCTGTATTGATTTGTCCCGCGGGCCAGATGCGGCCTGCGGGCCATATCTTTGACATCACTGATATAGAGGGTGGGGTTTGAATTGCCCTCCCCAATAAAGTCAGGGTATGACGGTGTCCAGTTGCTGACTGCATGGGGAGGGGTTTCTGCTGAGGGGAGGAGAGAGGGGAGGGGGTTTCTCCCTTGTCGGGCACTGAAGAATGGAGAGTGAGTCCACATTATAAGCTAGCAGTGGGAACACAAAAAACCAGACCTGACTGGACCACAGATCCCTGGGAGTGGTGTCTGGTCATTGAGTCGCGAGTAGTGGGGATGTGCACGAATATTTGAAAGTATTCTAAATTTAATCACATTCGTCCAAATTTCAAAATTCCAATTTGAATTGAATTTCCATAAATTCAAATTTAAACATTTGAATGAATGTCACATTTTGAATCTATTTGTTCAAAGTATGTGTACGGGCTTGAACATTTCATCTTTCCCGCATCCATATAGAATAATTTTATTGATTAGTCAGTGTGACCTTATCAAACAATAGTTTAAAGCCATATGCATTTGTTCAGATCTGTACAGGACAAATATGGGTTGCATATGGGATAACTACGGGATGCATACAGACATGTACGGATGCGTATGGATGTGAAACGATGCGTTAAGTGCAAATTCGAATAAAAAGTTTGAATGAATAGATTCGAATTTGTTTAGTTTGAATAAAAAATTTAATGAATAGATTCGAATGTTTAATTTGAATTAAAAAATTTGAATGAATAGATTTGAATTTGTTTAATTGAATTTGGTTAAATTTGAATTTTAAAGATCCAAATTGAATTGAATTTTCGGATATTCCCGAAAATTGCATTTGTGCAATCCCAAAAATTGCATTTGTGCAATCCCAAAAATTGCATTTGTGCAATCCTGAAAATTGCATTTGTTGCAAGAGAGGCAAGTGATTAGCAACCAAGTAGTGGGCACTGCGCCTTCAGTCACGGGTGCTGACGTAATCGGCCGCAATGTGTCCCTCTGCTCAGACACGCCCCTCTGCAGTGGCATCTGAGCATGTCACGGAATGGCCAATAGCAGCAATAAGGAGGTGGAACTTCCAGCTTTGGACACAACGGTGCGGGCTGGTCAACGGGAGGACCATTCTCACTTCTGGCCGATAATGGACGCTTTGGGGAAGCTTCTCTTCTGGCGAGTACAAATGGTCCACCTTTACCAGAAGTTCACCAGCCCTAGTTCATGGCAGCCTAATCAGAAATGCCCCTGATCTTCCTTTCAGATTTTTGTGCTACCCAGTGTTCTTGTGACCTACATCAGGATCATGATTATGGGCATCATCCATTCTTCTCCTTCTAACTTAGATATATTGTAATCTCAGCCCTGTTTTTGGTGCCCCTAATTCCTTGCCTTAGGTATCTATTATTATGCCTCGTTTCACCTTGTACATCGGTCTACAGGTCATCTTGCTAAATGGAGATTTGCTTGCTGTTGAGCATTAGATACCTGGAATAAGATATTTAGCCCAGTTTTAAAACTAGGATTAGCGGTCGGATTATGTAGTAAAGGCAGCAGTTTCTAAGCTCATTTTCCTGGGATTAAGCACCATGCAGCTGATCAGGAGTTACACATACTGTAAGTAGATGTGGCGCTGGATTCCAATGAGAGGCGTCAGCATAATGCGCATCAGGGAAAAGGTGTTGTTATGCACTTTTGGAGGGGACGTAAGAGGGCACAAGAACTTTGGAAATTGATAGAGGAAGAAGTAAAAGTCAGTATGGAGAGAGATATGATACTAACGAAAGAGTTGTGTCTTTTGACAATGACAGGAATGATTGATTGATCAGGACAAGAAAAGTATCTTTTAAATCTATTAATAATGGCAAGACAATTGGTGATAGTTACTAGATGGAAATTGGTCAGCGCGTGGACATTAGAAAAGTGGTACCATTGCACAGTCGAGCAATAGAAGTTTGGTTGTCTCTTGGAATAGAGTTTGACATATTTAGGGCTGTTTCTGCTCTGCAGGACAGGAAATCCAGATACATAGATCCGGATTCACCCAGATCTCTAGATCCAGATCCTGCTAAGATGGTGTCAATCCAGGTGCATTTCTGCATGGGCTACAATGACCCCATTGGGAACCTGAGAAGACCCCTTTAGGAATGGAACCGCCACTTACTGTCTGTATGGATGACCCCATAAGGACCCCATGAGGATTTCATGAGGAACGCGTCGTCCACATGAGTGACTCCAGATTCCATTACTAATGGGGTCTTCAGGCACTTAGATCCACATTCCTGGAGAACCCCTTTAACGGTCTCCTCAATCTGGTGGTCCCCCACAAAGACTGGATCACAGAGCGCACTTCTGCACGCTTGCTGGCTGGAAGGGATCCAGAGGTGAGCCTAGCAGAAGCAACCTCTTTCCAAGGCTTGGAGATAACAGGCAGCTAATTTGCTTCCCAACGCCTATGAGCTCTGAGTCAGCCTCCCAGCAAGGAGCTAATTAATATGCACCTCTTTCCAAGGCTGGAGGTAACAGGCAGCTCCAAGCATTGGAAAGAGGTGCATATTAAGTAGTTCCTTGCTCGTGTCTCTCCTTTAATCATTAGCGGAGCTCTGCTTGTGCACATGAGAGCTGCTGTAACCCCCTGACAGTTGCTCAGCTGATTGCAGAGCAGCTGTCAGGCGAGTGTTTGTCGTAAATCAACCCCTCACCTGGGCGATTAAGGGTGTGTGTGGAGAAAACAACGGCATCCGGATGCAGGGATTTCCCATGGTTTTCATGGGGACGGGCAGGTACACCTTGAACCCACCCTGTCCTCCATTGCCATGGGGACTCCTTAATGCGAATCTTAATTCACATTAAGGCTGCCCCGAAGCCACAGAGCATCAGGGGCAGCCCCACGGGGATGCGCCCTAAGTGTATTAAAGCCCACTTTTGCCAGCCACTGATTTAACTCTTTAGTTACTGTCCTATCAGAAGCGTTCCCTGTTAGGAATGTTCAGAAACAAGATTCCCATGTTCGTTTCATCAGAGCGAACAGCTTTTGTTGGTTTTGCCATTGAATTGTTCAATAAATAAAAAAACACAGTTTGTATTTGATTTCACAGTTTTGAAAAGAAAAATACTATTTCTTTCTAGGGATGGGCACAAATGGGTCTTTTGTCATTCAATTCATAATGAATTCAGTGTTAGAAAATTCGTACTCATTCGAATAGATCCCCTTTGAATGTGGTAGGATTCTATTCAATATGAATGCATTCATATGAATACCTGAAATGAATGGATAGGTATCCATTTGTACCAAACACGCATCTGTTCATATTGGATATATATCCGTTCGTACTGGATACGTATTCATTCGTATTGGATACATATCAGTTTGTGTTAGATATGTACCCATTCTTTTGGGTATGTATCAATTTGTATTGGATACAGCTCTGTTTGTATTGGATATGTATCCATCTGAATGTGCGTCTGATGCGTATCCCCAGTTTAATGAATGTTCAAACTATTTGTACAATGTCATAACATTTTGATTCGTGGATGAATGTACAAATTTGGGCAAATGTTTCTCACCTCCCTCTTTCTTTCCATTGAAAAAAGCCCTTTCCGTGGGCAAAAACACAGTGAAACACAAATGTTCCATCCAACTGTTTGTGTTCGCAAGTGGGGGACTGATTCGGTTTGATCAGATTTTGGCACATGCGAACAGCCACATGTTCGTTTCGATGCGAACACCCGCGGACACGAATTATTTGATCGAGAATTCAAATGCGATCCAAATTTTGCACATCTCTGCTCCCTGGCTATTCAAAAAATCTACAACCTCGGCCATAAAACACGTTAGCGCACATGTATATATAAAATAAAGTTATGGACTGATGAAGATATAAGTTGCTACTATATTTACATGCTTGATGCTAATTTTATGGCCAATGCTGCAGATTTTATGTTATTCCTCATATTTATGCTATGATGTGTAGATGCAGGGTGGTGGTGGTGGTGAATGCATTTGGATATAAGCACAATCTTTCACATGCAAGCAAGTCTGAAAGCTTGGCTGATTAGGGTCGCGTGTCGTCCCCCCCCCCCCTTGCTGAAATCTGAGATTGTGATTCATCTTTCAGTGAAGCAAATACACCATGGAGATTTCATATGCTGGAAAGAGTCAAACCACTTAAGATGGCTATCTTCTATCTTGACAGTCAAGCGCGGGACCAGAAAGGAAACGGGGAGACTCTGTCTTTTGACGTGTAAAGCTACTTAGAACAGATCCCATTATCCCATATTTGGCAGTTAAAACGGGCAGCTCAGCCTCTTCCCAGTTTTGGGTCATTTTCATGGGCTCCTCTTTCTGCTTCTGTGATATTTACAGAGCGTCTGTATGTAAATTGTACTTACGTATTGGATAAGTAGTTGGATATATATTAAATATGCATTTAAATATGCATTTTGTAATTTTATGTGTAAGTCAGTGAAGAACACCTCAGCAAGAATCGACACCATTTAAAACAAGGTGAAACGGTCAAGATTAATAAGATCGAAATTAAAACAACAACACTAAAAGCTATGATATCAACCCAAATCAATACCAAACCGATGGCGTGTCCCCATGCACTCTGTTTACTTCTTGTTTGAATCGGGGCGTTACCAATACGGATTGTAGTTCAAATTTATCTGTCCCCATGCAATTGAGGAGAGTGCAGGTTCAAGTCAAATGTACCTGTCTCCATGAAAACCATGGTTAACCCCCTGCATCAGGTAACCACATCTTTTTCTCTTCACCCCCTCTCCCCTGATAGGAAGCTGGGTTGACGTCACCATACCTTGTCCTGCCCAGTGCAGGGATGACAGGGAAACACCTCCAGGTTGCACCTCCACAAACACAACACACAGCAAAGATAAACAATGAAAATAAGGGGCATTACTGTTACTTAAATTGCCGTGCTATTACTAATAGCATGGGAAAACAGCTCATCGCTTGAAGCCACCACCGTTTAGCGGAGGGGCGCACCTTCACATGACACCGGGCACACCCCTACTCACAACAGGCTCAAGGAATTCTATGCTTCGTCTCCTCATGTTGCATCTGGTGCAGGGAAGCCACAGGCGCATCGCCCATTAAGGTGAAGCAGCGCTCATGTGCAAAATCAAGCCATTACCCGCATGTAGCTTGCCGATTAGGCGATCAGGAAAGGGGGGTGTAATAATTGTAGCCGGAAAGACACTCATAGGACAAATGAGAGCCATTTGACCCCCCCCCATCATTTCTCTTCCATCATAATTTATTTAAAGAAATCTCCAAACAGTTGCGATCGCAGAGCACAGGACGGGAACAGCGGGCACAGGTGAAACCCTGCCCGCTAAAGATGCAGGCACCAATCTCCTCCGTCATAACCCGGAACATCCCCATGCCTCCAAGATAATCCGTGCTTGCCTCCCAATTCACAGTGAAAACAGTTTGCAAGGGGTTTTTTTTTACTGTGGATTTGAGCCATTTGTTCCGCATGTAGCCCGGATTGGAGCCTTTGCTTGGGGACTCTCCGAGTCGAATTCAGAGGCATTTCCGCACTGAATCGCGTTCGAAACGGAACGCGTTCAGGCGGAAAGCTTAAGCCAGCTTCGGGCGCTTTCCCCGTTCACACACAGACGCGCCAGAACGCGTGTAAACGCGTTCCGGAGCGTCTGGGTGCGAATGCTCAAAGCGCCCGAAGCTGGCTTAGCCGGCAAACGCCGGCCAGGGGCGCGCTGACAGCCGCGGAGGCAGATCGACAATCAGCTGTTTGACAAACAGCTGATTGTCAAAGCCGCGCGGCGTCGGAGGCGCGCCGGCAGCCGTTCGGGAGACAGAAGAAGCGCGAACGCTTCTTCTCCCGAACGGCTGCGGGCGGCTCGTCCGCGTTGGAACGCGTGTAGAGCACTTCGAAGTGCTCTACATTTCGAACGCGGAAAAGACAGCTGCGGACACGTCGGAACGCAAGCCGCGCGCGGCCAATGCGGATGACGTGTCCTCAGCTGTCTTTTCCGCGTTCCGTTCAGCCCCGTGCGAAAACGTCTCAGGTTTGCTTCAGAGTATATAGCACATGGGGACAAGCCCATAATACTAGTTAACCATAGCAATACCCAGTCAAACTGTTATAAGCTTTCCCTTGACCAGAGTGAAATATGGGGTGATTCTGCATTGACCAATGTACTGGACCAGCAAGCAACCTACCTTCTGCATGCTGGTTGGTGTGGTCAGATCCACTCCTGATTTCTCCAAGAAGGTTCCGGGATGGAATCCGAAGTGTAACAGGAAAAGAAAAAAAAAACTCGTCCATGGAGCCTTCCTATAAGCAGTGTTTTAACTGGTCACTTCTAGAATATAAATATAAAAAGCAAAAAGATACCGTCACAAGTGTTAAAAGTAAATTACGACACTTATAAAATTTTTACTGCATATGTAAAAGTAAATTATTGTTTGAGAGTGATAGACTTTGGTTGATTTTCATGGGCTCACCCTATTATTTCTTCTTGAACACTTTTAATCTCATGTTTCCAATGGGCTAAAATGATGTTGTAAGATGTCATTTCGCTCCTGAAAGTGATTAAAATAAATTAACTCCTTGCTTTCTACCTGGCGCTCAGGCCAGAAACTGGGCTCGAAGGCCCTTTCTGCACTAAACCTTAATTGGATTAAGGGTCCCTCTAGTACACATTCTTAGCCTCTGTATCTGCACATGAACAGGCACCACGGAGGCTTCACCTTCCGATGGTCTGACTGACACCATCTGCATTAGACGAAGGCTGATCTGGATTAACGGGGCTCTTAATCTGGATCTCTTCTACTACCATATCATAGAATCATAGAGTTGGAAGGGACCTCCAGGGTCATCCAGTCCAGCCCCCTGCTCAATGCAGGATTTCCTATCCATCCCAGACAGATGTAGGTCCAGCCTCTGCTTGAAGACCTCCAGAGAAGGAGAGCCCACCACCTCCCGTGGCAACCTAATCCATGGACTGATTGACCTCACTGTCAGGAAGTTTCTCCTAATATCTAATCTGTATTGACTCCCTTGAAGTTTCATCCTGTTGTTTCTAGTCCTCCCATCTTGTCCGAGTGAGAATAGGGACAATCCCTCTGCACTGTGATGGACCTTCAGATACTTGAAGATGCTATCATGTCTCCTCTCAGTCTTCTCTTCTGTGAGCCACTTTGGTCCAATGGTTAGGGAGCCGGACTCTTATCTGGGAATACCGGGTTTGATTCCGCCTTCCCCCATGAAGCCAGCTGGGGGACCTTGGGCTAGTCACAGCTCTCTTCTGAGCTTTCACAGTCCCCCTCACCTCACAGGGTGTTCTGTTGTGGGGAGAAGAACAGAAGGTTTGTCAGCTGCTTTGAGTCCCTTATATGGGTGAGATAACTGGGGTAGAAAAGCCAACTCTTCTTCTTCTTCTTCTTCTTCTTCTTCTTCTGTAGACTAAACATTCCTAGGTCCTTCAACCTTTCCTGGTAGGACATGGTTTCCAGACCGCTCACTACTTTGGTAGCTCTCCTTTGGACTTGCTCTAGTTTGTCAATGTCTTTCCTGAATTGGGGTCCCAGAACTGGACACAGGACTCTAGATAAGGTCTGACCAAGGCAGAGAGTAAAGAGGAATCATTACTTCTTATGATCTAGACTCTATACTCCTCTTGATGCATCCTAGGATGGAATTAACCAATATCATCAGAGGGACCAGGGCTCTGATTTGGAAGTGAGCTGCAGCCTCTTCTCCTAATTGGGCTTCCTAGCCTTCAGACACATGGGGGGTTTGGCCACAAAGTTCACGTGAGCATCACAGCTGTGGCATTACCTGATTCAGATGAGTGTGGACGGCACTGATCCCATCCATGCCTCCCTGCAATCTGGATCAGTGGGCTGGCCTATTCTGGACCAAAAGTAGGTGAGTACCTAGAGGGCCAATGCCACAGTGGCTGATACGTCCTGGCGATTGCCGAGCACCAGGGAGCCCTTTAAGGCAGGGAGGAGGCTCTTGAAGCCCTTGAGTTACGGGGGACACCAGCTCCCCTAATCTCCGGCAGTCAGAGCCATTGGCCCTTGGGTGAACGGATGTGGGTTCCAGCAGCACCCGAAAGACTAAGGAGAAAAAGAAAACCCAGAAGAATATTAGACCATTAATCCAGATTAAGGGCCCATGTAGAAATGTTCTGCTCCAGATAGACCTTCGTGTTACTGAGATCCCCCACCCTGGCTCCTGGTTGAATCAGGTCTACCAGCCGACTCGTCACCCTTATGGTCCGAAGTGCGAACAGGCCCAGATCTGTGGCCTGCTCCTCTCCTCCCTGTTGGCTTCCTCCTCCCTCCCTCCCTCCTTGGGCTAATCGGACGAAATCATCACATTTATGGCCAAATTGAAATGAAATGCAATTTATTTCCCGTCCTGCTTGCAGCCCATCACCTCGCCGGCCAGTCCCAGAGGATCGGCTAACCTAATCGCCTGATGGCGGTAAATTCATTAGCGGTGCCCACGCGCCCCTCCCCCCCTCCTGCTGCGCAAACTGCAAGCAATGCCCCTCGGTGGGAATTACTGGAAGGCGAGAGTTTGGGAGAGCCTTTCTTTTCTGGAGGTGCCTGCTCAGCGCTTTCGCACGCTTTCCTCCAGCTCTGGCTGTTATTAGGTTTCTGGCAAATGTTCATTTATTTACTATCATTCCTTCCCCTCCACTGTGGGAATTGAGCAGCGCTTCTTCCTGACCTAGAGGAGAGAAAGGTGGAGTGGGCAGATGAAAAGCAGGGGCTTGGAAAGAAGGTCAAAAGCAGGGAGCTCAGAGCCAGGATTAGAGGAAAGCGGGAAAGGATCCGACTTCTGCATTTGCCCGTTTTTGCACTGACCTCTGTTAATCCGGATTTAGAAGACCTGGATCTGGAATCTGGTCCTTGCAACAAAGACCCCATTAGGAGCCCGATAGGTATGTAAATGGTATGGTCAGCTATTTACCTTCTGCACACACAACCCCATTAGGACCCCAATCTCAATGCGCTCTACACACGAGCACTGGAAAAATCCAGATCCAATGGGGTCTTCGGGCCCTTCAATCCGGATTAATGCTCGATCCCTTTAATGGTGTCTTCAATCCGGAGTCTCGGGATGGGTGCTACGGCGTCCGGACGGCAGCCCTGTTTAGCATCCATTGGCATCGGGTGCTAGACGGCCTGTGCGGACACATGGGGTGCTGACCGTGATTCGGAACTTCAAGGACCGGATTCCATGAGGACAGGATATCAAAGATCCGGATTTTCTAAAACCGTATTAAGGGAGGGATGTGCAAAAAGGTCCATGGTTAGGACCCCATATGTCAGCACGGAAGACACCGTTAAAGGGGTCTGGCATTAACCCAGATTTAAGGGCCAAAAGATCACATTAAATCTGGATTTCACCAGCACTTTTAGGGGATTGGGGTCCTAAAGGGGGCCTTAAGGGGACTTGTGTGCAGATGATATGTAAGAGATCCATTCCAATTGAGTACCTATCGGGCTCCTAATGTGTTCTTAATGGGGTCTTTGTTGCTAGTGCAAACAGGCTATGAGCCCAGGGTGCCTTGAAACTGCCGGAGACCACAGAACGGTGGAGCTGGAGAGGTCATCTAGACCAGAGGTCATCTAGACCAACCCCACGGAATGTTTGGGAAAGCAAGTTAAAATGTTGCTGAGATGGGGCAGTCATGTTGCTGATCAAAAACCCGTTTCTTGGGTAATGCCAAGCGTTGGCTACATACCTTATGTTGCATTCAGCTATTGGTTATTCATTCCGCTATATTTGGATATTCTGGAATATCCCTGCTTTATTCTGGAATACCAAATATAGCGGGGGAAAAAACTTTGGCTGTTTCTTCATGGGCTTTTAATGCGGATTTAGGGTTTGTGTAGGACACATTATGGGTGTTTTTCCACTAGCACTAAGTACCCATTAAGGACCCATTAGGCACCGGTTTGATACCGATCAGGAAAGACCCCGTTCCCACTTCAGACCCCATTAGGACACAATATGTTCACACCTGTTCAAGGGAAATCCAGATTGAATGGGTCCTTCAGGCCCTGAAATCCGGTCTTCCCGTGGACACCCTCAAAGGGTCTTCAATCTGGTCTTCAGCCCTGAAGACGTGATTAGACGGTGCGCGTCTAATCTGCGATCTGGTCAGCGGGCTTCAGGGGGGCTTCAGGGGGGTACCTTCATCAGGGGGTGGGTGACCTGAAACCCAGTGCTTCTAAGCAGGTGGCTATTCTCCTAGAGGGCTCTGAAGATCAGCACAGACTGTATTGCGGAGCTTGGGCCAGGCTCCGGAGAATCTCCATAGCGGCTCCGGAGATTCGTTCCCCCCACTGCCCAGCCCTCCCCCCTGGAAACATTGCTTGACTGACGTTCGTGGCAGCCAATAGCTCCATGCCGCCTTCATGTCCTCTGCTAGGGGACAGACAGGCGCTCCACCTGGGTGCTCCAGCGTCCTCACTGTGAGCCTGCCTAGCACCCATGGCTATCAGGTGCTTGGGTACTTGCCGGGATCCGGATCCTCTAAATCCAGATTTGTTGAAGGACCCATTTCTTAGATCTGGATCATCCTAGATCCAGATTAAGGGAGGTAAGTGGACCCCCCCCCCCCCAGGCATCCTAGGGCCTGTTTGCACTGAGCTGACCAGGACAAGAACAGAGGCCATTTCACACTTCCCTTCCCATCCGCTGGAGGGGAGAGGAGAGCCATGAACCATTGTTGACTGCGCTCACACTTGGAGCACTAGTCAACGTTAGCCGTCGTCGTCCCCCTGACCCCCCCCCACGCAATAATACTAACCCAGACAGCTGTACAGCCATGGTGGACGCAGGCATGGGGACAGGTAAGCCATGGAACTTCCCCCAGGCCACTGCCCTGTTGTTCAGAAGCTGTGCAGGGATGTGCGCAAATATCTTTCTCATGTTTGGTTTGAATCGAATCGCGTGTGACTAAATTCACATTCATTTAAATAGAACCCCTTCAAATGTGGCAGGATTCGAATCCCTGCCAGCAGTCGGGGCTATGAGTCCATCCCCCACCCCCCAGTACAGTCACTATCATTTTAAACATGGAGTGAATTGTTTTAGGTTTGTGGAATTTTTAAAGTGCTTTTCATGTATACTCTGTTTTTAATCTGTTGTTTTAATGGTTGTTACCTGCCCAGAGACCTTTGGATATGGGGCAGGATAGAATGTGATTGAATGAATGGATGAATGGATGAATGGATGAATGAATGAATATTGGATACGTATGTGTCCGTATCAGATATTTGCATGAATTTGTACTAATACAATTGTATTGAATAGAATCCTATCACATTCGAACGAATGTAGATTTTCTTGCATTTGATTTGATACAAACTGAATGCTAAAAATCCCCATTTGTGCACTTGGCTAGTGAGAAGAGCTCCTAGTGTTTCCGTCTCACCATCTGCAGGCAGCCAGTGCGAGGGGAATCTAGGTGATGGGTGGGGTGTGCGGAAGAAACCAATCTGCCCAGTTGTCCTACTTCTGAGGCTTTTCTTTCTGCCTTCTGAGTTGCTTAGATCCCTCCGTGAAAGCAGAAGTGAGCCACCTTTGCCTTTGGGGGACAGAGCAAAGCACAGCAAAACTGCTGTCTCAGGGAATCTACAGCAAACACCAACCGGCCTCGCATGATGCTCTGGCGGTACCTTGGCGCGCTCGGCGATCGCTGGTCCACCCCGGGACAAGGGGACGGTCGCTGGCCATCGATGGGAGGGCACCCAAAGCCCTTCTTGCGCATGAAGGAAAGCCTCTGCGCCCTTTCCGTCCGCGGTTGCCTCGTGTTGCTGGAAGGAGATTGATCCAGCTGCCAGCAGGCCATCTGTCAGAGACGCCTCTCCCATTACTTGCTCTGATGGATCCTTATCCAATGGGCCGATCTGAAAGTGATAAAGAGATAGGCGGCCGCGTTCTCAGCACGCCTGCTAACTCCGAAAGCCGGCTCAATAATCCCACAGATTGATGGCCTCCAAACCGGAGGGAAGGGGAGTTTATGGACTGCCCACTGCATCATCCGAGCATCAATTCATCTGGATTATTGGGGGCCGTGGGGGGCGGGAGATTGGCGGCAGAGAGAGCGAGTGGCGCATCTGGGTAAAAGGAAGGTCCAGGAGCATGAATTTGCACAAATTTGGACATCCGTATATGAATGGAGTGTTGTGACATTGGCACATTGACATTCGTATTTGTAGGAATGCTGCGGAACATTGGTGAACCAAGGAGGTGCATTCGGCATGGATTGAGAGAGGATTCAAAGTGGATTCAGGGCGGATTTAACGCTTTCAGAGCAGAGGTGGGATAGGTATCGGACACGTATGCATTCGTAGGGTATTCTTATGAATTTGTATGAATACAATCAGATCAGATAGAATCCTATCACATTTGGCATTTGGTTCACAACAAATCAAATGTTAGAAAACTTGTATTAGTTTGAATAGATCCCCTTTGAAGGTGGTAGGATTCTATTCGATATGAATGCATTGGGATTAATTTGTACGACTATCCGAGACAGATGAATACGGATCCTGCATATGGATCCTATACAAACACATATATGTCGGAGTCGTATCCTATACCATCTTTCAGGCTGGGGGGACAAGCAGGAGGCCTCTAGGGCCATTTGCTGGGATTGGAGAGCAGGAGGAGGTTTGCCCTTGTCTCTGCTTGAGATGCCCATGAGCAACTGGTGGGCCACTGTGTGAGGGAGGATGCTGGACTGGATGGGCTGTGGCCTGATCCAGCAGGGCTCCTCTTAGGTTCTCATGGACTAAATGGGCTGTGGCCTGATCCAGCAGGGCTCCTCCTAGGTTCTTATGGACTAGATGGGCTGTGGCCTGATCCAGCAGGACTCCTCCTAGGTTCTCATGGACTAGATGGGCTGTGGCCTGATCCAGCAGGGCTCCTCCTAGGTTCTTATGGACTAGATGGGCTGTGGCCTGATCCAGCAGGGCTCCTTCTAGGTTCTTATGGACTAGATGGGCTGTGGCCTGATCCAGCAGGGCTCCCCTTAGGTTATTATGGACTAGATGGGCTGTGGCCTGATCCAGCAGGACTCCTCCTAGGTTCTCATGGACTAGATGGGCTGTGGCCTGATCCAGCAGGGCTCCCCTTAGGTTATTATGGACTAGATGGGCTGTGGCCTGATCCAGCAGGGCTCCTCCTAGGTTCTTATGGACTAAATGGGCTGTGGCCTGATCCAGGAGGGCTCCTCTGAGGTTCTTATGCCCTTGCCCTCTGCTTGAGATGCCCATAGGCAATTGGTGGGCCACAGGGTGAGATGGGATGTTGGACTAGATAGGCTGTGGTCTGATGCAGCAAGGCTCCTCTAAGTTCTTATGGACTAGATAGGCTGTGGCCTGATCCAGCAGGACTCCTCCTAGGTTCTCATGGACTAAATGGGCTGTGGCCTGATCCAGCAGGGCTCCTCTAAGTTCTTATGGACTAGATGGGCTGTGGCCTGATCCAGCAGGGCTCCTCCTAGGTTCTCATGGACTAGATGGGCCATGGCCTGATCCAACATGGCTTGTGTTCTTATAGTCAGATTCATGGAGGACAAGTGTATCCATGGATGCCTGGTTGGAGAGCCAGGCAGGATGCCTCCAAAGCCATTTGCAGGCAGTTAAGCTTTGTCCCCCCCTCTTGTTTGTGATGCCCAGAAGCAATTAGTGGGCCACAGGGATCCGCACAAGGGTAGTTTTGACCTTCGAATCTCATAAAATGTCATAAGATCCGATACGAATCCATAACATTTGAATCCGTACATTTGAATGTTAGATTCATATTTAAAATACGAATGTCAACAACATTTATATCTGTTATATGTATCTGTGCGCATTCAGTAAAAATCCATATGCATCCCATTTTAATCCCGTATTTTAAGCGCAAGATACATACAATTTTCACGCAGATTCATTTTTGACAGATATGAATCTACACATTCGGATTATCTGAAAAACTGTATCGTATTTTTGAAAATCCGTACGAGTTCGAATGTGCAAATTCTTATTTCCGAAAATCCGATTTGAGTTCGAATGTCGACATTCATTGGATTCCAACCAAATATTCAAATGTTTGAACATCTGTGCTCATCCCTAGTGGGCCAGTGTGTGAGACAGGATGCTGGACTAGTGGCTGAGCTACCGGCATGCTCAGCAGGGCACTTTAACACCCTCCCCTGTTGATATTCTCCAGAACCCCATTTTGTGCCAGACCAGCTGCCAGAGCCATGGAGACACAGCATTCCCAGGAAGCATGGCCTCCCCGGGGGCCACTCGTATGGCAGGATGCTCTGTTCTCCAGTGGCAGCTAGCGTGGCCCCCAGGGACAGGCAGAAGCTGCCTTAATGTTTAAATCCCCGGTCCATTCAGAGTAGCAGTTTCGACATCAATATTTGAAGTGGCCATTTCGACAATTTCAGTGTATCAGTGTTTGTGTGCACAGTGCATCTTGCTTTTAGCAACATTTAGCTCCCCTCCTCCAGTCCATTATTCCCTTGATCAGGGTTTAGTGCAGTAGTGCTGGCTAAGAGAGCAAGAAGAGCATTAAGGCCCCCGCTTTCTCCATCATTTCCTCCTACTTGTACTCGAGGTGTGTAAGACACACACCCTGAACTGCTTCTACTGCAAGCGTCAGTTGCGCATATTTGCAGAAATAATGCAACACATGGATTCTCAAGCTCATGTGTATCAGGCTACCTCCAGACATAACATATTTATTCCATAGTTGACCAGCTTACCGGTATAAAGCACATACAGAACTGATTGAAGTATATAAAATCATGCATGGTATAGAAAAGGTGGATAGGGAAAATTTATTTTCTCTTGCACACAACACTAGAACCAGGGGGTATCTATGAAGCTGATGGGTAGGAGAATAAGGTCTGACAGGGGGAAGTATTTCTTCACCCAGAGGGTCATCGGTCTATGAAATCTGCTGCCAGAAGAGGGAGTAACAGCTACCAGCCTAGATGGCTTTAAGGAAAGGTTAGAAAAATGTATGGATGACAGATGTATCAATGGCTCCTAGAATGGATGCCTAAGTACATCTTTCAGGATGTGGGGCCAAGCAGGATGTCCTTAAGGCCATTTGCTGGGATTTGAGAGCAGGAGAAGGTCTGCCCTTGTCTCTGCTTGAGATGCCCATGGGCAACTGGTGGGCCACTTTGTGAGACAGGATGCTGGACTAGATGGGCAGTGGCCAGATCCAGAAGGACTCCTCTTAGGTTCTTATCAGTCACTGCCTATACATTCAGATTGATGCTCTGGGTTTCAATCTTTCCAAAGCAGCAGAGTGATGCTACAGCTGTGGGATTTTCTTTCCATGTGGCCTACCCTTCCCAATTGTATAGTGTGAAGTAGTTCTACAAGTTTCCACAATAATCCAGACAAAGCTGCAATTATGGAATAGCACAATATTTTGCTATGATAGTTCCATGTAAAGGAATAATGACAATCCAGTAAATTGAATATATATTTCAGGGCCCTGGTCACACCTTTATAAGGCAGGATGTCCTATTCTAGAGTACAAACTGAGATCGTACAAGTCCTATTCACACCTAGATCGCCATAGGTTGTCCCCAGACTGTCTTTGCTCTGGGCTGAATCACTCACACCTTTCTCTGTAATCGGGTTGAGCCTTCTCCATTGAACTCTTGGCTCCCCACCGCTTTTGCTGCATATCTACCTCCTTTCCTATCAGATGCCAACCCAAAGCAAGGTGTGACCAAGACTGGTACGACCTCAGTTCGAATTATGAAGAGGATGTCCTGTCTCATATAGGTGTGACCAGGGCCATAGTAACACAACAATTTGGACACCAGGAGACAAACCAAACAGAACCTAAGAAAACACAAACTGGTCAACTACATCTATTTCTAGTTGACTTTCCATTCAGGGAAGTCCAAATGGAGGGTGGAAAGTCCACAAACAGAACAGATAAAAATGAAAAGGTGTGTGAGCAGACTAAAGAACGTTAAAAGTGAAAGGGTGACAATGGTCCATGATGGCCGTTCCAGTTCAGCGCCCACAAGCTTTGGAGCTGACACCCATGAGCTCTGATGGCTGGGAATGATGGCCTGGGGCATTTCACTGGCACAGTGGGGTGTGCCACCCAAATGGGTCCCTCTGTTAATTGGAACACCGAGGTGGATGCCTTTTGCATGGTTACATGATCTAGATAAGGCCCTGCCAAGTATGGTGGTGGACCTCAACATTAAGGTCTGACGGTGATCAATATCTTTCTCCAACCCAGGAATGGTACCCAGGCATCCGCTCTGGAAGCCGCCTAGGACATTCTGTAGTCTGGAGACAGCAGGTTCCTATTTCAGGATATAATCTGAAATAAGATGCCTTTCAAATGTCACTTCCAGGACCTCACAGAGTCCACTTCAGGACAACCTCAGAGGAGCCCTGCTGGATCAGGCCATAGCCCATCTAGTCCATCATCGTGTCCCACACAGTGGCCCACCAATTGCTCATGGGCATCTCAAGCAGAGACAAGGGCAAACCTTCTCCTGCTCTCAAATCCCAGCAAATGGCCTTAGAGGTGTCTTGCTTGTCCTGGTCAATGGAAGATACCATCAGTTCTTGAAGCTGAAGCTCAGCAAGGTGCATTTTGAGTGCTGGGTGACTGCAGGACTTGTAGACAGGAGAGAAAGCACAGCCAGGTATGCCCTTAATCTATTGCTTCTATAATTGGGGTTAATTAGCAAAGGCTAAATTTATCTGCGCTCTCTTCTCATTAATCCCAGGCACAAAAGAACACTTAGGTTGGAATCAATTGCAGCTTCAATTACTACACAATAGACTTTTGAATGGCGGATATGATCAGCTCCTCCTGGGTTTAAGAGAAAAGAAGAGCACAGAAGATATTCCCAAGAACTGGAGTAGAACGTCCAAATCTTCTTCTTCTTCTTCTTCTTCTTCTTCTTCTTCTTAGTTTTCTTTTTTATTGAAATTTGCAACAATACAATAAACAAAACTTCAGAGTCAAAAGTACAATACAGCTTGAATAATCGTTTACATACAGAAAATACAAATAAGCCCTAATAACACTGATGATCTAATTACAATACTAAAATCAGAGTCAGTAATGAATCTTAAATGAAGAAATACAGAAATCAAAGGCTGTGCTCACACCTAAGTTTTAATCCAGTTTCAGTCCAGCTTCAGAGCGAGAGAATGCATAAGCAAAGGGCCCAGTAATTTTCTTTCCACATTATGGGCCTTTTTCCACTAGGGCTTAGAACCCTTCTGAGACCCCATTAGGAACCAGATTAGTACCTGATGGTTACCAGTCAGGAAGGCCCTGTCCCCACCTGGACTCCATGGAAAGCCACATCTGAAGGCCCTGTCCCCACGAGGGCAGGGGAAACCCAGATTTAATAGGTCCTTCAGTCTTTTAAATCTGGATTTCATGTGGACCTGATTAAAGGTGTCCAAAATGGGCTCTTTAGGAGGACCCCAACTCAAAGATCTGGATCTTGAAGATCTAGATCTTTGACCATGCATGGAAGGTGAATTTTCTGAGTTATGTGACATTGAAAGAAAACAGCTTGTCACTTTGCTGATGTGTTCTCTCACTCTGAAAGTGGACTGAAGCTGGATTAAAACTTACATGCGACCAGAGCCAAAGTATAGTTAAAGAAAGAAGACTCAAACGAGGGTTTTGGTTTAAGTGATACATTTGATTTAACCACATTAAGTAAAGGCATCTACTGTACTTTTTCTGAAGCCGACCATTAGCATTTTTACCCTGCTCCTTATTTTTCTGAGAAGTTATTCGATCAGTTATTCAATGCCAGTCACACCTGGAATGGATCCAGAGTGAATTCGTCACGGATCGAGAGCAGATTAAAAGTGGATTCAGGACGGATTTGACACATTCAGAGGGGATATGTTACAGGATACATATCAGATACATATGCGTTTGTGTCATATATTTATTGGATACATATTAGTTCGTATAGGACACATATTTGTTCATATATGATACATATTGCTTATTCACACAAATTTGTAGGAATAACTTTGTATTGAATTTATTCAAAGGTGGGAAAGCAGGACGCTTCTAATGCCATTTGCTGGGATTCAAGAGCAGAGAAAGGTTTGTCCTTGTCTCTGCTTGAGATGCCCATGAGCATTTGGTGGGCCACTGTGTGCGACAGGATGCTGGACTGGATGGGCTGTGGCCTGATCCAGCAGGGCTCCTCTGGGGTTCTTATGGACTAAATGGGCAGTGGCCTGATCCAGCAGGGCTCCTCTTAGGTTCTTATGGACTAGGTGGGTTGTGGCCTGATCCAGCAGGGCTCCTCTTAGGTTCTTATGGACTAGGTGGGTTGTGCCCTGATCCAGCAGGGCTTCTCTTAGGTTCTTATGAGAAGGTTTCTCCTTGTCTCTGCTTGAGATGCCCCTGGGCAATTGGTGGTCCACTGGGTGCAACAGGAAGCTGGACTATATAGGCTGTGGCCTGATCTAGCAGGGCTCCTCTGAGGTTCTTATGGACTAGATGGGCCATGGCCTGATCTAGCAGGGCTCCTCTTAGGTTCTTATGGACTAGATGGGCTGTGGCCCAATCCAGCAGGGCTCCTCTGAGGTTCTTATGGACTAGATGGACTGTGGCCTGACCCAGCAGGGCTCCTCTGAGGTTCTTATGGACTAGGTGGGTTGTGCCCTGATCCAGCAGGGCTCCTCTTAGGTTCTTATGGACTAGGTGGGTTGTGCCCTGATCCAGCAGGGCTTCTCTTAGGTTCTTATGGACTAGGTGGGTTGTGGCCTGATCCAGCAGGGCTCCTGTTAGGTTCTTATGGGCTAGATGGGCTGTGGCCTGATCCAGCAGGGCTTCTCTTAGGTTCTTATGGACTAGGTGGGTTGTGGCCTGATCCAGCAGGGCTCCTCTTAGGTTCTTATGGACTAAGTGGGTTGTGGCCCGATCCAGCAGGGTCCTCTTAGGTTCTTATGGACTAGATGGGCTGTGGCCTGATCCAGCAGGGCTCCTCTTATTTTCTTATGAGAAGGTTTGTCCTTGTCTCTGCTTGAGATGCCCCTGGGCAATTGGTGGTCCACTGGGTGCAACAGGAAGCTGGACTATATAGGCTGTGGCCTGATCCAGCACGGCTCCTCTGAGGTTCTTATGGACTAGATGGGCCATGGCCTGATCTAGCAGGGCCTCTCTTAAGTTCTTATGAATAGAATCCTACTACATTCAAAGGGGATCTATTCAGACGAATACGGATTTTCTAACATTTGATTCGTTAGGAATCGAAGGCCCCCAAACCCATTTCTGCACACCCCTGATTCTCAGGCCTGCCCTGATGGAGAGCAATGGCATTTTCCCTCTTTGGCCCTGCAAGCCCATTTGTGCAAGAGGAAGGGATGGGATTCCACCCCCTGCCCCATTTCCCCCCCCCTACCCCCAGGCACCACGCTTTCATGGTGGATGATTCACAGGCCCCTGCAATGTCCACGAGGTCACTAGGGTCCAGGACACTGCTCTGGAGGCAGATCTCTGTGGCTAATGTGTTAATCTGCCCTTTTTCTCAGGTTGGACTAAAGGATTCCTGGGCGAACACGCAGCCCGGTCGTCCCCTCCCCCACCCCACCACCCCTGCCAGCTGCAAAGCAAACTCTTCCACCCCATCTTCATTCTTTCCACCCTATTGGCCATTGATTTCAGATAAATATCAGCCTGGGCTTGACAGCGCTCCCTTCTCCTTATTATAACCCTATTGGCGTGTGATCTTTAGCCGTCGGAGGCGTCAGGAGGCATCTGTCAGACGGACTGGGCCCTTTAGCACCAAAGGAAATGAGATTGGAATGGAGGACGGGGGGGGCAGGGGGAGGGCAGCAGGGTGGGGAAGGGGTGGGGGTGAAGCATGGGAGAGGAAGCTGGGGAAGAAGAGGAGGAGGAGGAGCAATATTCTCCCTTGGTAGGGTCAGGGCCATGACTGGTAGGGAAAGATGGAAGAGATTGTCCAATAAGCCCTTCCCCAAACACCATCAGAAGTATGGGAGGGAATGGGAGAGGGAGGACAAGGGAGGGGGGGGAGGAGGGAGGAGAGGAAGGGGAGAGGGAGAGAAAGGAGGGAGAAGGAGAGTGAGGAAGAGCAAGAGAGGAAGAGGAAGGAGAAAGAAAAAGAGAGGTAGGAAGTGGGGAAAGGGAGAAAAAAGGAGGGAGAGGGAGAGAAAGGAGGGAGAAGGAGAGTGAGGAAGAGCAAGAGAGGAAGAGGAAGAGGATAGAGAAAAAGAGGGAGGAAGTGGGGAGAGGGAGAGAAAAAGAGGGGCAGAAGGAGGGAGAATTGTGAGAACAGAGCAAAATAGAGGAGAGAGGGAGAGAGTGGGGAGAAGGAGAGGGAGGGAGGGGAGGGAGGGAGGGAGGGAGGGGGACAGAAAGGAGGAAGAAGGAGGGGGAGAGGGAGAGAATGGGGACAAGGAAGGGAAAGAGGGGGAGAAGGACAGAGAGGAGGGAGGGGAGAAGAAGAGAGGAAGAGGGGGAGAGGGAGGGGAAGACGGACCGCAAGTAGGGAGGAGAGGGAAGGAGAGGGAAGGAGAGAGAGGGGTACGGGGGAGAGAGCTCAGTGGACGGCCAGGAGGCTCTGAGGTTTGCTCCTGGCCATCTTGGGTGAGGATGCTGAGAATGGGTTGCTCATGCTCATTCGGCTGCTGGTTGAGAGAGGGAGGGAGTCCGGCTGGTCCATCAGAGGCCCTGCTGGTGTCACCTGCTGCCTGGACAGGTGTTCTGAGGAAATGTTCCTGAGTGGACGAAACGACTGCGCCAGGTCCTCCCTTCAGGCCTTGACATTTGGATGATTACCACACTGAAAGAAGATGGCCGCCAACGAAACAGGGGGACACGGTTTTGTTTAAGGCCTGCTCCCTCTCCCAGGGACGCCTCTCAGGGGAAGCCTCAAAATTATTTTACTTAAAAAAAAAAAAGGTGTTGACTTCGCAAGTTGACTGAAGTATTTTTCAAGTTTCAAATGCATTAAGGACAAAATGCTATGGGTGCAGCAACTTAAAATGACACAGTCGACCGAAAAGTAACTCACTGGGGTCTTCTTTGTGTTTCTTTCCATTTTTTTCTGAAAACGACTGATGTTCTTTATTCAGACTGCTCAAGGAAGGTGAAATCCTGAGCAACAGGTGAAGAAGTGTAAAGGTTTTCCTACCTCACTAGAGGTGTGCAAAACATTTCTAATCTGGAACAAACGCCCGCCGTTTCCACACTTTCAGTGATCAGAGAGGGCTGCAGGCCCAGAAAAGGCCACCCAAAGCCTGACATGAAGCCTCTGACGGCCAGGAAGTAAAGTTCCTCGACTTGGGGGTGGAGAGGGGCTCCTTTCCAGGGTACAGTTTTGGCTCCCACCAAACTGAGTCCCCCTCTAAATCAGTGCGCGGAGGCCTTCACCTTTCTACACGCCTACTGGGACCTGTCCATGAAGAATTGAAACCCCAATGTTGCCCCTATATGGAGCATTTGTTACCAGGGATGTGCTAGAATATTCGGAACATTCGAAATTCAATGGAATTCGATCAAATTTGAATCAAATGTCTATACATTCGGTTTTTAACAATCAAACGAATTCGGATTTTCCAAATCATTCGGACATTCCTATGTCTACATATCAGTAAGCATTACATCCATATCTGTATGCATTTGTACGGACAAGTACGGGACAAAAACGGGATGCATAAGAAGAAAAGTTGGCTTTTCTACCACTCTTTCCTCACCCATTTAAGGGGACTCAAAGCGGCTGACAAAACTTCTGTTCTTCTCCCCACAGCAGACACCCTGTGAGGTGGGTGGGGCTGTGAGAGCTCAGAAGAGAGCTGTGACTAGCCCAAGGTCACCCAGCTGGCTTCATGGACGAAGAAGAGTTGGCTTTTCTACCACTCTTTCCTCACCCATTTAAGGGGACTCAAAGCAGCTGACAAAGCTTCTATTCTTCTCCCCACAACACCCTGTGAGGTGGGTGGGGCTGTGAGAGCTCAGAAGAGAGCTGTGACTAGCCCAAGGTCACCCAGCTGGCTTCATGGACGAAGAAGAGTTGGCTTTTCCTCCCCGCTTTTCTCACCCATTTAAGGGAACTCAAAGCGGCTGACAAAACTTCTGTTCTTCTCCCGACAACAGGCACCCTGTGAGGTGGGTGGGGCTGTGAGAGCTCAGAAGAGAGCTGTGACTAGCCCAAGGTTACCCAGCTGTCTTCATGGAGGAGGGTGGAATCAAATCCGGTATTCCCAGATAAGAGTCCGGATCCCTAACTACTAGACCAAACTGGCTCACAGGGATAAAAAACGGGATGTGTACGGATGTGTACAGACTCATACGAACATTGCCAACATTCGTACCTTCAAATACAAATTGAACATTTGTATGAATAGATATGAATGTATTTGAATTGAATCGAATGCTGAAAATTGTACTATTTTTATTTATTTATTTATTTATTTATTTATTTATTTATTTATTTATTTATTTATTTATTTATTTATTTATTTCCATTTCTATCCCACCCTATACCCGAAGGTCTCTGGGTGGGTGACAACGAATCAACCAACGTTTTTAAGACATGTTAAAAAACAAGATACAGTTAAAAACTAGTTCGTACCCCTGTTTGGGACTCCAAGAGTACCCTGCTGTGGTTTCCAGGATCACACCCAAAATATTTTGAGGCCCTTAAGGTTTTGTTCCAAACTGGACAAAACTGAAAAAAAGTTTAATTCGGAAGCGAGAAATTATGGCAAACCTAGGGTGTTTTTCCACTGGCAGAAAGTACCCATTTTTGCACCCATTAAGGACCCATTTGGGTGTGAGCTGGATGACCCTATTTCCACCACGGCACCTATTTGGGACCCGATTGTTTCCACTGCTGGTCGGGAAATTCGGATCAAATGGGTACTTTCTGGCCTTTAATCCGGATTTTCTGTAGACCCCATTAATGGGGTCTACAATGGGGTCTTCTGCCAGAAAATCTGGATTAAAGGGAGCCTGTTTCAAAGTCACTTCAAAGTTTACTCCAAAGATCAGCACAGACTTCATAGACGCCCCACAGCTATTTTGCACAGACTTCGAAGTGACTTCGAAATGACTTCAAAGTGACTTCGAAATGGCTTTGGAGCCGCTTCGGAGATTGCACCCCCTGTCCCCCCAAACACCTGGGGTGACAGGGAGACCCCTCCTGGGTAGATCCGGATTTCCAAATGGGTGCTTCGGTGTTTCCAGGGAAGGGAGGCTACCAACCATTGCTATTGGCTGCTAGACCACCCATGGAAACACATTGGGTACTTCCCTTAATCCAGATCTACTAGATCTGGATTAAAGGAAATACCCATTCGCTAGATCCGGATCTTCTTAGATCCGGATTAAAGGAGCACGGTGGAAAACACCCCCGATCTGCTTTCGTGCCTCCCTTTCCAAGGAGTGCGATTAACCAACGTTGACCAGCGCTTGCACTTGGAATGCTAGCCACCTTTGGCCGTTCCCTCCTCCTGGGATCAAATACTTACCTTATTCGATCCAGAGCCTGGTCCTCCTCTGGGCGCTGCCATTTTGGCTGAGGCACCCTCAAAGACTGTGCAAGCATCAGCACCATTGCCCTGATGATGTGGACACTCTGTGCATGCACGGTTGCGTTAATTAAGGTTAATTGAGATCCCAGCACACTTGCGCAGCCCCTGATACGGCCCTGGAGGGCTGGAATAAGAGCGAATGCTCCTGCCAGGACCCTTCAGGGAAGGGTCTGGTAAATGTTGGTTCGCTTCGTTACCCATTGCCCACCAATATGCTGGTATACCTTGTTGTATTCAGACAAATTTATGGATGACAGGTGTATCAATGAATACTAGGATGGATGCCTAAGTACATCTTTCAGGCTCGGGGGACAAGCAGGATTCCTCTAAGGCCATTTGCTGGTATTTGGGAGCAGGAGAAGGTTTGCCCTTGTCTCCACTTGAGATGCCCATGGGCAATTGGTGGGCCACTGTGTGTGACAGGATGCTGGACTAGATGGGCTGGGGCTCCTCTTAGGTTCTCATATTCTTAAGAGTGAAGACCAGAAATGGGCTAGGTCTTGGACTCTCCTGGACTATACGTAGATCAGAAAAGGCCATGGTCCTTCTTGGTTGCTGAGTGAGTCCCCCACCCAAGCGTGGTTTTCTCTTCCCCACCCAAGGTGGGGCCTTGATTTACAGCCAGCCAGCCAGCATCCCCCCCCCATCTCCCATCTGCTCCAAGACTTGAGATGGGTGGAGGCAAGGAGCAGCAAATCCTTCAACCTAATGTTAGTTGAGTTTTAGCCCTCGCCTGGAGGGCTCCCATTTATCTCCAGGCCCTTGAGTAGCAGACAAGGAGTGGAGTTCATAAATCAGCCTGTGTGCTGAAAGGCATCAGGGCTGTAAATAAAGCAGAGCTGTTGGGACGCGGAGGACGGGGCTGCGGGAGGCTGCTGCTGCCGCTTCAAGGAAGGCAGGAGGCCGTCCCCAGATCTCAGCCCCCCACCCAGTCTGAGCAGGACACCAGGCTTCCGGCTGATCTCTCCAGCCTCGCAAGGCTTCGCGTCACACTTGGCACAGGTTCACAGCTTCCCAAGGAGTCACGCTGCTGGCAACGGAGCCATGAGAGAGTGATGGTGGCCAGATAAAAGCAGAGAACGCTGCTGTCAAGATCTTCTTCCAGGACCACCTCAGAAAATCTCCTAAGCTTCCTCCAGACAACACTCGTAGGGGTGAGCACAAAGCCAATTTCCCACACGCAGTCTGATAGCAAATTGTGTACACCCCTAGTATCAGCTTCTGCCTGGTTCCTTTTTATATCACATTTTGCTCTGGACGTGGTTTGTCCAGTGGAAACCCTGCTCAGACCCAGCCCTTAACCGTTCTGCAAAATCCTTCAGTATTGAAGCTTTATGGGTGTGTCCAGACTGGGGATTACTGCGCATTCCTATGCGCAGTCGGTGCAGGGCGTCACACCTGATGTCCGATGCTTCGTAGCAGCGGTGCATTGTGCCGCCGCTACTATGGATTTACCTGCTGTGGAAGGATCAACATTCGCTCCACAGTATCACATAAATTCAAAGTTTCCCGCCGGCCTGATAGGATGGTGAGAAACAGCCAATGAGAGCTGAGCCTGCAGCTCAGCTCTCATTGGTTGCCCCACCCCATGTGATGCGCGCCTCACCGCATGCACCACGAAAATCTCACAGCTGCTGAGGAGGAAGTTGCAGACCTCCGTTTCAAGTGGGTGAAGATGTCCTGATTCCGCAGCCAGGTAAGCTGCGGTTTTTCTACTAACTGCGGATTTTTATCCACTATACTGGAAGGGCCCAAAGGGCTCGTTCCCATGGGGCTGCCAGTGCCTTGCAGGGGATTTGGGGCAGCCTTAATGCGAACCTTAATTCGCATTAAGGAGTCCCCATGGTAATGGAGGACAGGGTGGGTTCAAGCCAACCCCGCCTGTCCCCATGAAAACTGTGGTAAATCCCTGCATCGGGATGCCGTCATTTTCTCCACCCCCCCCCCTTGCCTGAGCATGCATTCACCCAGGTAAGGGCTTGCTTTACCCCAAATGACCACCTGACACTGTTCCTGCAGTCAGCTGAGCAGCTGTCAGGCAGGTATAGTGGCTGTCAAGATCATGAGCAGAGCTCCGGTAAAATGATTAAAACAGTTGCAAAAGCTGCTGCTGTTTTAATCATTTTACAGGAGCTCTGCTCGTGCACATGACAGCCCCTATACCCTCCTGACAGCTGCTCAGCTGACTGTAGGGATGCTGTCAGGCGATCATTTGGGGTAAATCATGCCCTTACCTGGGCGATTGTGTGCTCAGGCAAGGGTGGACAGTTGCAATCACAGCATTAGTGGCGGGGACAGCGAAACCCCACCCGCTAATGCTGTGATCGTAACCCGGGAGTGTCCCCATGCCCCCAGGATAACCTGTTCTTGCCCCTTAATTTGGGGTGAGAACAGTTATAAAGGTGTGTTTTTTTTTATTTTGGTTTTTGGGATTTTGTCCCTCATGTAGCCCGAATTAGGGCTTTGCATGGGGACTCTCAGAGGAGAACTCACATTCGCTTCGGAGTATCCTTACCATGGGGATTTGGCCCAAGATCTTCATCGGCCTGTGGAAAGCGGAGCACTTCAGATGAGAAAGCCACCGTTCTTAAGACAGGCAGACAGAGACGGAGGGAGGGAGGGAGAGACCACAGCAGGAGAGAATGTTGCATAGGCAGAATTCTCTTTTTCCCCTAAGGGAATTCCACAGAGGCAGGAGAGAGTTTGCTTCACTCCCTCCTTGCCTGTTCTCCCGCCCGGCCACCCGTCCTCCATGTGCTCGGTTTGACAGAGACGGACCAGTCACTCATCCCTCCGTCGCCAAGACCGGGAAACTTTTAGTGTCACGCTAATGACAGCGCCGTCCTCCGCCGAGCTCACAATAAAAGCCTCTTAGAGCAGGCCACCCTGCCCTGGATCGCCGCTGGGGCCCTTCCTTCCCCCAGGAAATGACATCCTGACAAGAATCGGACGTGAACTCTTCCCTCTCCGAGGCGCATTAAGGCCGTCGCAGGAAGCACTCTAACCGTTGGCGTCGCCTCCCATTTCCTCACCACTGCCCATCAAAGGCATTTTAAATATGATGACCCCGAGGCCGCTGAAGATGTTTTGACGGTGCTTGGAAGGAGCCTGCCAGGTGGCTCGGTTTTGGGGAGGTGACAAACAGCGGCTTCGTTGCCTGTGCATTTTGTCAATATCAGAGAAATAGCCGTGTTAGTCTGATTGGAAAAGTCCAGCAAGGTAGTTCGTAGCCCTTGGACACTAACAAGAGAAGGGTTGGTGGTAGGAGCTTCTGTAGATATGTCAGCTTCTTCAGATGCCCCCTAGCATCTGAAGAAGTAGAGGTGCCCATTGGGCCCCCTGGCATCTGAAGAAGTAGAGGTGCCCATTGGGCCCCCTGGCATCTGAAGAAGTAGAGGTGACCATTGGGTCCCTTAGCATCTGAAGAAGTAGAGGTGCCCATTGGGCCCCCTGGCATCTGAAGAAGTAGATGTGACCATTGGGTCCCTTAGCATCTGAAGAAGTAGAGGTGCCCATTGGGCCCCCTGGCATCTGAAGAAGGAGATGTGCCCATTGGGCCCCTTGGCATCTGAAGAAGTAGATGTGCCCATTGGGCCCCTTGGCATCTGAAGAAGCAGAGGTGCCCATTGGGCCCCCTGGCATCTGAAGAAGTAAAGGTGCCCATTGGGCCCCTTGGCATCTGAAGAAGTAGAGGTGCCCACTGGGCCCCCTAGCATCTGAAGAAGTAGAGGTGCCCATTGGGCCCCCTGGCATCTGAAGAAGGAGACGTGCCCATTGGGCCCCTTAGCATCTGAAGAAATAGAGGTGCCCACTGGGCCCCCTAGCATCTGAAGAAGTAGAGGTGCCCATTGGGCCCCCTGGCATCTGGAGAAGTAGATGTGACCATTGGGCCCCCTAGCATCTGAAGAAGTAGAGGTGCCCATTGGGCCCCCTGGCATCTGAAGAAGGAGACGTGCCCATTGGGCCCCTTAGCATCTGAAGAAGGAGACGTGCCCATTGGGCCCCTTAGCATCTGAAGAAGTAGACGTGCCCATTGGGCCCCCTGGCATCTGAAGAAGTAGATGTGGCCCATTGGGCCCCCTAGCATCGGAAGAAGTAAACATGCCCATTGGACCCCCTGGCATCTCCAGAAATAGATGTGCCCATCGGGCCCCCTAGAATCTGAAGAAGTAGATGTGCCCATCGGGCCCCCCAGCATGGGAAGAAGGAGACGTGCCCATTGGGCCCTTAGCATATGAAGATGCAGACATGCCCATTGGGCCCCCTAGCATCTGAAGAAATAGACATGCTCATCTGGGAATAATGGGTTCGATTCTGCCCTCTCCCATGAAGCCAGCTGGGTGACCTTGGGCTAGTCACAGCTCTCTTCTGAGCTCTCACAGCCCCACCTACCTCACGGGGTGTCTGTTGTGGGGAGAAGAATAGAAAAGCTTTGTCAGGGCCTTTGAGTCCCCTTAAATGGGTGAGAAAAGCAGACTAGAAAAGCATCTCTTCTTCTTCTTCTTCTTCTTCAAACCTTTGCAAAGCAGAGCAAAGGTTTCTGGCCTCTTTAGGAGCCCTGGTGAAACGGCCGCCTTGCCCAATGGCCCCTGCATTTCTAAGGATGCCTCAGAATTCTGAATTCTCCCATGAATCTGGTGCCTTCGCCTCTGGATATCAGGCTTCCAAAACCTCTCCCGTGTTTTCATTCTTCTCCCTTTTTCTTCCTTCCCAGCCCTTTTCTTGGGCAGCCGGTAAAAAGGGGAACACAATCAAACCTTCTTCCTATTAGTAGGAAGAAAGGAAGTTTAAAGGCAAGCCAGGGAAGCAGACGAAAGGAGTTTAAATTGGGGTTTTATGGATATTTCTCTCCTTTTTGCGAGCACATTAAACTTTTCTTTTGTTAGAAATGCCGGGAGACATAAGTCGGAGCAGAGAGAGACAGGCGCATAGGGGAAAAAAATCTATATAAACCCTCAGATATTCATGTGTGACATACGACTCAAGAGAGGCGAGACGAGAGTCTGATTTGCTTAATGCTGACAGTTCTTTCTTCTTATTGGAAAGAAAACACAGCGGGGAACCTAAAACGTGCCGTGGAATGGTCCGTGGCAGGTGCATTTCCAGCCGGCGGCAGTAATGCCTCAGGCCAGACATTTGCGAAAGACGCATGGGGAGCATGCGCGCATGCATGCGCAAACACACACACACACACACATATGCGGCCCTCCCATTGTTTGCCAGGTGCCCCCAAATTATAACCCTAAAAACAAATGTGTCGAGGGCCAAATACCTGTGTGGAGTGTGAAGGGGAAGGGGAGAAAAGTCAAAGTCGAGAGAGAAAAGGAGGAAGCACAGAGAGGGGGAGTTGTTTCCTCCTCTGCTGACCATAAACGTCTCTGTGGCCCATTGTCCTCCCGTTCATGCTCAGAGGCTTCTTTGCTCTACATCCTCTAGTTGGTAATTAATACAGTAATTGACACACCCACTAGGCTGCTCCAGAACTTCCCAACTTTACCTTGGACTTACCACAAGAGTCTGGTGGTGCAATCTTTTGCTCTTCATCCATCTCGGGCAGGAAGTGTGTCGTCAGCGCATGCACAGCCATGTTACCAGCCAAGACCAATTCCCGGCGTCTTGTGCATGCCTGGCAGTGTTGCCCTCACTGATTGGGTGCTGGCTGCATGCGTGTGCAGGCACAATGAGGCCACCATCTGGCAGCTCTCTGCACTCCGGCGCCACAGCAGCAGGCTGCCCGGGGCCGATCTACAGGGAAGGTGGGGCTTGCACCCCCAAATGTCACCACCCTTGGCCTACCGGTACATCACGGACCAGTAACACAACTGGTGGCAGCTGATCAACCCAGAGAGGCGGCAGGACCTCGGTTTTCATGGTGGTGGCACAGCCTGGTCCATGGAGGACCATGCTCATTTCTGGCCACCGAGGAGCATTCCACCCAGCCATAAATGCGTATGGTCCTCCTGTACCCGGAGTGCCCTGGCCGTCGTGCATGATGCTCTGCTAAGGTAGTGCAGAAATGCCTTTGCTCCATGAGGCATGGAAGAAGAAGAAGAAGAGCTGGCTTTTCTACCCTGCTTTTCTCACCCATTCAAGGGGACTCAAAGCAGCTGACAAACCTTCTGTTCTTCCCCCTACAGCAGAACACCCTGTGAGGTGGGTGGGGTTGTGAGTGCTCAGAAGAGAGCTGTGACTCGCCCAAGGTCACCCAGCTCGCTTCATGGAGGAGTGTGGAATCAAACCTGGTACTCCCAGATAAGAGTCCGGCTCCCTGACCACTAGATCAAATTGGGATAAGATATAGTAAGGCATTTTCCCACCGTGTGCTCTAACTTCTTTCTCTTTAAAACTCCGAGTAGAGTATTAAGGGGGAGGTGAGTCCAAGGGCGGAAGGGAACGTCAAGCTTTGACAAGACGGAGGATAAGGACACGCCAGTGAGAGCAAAGATCAGCACTGCTTAAGCCACAAACTTTCATGTGGTAATGTATGGTTGTGAAAGCTGGACACTGAGAAACAGGGAGAGAAGAAAATGCCTTTGAATTATGGACCTGGAGAGGCTTATGAAGCATTAGGTACAGTCAATTAGCCCTAAACAAAGAAAACTCTCGAGGCAATGATCACCAAGCAAATACCCTCATTCACTGGGCAAATGATGTGAGTGAATTAAAACTACTTATGCTTGGCAAGGCTGAGGAAGCGGAAAATGGAGAAGACAACGACCAGGAGCACGGAGAGAGCCCAGAACTATTCCTAGAAGAGCTAACGGTAGGCCAAGGTGGTTAGCCTTTGTCCCTACACCCAGCAGGATCTGAACGTTAATGGCCCCAAACAGCAACGACCCAATTTTATATCCTAACATGGCCCTTGCTCGGGCTAAGGCTTAATTTTGCAAGAGAGAATTGTGGTTGAAATGCTCCAGCCTGTGTCCAGCTGCTTTGAGTGGAATTACACATCTATTTAAGAGGCAGAGCTGGGAAAATAAGAAAATTCCTGGATCCCCCTGAAGGCGGCAGGCTTGTGGGCTACAAGAGCAGATGTGAAAATCAATTTATTTGCCGGTCTTTTGCATTTTTTGAATGATGGTGAGTGCACGAGTGATGTGCACAGATCCGTTTTTTCACACTCAATTTGTACTAATAGATCCCCTTCAGATGTGCTAAGGTTCAATTTGATACAGATGTATTCATACAAATTAATACGAATATACGATACGAACACATATGTATCCCATACCTATCTGATATGTATCCGATCCATATCCTGTAACATGTCCACTCTGAAAGCGTCAAATTCGACCTGATTCCACTTTTAATCCACTCTCGATCCATGCTGAATGCAATTTGGATCCATTGTGGATGTGACCGGCGCTCTGTTTTTCCACACCCCCAGTTCAACGAATGTCTGAACCATCTGTATGAACGTCGGTAATATTCGTATTTGCATGAATGTTAATGTACGAATATCGCAACGTTTGATTCGTGTTGGAATGTCCAAACTCGGCACAATTAACGAATGTCACCAATATTTGCATCCCTATGGGTCTTTGATGGCTTTGATCTGATGTGCCCTATCCCCTCTGATGCACTAACTGCCACCACTGGATCCGACCCTTCGTCCAGATCTTCGCTCGCGCCTGATGCTCAGGGCTTTCTTTGCCTTGCACTGAGCTGCCCCCTGAAGAGAGAAAAGACATAAACCTTTCCCGCTATAAAGGCAGCGAGAGGGCTGGGGCCTTTTCACACTACATCCGGAACGGATGTAGTGCATGTGGACTTAGTAACTTCAGGACGCTACACCCATTCACACGCAGGCACGCAGGGGGAGGGCGCCCCCCCCGCCCCTCCCAGCCCGCGATCTGGCCGGGAGCAGGAGCCCCTTTACTCCTGCTTCCCCTTTGGAAATGGAGTAAAGTCTTCTCCAGGCCAGATCGAGGGGGGGAGGGGAGGGGGGCTGCCTCCCTCCTGCTCCCTCCTGCTCCTGGTAGGCACTGGGAATGCCCACCTGGACCAGGGGGAGGGCACCCCGAACCCTCTGGCCAGGAGAAGGCGATTGCTGGGCTGTGGTGGTGCGCGCCGAGCCTGGTAGACGCCAGAGAGGACCTGCGACTCGGTGGGTCCCCTCTGGCGTCTACCAGGCTCAGCGCGCCTGTGCAATCGCCACCGCAGCCCGGCAAGGTAGGTAATTATCGCGATCCCCGTCAGCTGTTCGGCCGATTTTCAGCCAATGCTGGTGGGGGGAGGGGCGTGCCGGTGGCTGTCAGGGAGGGAAGCAGGTGATCTACATCTCAAACGCATGGAAAGAATGCCGGAACGGGCTGGGACGCAAACCCAGCCCCGGCAATGCGAATGCCACGTTCGGGGGTGTTTTCCGCGCGTTCGAAAACCGCGCGTGTGAAAAGGCCTCTGGATCAGGCCCAGGGCAACGCGGGGTCAACCTCAGGGTGCCATGAATGTGCTGTGACAGGACAGGGTTTGCATGGTTCTGCACCCACAAGGTGCTATCAGTGTGCTGAGTAAGTTCAGCATCGGTACTGACTATTGGTCCATATTGGTCTAATAGAATGTAACAACATCTGTACATCGACATTCGTATTCGTATGAAGCTTCGGAACATTTGTGAACCGGGGAGGTGGGAAAGAGGCTGCGCCAATCACATCTGCAACGGATCAAGAGTGCATTCAATATGGACTTGAGAGCGAATTCAAAGTGGATTCACGGCGGATTTGACAATTTCAGATGTGTTCTTTGGGATGTGTATTTGGATGACTAGAAGGAATTAGAATGTGGTAAAATTCTATAAAGTATGAATCTATTTATACGTATTCGTACGAAAGTTTGATACATATCTGATACAAATGGATACGTATCCGATACATATCTGATACAGACGAATATGTATCTGATACAAATAGTTGAGTATCTGATATGAATAAATACATATCTGATACAAATGGATACGTATCTGATACGGACAAATATGTATCTGATACAAACAGATACGTGTCTGATACGAATGGATATGTATCTGCTATGAATAAATATGTATCTGATACAAGCAAATATGTATCTGATATGAATATATAAGTATCTGATGCGAGCAGATACATATCTAATACGAATAAATACGTATCTGATACGTTTCCTCAGTTTAATGAATGTCTGAACTAATTGTTCGAATGTTAGCATACAAACATCGTAACATTCAATTTGAGTTCAAACGTCTTAATTTGGCCGAATTTCGAATGTTACGAATATTTGCACACATCTCTAGGACAAATACATTTGTATCCAACAGAATCCTACCACATTCGAGGTGGATCTATTCAAAGGAATAGAGATTTTATTACATTCACTTTGATACAAATCAAATGCCAAAAATCCCATTTGTGGACGTCCCTAGTCTGGACCCGCCCTCGTTCGGCTGCTATACCACTACAGAGCACTTGAAGGGCATGCTGGGAAAAAATGCCTGAGCATGCTCGCTTTTGCTCTTGATGTTCGTGCCCGGGCAGCCTGACAACGGACCTGCCGTTCCACTTCCAGGGTTTGAGGACTTCCCCAAGTCATCCGTACTGCCGCCTGGGAACAGAAGGATCGGCCCCTTCGGTGCTCAGCACAGCATGGGGTTCTGAGCATCAATTCCATGGCCGTGGGCACACCGAAGAGGCTGAAGAGAGGTGCGGACGCCCGGGTAGCAGGTCACGAAGGGGCCAAGCAGATACAGAGACTTTTCAAGGATGGCTTTTTATTATTCCTGCTTTACAGGAATCTAAAGCAGCCATGACACTCACCAAAGATATCACACGTTTAGCACTAAAGTGCAAGCGTTAAACACAAGCACACGCACACGTCCATGGTGAATCCTGAATGTGAGCAGCTCCCTTGGGGAGAGAATTCCAATGCTGGGAATCAGCTGCAGCCAAGACCTTCTGCTGCCTGCTTGCCCTTCCCCACTTTGGGGGGGGGGGCAGAATGGAGGGACATGTGTGCCACCTGCCAGGCTCAGGCCCATCCAGATGGGGGGAATATAGTGTCATTATGGCACTACTGTGTTGCGGCTGATGCAGATTTCTGCAGCAACCACACTGTAACTCCTTGATACCTAGGCTTGGGCCCCGGGTATCTGAAGGAGCGCCTTCTCCCATATAGACCAGCCTGGGCACTGAGATCTCAAGGAGAGGCCCTTCTTTGAAGTTCCTTCTCTTGCAGAGTTACGTGGCACAGGAACATGCAAGAGGGCCTTTTCTGTGGTGGCCTCTAGACTCCAGAACAACCTCCCTCTCGAGGTTCGCCACATTGCGGATAAAAAACAACCAACAACAAACAAACCCCTCTAAAAAGTACAAAAAATTATTGCTGGAAAACACGGCACCGGATGGAGGTTTTACCAGGAACGACGCTTTTTATTTACCTTTCAGACAGAGCCCCATCCACTGCGCATGTGGGGAGGCTGAGACAGATAGCTGCGCATGCGCAGTTGTGGTGACGCACCCTTTAGGGTATTTGGTGCCCCAGATGTGTGCGTCACATTAAACTCACAAATGCTCACTCCAGACATCACTAATTTACTCCATGTTATATGGATAATCTGGATTATTATTCCAGACTATCCCTGCTTTACTCCAGATTATCCAAATCATGTGGAATAAGTAAGTGATGTCTGGATGAAGTAAAGACCAATTCAGCTATTGTCTTCAGCTAAAGCCAGTGGCTGTGGTTCCACTAAAGTTTTAATCCAGCTTCAGTCCACTTTCAGAGCAAGAGGACACATCAGCACAGTGAGCGGTAATTTTCTTTCCACATTGGCTGTGGTCACACCTAAGGTTTAATCCAGCTTCAGTCCACCTTCAGAGCAGGAGAACACATCAGCAAAGTGATTAGTAATTTTCTTTCCACATTATCTATCCCAAATTTTCTGAGTCATTTAACACTGCAAGAAAACAGCTTCTCGCTTCGCTGATGTGTTCTCTCGCTCTGAAAGTGGACTGAAGCTGGATTAAACCTGGTGTGACCACAGCCAATATTCCACATTTTTGCTTGCTAGTGGGCCTTCTAGTCACCTCAGGCACCCGATAGCAGCAGGTTTCCGGTTTGTTGTCGTCTGCCCTGAGACCTTGACGTATAGGATGGGGTGGAAATGTGGCTAAATAAATGCCTGATAATTGGGTTAAAGTTTTGATCTTGGGCCCCAGTCTCAGCTGCTCCGTGTGAAGATGCATCTCAGGAGTGACTGTGCTGTCAGTGGGGCATCCGAGCACCTGAAGTTCAAGGGTGTTAAATACCTTGATCTCAAACTTGCTATCTTACCTGTCTTCTTTCTCTGATGAACCATCCAAAGCAGGAAGCAAGGAGGAGGAGGAAGAGGAAGAGCAGAAGCGTTGGCTTCCCTACCCTGCTTTTCTCACCCATTTAAGGGGCCTCAAAGTGGCTGACAAATCTTCTGTCCTTCTCCCCACCATGGACACCCTAAGGGGTAGGTGAGGCTGTAAAAGCTCACAAAGAGAGCTGTGACTAGCCCAAGGCCGCTTAGCTGGCTTCGTGGAGGAAGAAGAAGAAGAGTTGTCTTTTCTACCTCACTTTTCTCACTCATTTAGGGGACCTCAAAGCTGCTGACAAACCTTCTCTTCTTCTTTCCACAACCATCACCCTTTGAGGTAGGTGAGGCTTTGAGAGCTCAAAGAGACAGCTGTGATTAACCCAAGACCACCAAGTTTTCTTTGTGTGGGAACTGAAACCGGATAAGATCTATGCCACTGTAACCACAAGCCCAAACTGGGAACCCCAATACATCCATTCAGCCACATACCACACAGGTCCCTTCCTTGGTGCTGTGGCTTGTTCTGGGCATCTAACATCCACTAATCCCTTGGCAAGGCATGATGGGATCTGTTATCCCGTTTGGCCATCCATCCATCAGCACTGCCGGGAAAGGAGGCTGATGTGTGTAGTAGAGACATGCAAGGACATTTGTAACATCCAATATTTGTACAAATTCAGCCATAGGAGTCGAACGTTACGACATTCGCACACTGACATTCGTATTTGTATGAATGTTTCGGAACATTGATACGGAGCTTTGGAACATTCATGAACTGGGGAGGTGAGAAAGCAGCAACGCCAGTCACACATGCAACGGATCCAGAGTGCAGTCGACATGGATCGACAGCGGATTCAAAGTGGATTCAGGATGGATTTGAAACTTTCGGAGCAGATATGTTGTGGGATACGTATCAGGTATGTATGCATTTGTATCAAATAGTCGTACAAATTTGTTTGAATACATTTGTATCGAAGAGAATCCCACCACATACAAAGGGGATCTATTCAAAGAAATACAAATTGTCATACATTCAATCTGATACTCATCAAATGCAAAAATACACATTCATGCGCATCCGTAGCAAGGATGAGGCCAAAAACTGTTAGAACATGAGAACATAAGGGAAGCCCTGCTGGATCAGGCCGCAGCCCATTTAGTCCATAAGGACCCCAGAGGAGCCCTGGTGGGTCAGGCCACAGCCCATCTAGTCCATAAGAACCTAAGAGAAGCCCTGCTGGATCAGGCCACAGCCCATCTAGTCCAGCATCCTGTTGCACAAGGTGGCCCACCAAATGCTCACGGGCATCTCAAGCAGGGACAAGGACGAACCTTCTCCTGCTCTCGAGTCCCAGCAAATGGATTTAGAAGCATCCTGCTTGTCCCCCCAGCCTGAAAGATGTACTTAGGCATCCATTCTAGTAGCCATTGATACATGTGTCATCCATAAATGTGTCTAGCCCTTCCTTAAAGCCATCCAGACTGGTAGCTGTCACCACCTCTTCCGGCAGCACATTCCATAAGCCGATGACCCTCTGGGTGAAGAAATACTTCCCCTTGTCGGATCCGACTCTCCTACCCATCAACTGCATAGAATGCCCCCTGGTTCTAGTGTTGTGCAATAGAGAAAAGAATTTTTCTCTATCCACCTTCTCTACACCATGCATAATTTTATAAACTTCCAACATTCAGGCAGTGGGTGGCACATTTTCAACGCATGAAGTTCAGGCTGAGGGCAAAGGTGCCGCCTGAGAATCCAAGGCAAGGACCCCACCCAGCCACAAGTGTTTTGCAGGATGCGGCCTTATTATGTCCAGCCTGCGAGGTCCCAGCAGCGGCTGGCAGAGAGCAAGATCATCCCCGCTGTGTCTCCCGTCTCTCAACCCTTGAAAATCCTCCACACCGCCGTTGCGCATTGGAGCTCATGCGCCCACCGCCGCTCCGCCCTGGGCCCCCCTCCACACCTCCCCACTTTTTCAGCTGAACGGCGAGAATTCCTGACCTGCGGCTAGCAATATTTCCCCCTTGGTTTGCAGAGCTGCCGGAAAATCTGCTGCTTCAGCAGAGAGCGCGGCGTGGAGGCGAGTGCCGAGCGCGGCCGCGCCGCTGTCAGGGCCGGGCGGCGGCTGGTTCAGTTAGTTAATCACATCTGTGTATCCTCTTCCCTGGGGGAGACGTCGCCCGAGCCCTGGAGGGGAAGGCTGGATCGGCTCCGTTTTGCAAGCTCAGGACGTTCTGCCAAGCCTGGGTTCCGTCAAGAGGAGGCAGAGAAGGAGCTTCAAAGTGTCACCGGGGGCTTTGCAAAACCTCCCTGACGAGTCGCCCGCCCTGGAACAAGGGGTCCGCTGTCACCAGGCGTTTGCCCTCGTGGCATCGGGTGCGGACACGAATCTGTCTTGGCACCCAGAAGTTTGCATTTGTTTGCATCCGGGAATTTATATCCTACCCTTCACCAGAGCGTCCTGGGGCAGGTCAGAGGAATAAAGGGAGAGAATATCTGGAATATTCCTGAAATGTATTTAATGTATAATGCTCCCCTGTCTGGACAGTAGGAATCTGCAGAAATGTGGGGGGTTTCGTATTCGATTTGTATCAAGTTGAACGCAAGAAAATATGTATTCGTCCCAACAGATCTCCTTCGAATGTGGTACGATTCATGTGCTCAGTCCCATATGAATCCCATACAAATGCACACAAATACCATACAAAGCTTCATACGAATGTATCAAGACTTTCTAACCAAATTTAAATGTCAGTCTTTGAATGTGCCAGTGTTTGATTCAAATTCAAATTCAATTTAGATGAATTTTGATTGTTACAAATATCCATGCATTTCCCTACTGGACAGCACTTAGAAGAAATTTAAACCTCCGAGGCCTGGCTGAAGAGGAATGTTTTAGCCAGAAACCGTGTGATGTAGGCACCTTCAGGCTGTTCCCAAGTTCCAAAGTCTGGGGGCCACCACAGAAAAGGCAGAACTCAGTAATTCTGCCCCCTCTGACAGAGATAACAGGCAGGCAAACACTCTGGGTGCTCCAAGGCACCAGACAGAAGGGATGGCAAATAAGTGATGAGGCCCATCGAGTTCTTCTGTTCCCACTGTAATTTTGATTTCTGAAATTTACGGGGATTAAACCGCTAAATCCTGAATAAAATAAATCCAAAGAAAAAACTGCTCATTTTATAAACTTGAGGGATGGGACAACAGTGCCTTAAATATCTACGGAGCAGGGCAAGTGGTCAAATTCTGGCAAAATCTTTCACACAGGTGGCTGTTACTTTCATTGGCGTCAGGTTTTGTCCACAGACTTAACGTTTTCCCCCTCTCCAAACGAAATGAAGTTGCATAAAAGGGTTGCCAAGGCAGCTCTCTGTTTTTATAGGGATGGTGCTGTAAGGAATTAGGGAGGGCAGTGTGTTTGCAAAGACTGATACAAATGTCTGCAGAGTTTGCAGCTTCAAAGGAGTGACTGGTCTGTGCCGGTCAGCACAAACTTTGCTTGAACTGTTCTTGTTTTGCGCATGCCAAAAGAGAAATCCCATATGTACTTCTCCTCCTTATTGTGAATAAATTAGATGCAAATTATCTTTGGAGGGCGCGAAGAGGCATTATTGGGAAGGCTGTAAACTGGCCAGGATAGGGATAAAAAGTCAGGCTGTGATGTAAGAATGTTTGAACTTGTCCTGGAGGAATGCTCAAAGAGCAGATTACCTATATTGCAATATAGATAGAAGAAATCTTTTGTCTCTAGCTTGTTTGTTTATTCAAACCCACATGGATGGAAGAAAGCTGATTGGGCAGCAATTTTCCTAACAGTGCTTAGAGGAAAACAAACAGACAGACAGACAGATCTCCTTTCCATTTCAGCCCTCAACATTATTGCATAAATATTTAATCCCCTGCCTCCCCAAATTATATCTTGTGTGCTGTAGGGGTGTGGAGGAATGAGAATACAAAAATGTGTGCATTTGGTTTGCCATAGAACCCAACACCCATTTGTTCGCTCCACCATCAAACCGGTTAATGGAAGAAATGGCTGTTGGTGTTCGTTTCCAAAATTGCTCAAAAGCAAAAATATATAGTACTTTCCATTGTGCAAAGGAAAACCCTCAAACACAGCAAACATGAACCATTTGATTGAATTGTGTCTGTTCAGGAACAGACGATTGCTTTGCTTAAATGGATTTCTGAGATATTTGAATGATGATGAAGAGGAGGAGGACAAGAAGAGGAGGAAGAGTTGGCCTTTATACCCCACTTTTATCACCCTTAAGGGGACTCAAAGCGGCTGACAAACCTTCTGTTCTTCCCCCCACAACAGAACACCCTGCGAGGTAGGTGGGGCTGTGAGAGCTCAGAAAGAGAGCTGTGACTAGCCCAAGGCCACCCAGAGGAGTGGAGAGTCGAACCGGGAGACTACCAAATAAGATTCTGACAGTCCAGCCACAAGACCGACTACGAATGTTCGTGAACCTAAACGGCTTGGATTTTTGAATGAGAAACCCAACCCTGTGCGTTGCTCGCGTGGTGCTCAGAGCCTCCACCTGAAAGAGAAGGCATCTCTGCCCCTCTGGGCTCCTTGTCTAGTTGTGCCATTGTAGAACAAATCCTTGCTCCTGTGGAGGGAGCGCATTTGAAGGCGCATGAAAAGCGAGCGACGGAGAGGGAGAGGCATCCTTGCCTTGTCAAAGAGAATAAAGAGGAAAAGTTGCGAGAGATTTTTGCGGCTGTTCTTGGCATCCGGTGTTCTCCTTTCAGACCCCACCAGCTTTAGGGCCTGTCATCTCGCCTTCATCTCGGCAGCATCGGACCCTCCGGTTACCCACAATTCCCCGGGACTTCTCCTGCGTGGCGTTCAGGGCCACCCTTGGCTTGATGCGCCATTGACGGGTTGCCCCCCGCTCTCCGCTCCCCTTTCGCGATGCGCTCCCTTTCTCTTTAGTTCCTCTCCGTTCCCTTCCCCCGCGCATGCATGCGCGCCTCTGACAAGGTCGCAGGCGGCGGAACTGGGTTCCAATTATTAGGCCAGCTTTACAAAGCATCCTTCGTTTAGGAGGGGATCGGAGCTGTCAGAATAGTAACAAGATCTTTGGCGGTGGTGAGGAATCCAGCCGGGATGGAGAGCGGCGCGTCTGTCGCTCTCCGTTGTGCGAGTGCGCGAAATGAGCCCTATGAATTATGAATGGGCTTCGCAGATGAATGGGGGAAAGGGGGGATCCAGCCCCGCTCACTTCCAGCCCAAAATCTGGAAAGAACTGGCGGCACAGGGGACGGCCGATCCGAGCAGGCAAAGGGCCGCAGGGCTGAGCCGATGCTGCCGGAGGGCAGGCGAGACGTAGCGTTTCTTGGCAGCTGAGGCCACATCTGGAGGGAGACGGGAAGGATCCTGCGTGGCTCGGAGCACCAAGGTGGGACCGTTCGGGTTCTTGCCTGTGGCACCCTGTGAGCCAGTTTGGTCTAGCGGTTGGAGTGCCGGACTCGTATCTTTTAGTCATCGGGTTTGATTCCGCCCTCCCTCCTCCACAAAGAAGCCAGCTGGGTGACCTTGGGCTAGTCACAGCTCTCTTCTGAGCTCTCACAGCCCCACCCACCTCACAGGGTGTCTGTTGTGGGGAGAAGACCAGGTTTGTCAGCCACGCTGAGTCCCCTTAAGGGAGAAGAAAGCTTTGTCAGCCGCTTTGAGTCCCCTTAAACGGGTGAGAAAAGCGGCAATAGGTTTTGGATGGTGTGGTCTCTGACGATCCATCTCAGTGGGAATGGAGATGGCCTGGTTAGTTTTGCATTCGAATTCAGTTTGAATATCTGAATATTCGCTTCGATTCAAATTTTAAAATCCAGATTTTTGAAAATCCGACTTGGATCCAGATTATGGAAAATCCAGTTTGAGTCTGTAGATACAAATGTTGGGGACATTCGTATCCGATTTACAAATTTGCGAGCATCCCATTTTCATTCCGTATGCGTCCCGTTTTAATCCCGCATTATAAGTGCAAATACGTATGACATTTGTATACAATATTTGCAGATCTATTCATTCAAACCGTTCAAAAATCCTTATCGGATTTTTGAAAATCCGAAATCTGTTCAAATGTTCAAATTTGGATTTTTGAAAATCCGATTCGAATTTGAATGTCGATATTCAATGGATTTGAATTGGTGGAAGGGGCGGGGTGGAGCCAGGGGAAACAAGACGCCTTTTTTGTTTTTGGGTGGAGTTGTAGATCAGCAGGCATTTTAGAAAAGGAGGAAGGAAGGAAGGAATGGAGGGAGGGAGAGAGGGAGGGAAGGGAGGGAGGGAGGAGGGGAGGAGGAGGGAGGGAGGGAGGGGAGAAGAAGAGTTGGCTTTTCTACCTGACTTTTCTCACCCATTCAAGGGGACTCAAAGCGGCTGACAAACCTTCTGTTCTTCTCCCCAGCACAGACACCCTGTGAGGTAGCTGGGGCTGTGAGAGCTCAGAAGAGAGCTGTGACTAGCCCAAGCTCACCCAGCTGGCTTTGTGGAGGAAGAAGAAGAGTTGGCTTTCCTATCCCAGTTTTCTCACTCATTTACGGTGACTTGAAGCAGCTGACAAACCTTCTGTTCTTCTCCCCACAACAGGCCCCCTGTGAGGTAGGAGCGGCTGTGGTAGCTCAGAAAGAGAACTGCAACCAGGGAAGAGGATACACAGATGTGGAGCTGTGAGAGCTCAGAAGAGAGCTGGGCCTCGCCCAAGGTCCTGGGGAGGGTTTTATGCACGGAACCTCTGCAAACGCAGAGGCTTAGTGCACAGGTGGTCCATTCTGCCCTTTGCTTCCTGGCTATGGGGACCAAGGCGCACAAAGGCCCTGTGACTAGCAGCTAGTGCTGCTGCTGCTGCACAAACGCACAAGGGCAAGGGGAAGGAGCCACTCGGTGCTCCGTTCTGCACAGACGGGAAACCGATGCCTTTGGCCAAGGACTCTGGTTCGTGGCCAGACCTGGCGCACACCCCTGGGATCTGTTCCCTGCCCCAGAGGGACCGAGGTGGAGCAAGAAGCGAACGTCCTTCTTCAGGGTCACACGATGCACAGAAGGGCTCCTGCTGCTGTGTCAGGTGCCGGGATGGAGGTGCTCAGCTCAGGAAGACGAGATGCTGACGCAGGAGAGCCCAGGTGCTCTGGCTCCGGACCAGGCTTTGCCAAAAGGGCAAAGAGACACCCCTTGCAAACGCTGACTGGCCCCTCCGTTGAAAGAAGCCCCGCCTGGAAACAAACCGGCAGGAGTTTAAAAGCCACCTTTTATTTATTTTTTTGTTTCCAGTGGGTTGCAAGGTAAACACCAGTTGCTCAGATTTTTCAGGCTAAAATCCTGTGGTGATGATGAAGAAGGAAGTTTTCTCACCTGTTTCTCACCCGTTTAGGGGGACTCAAAGTGACTGACAAAATTTCTGTTCTTCTCCCCACGACAGACACCCTGTGAGGTAGCTGGGGCTGTCAGGGGCCAGAAAGAGAGCATTGAATTGCCCAAGAAGAGGAGGAGGAGGAAGTTGGCTTTTATGCCCTGTGATTCTCAACCTTTTTAAGGAGACTCAAAGCTTCTGACAAGCCTTCTGCTCTTCTTCCCACAACAGACCCCCTGTGAGGTAGGAGGAGCTGCGGTAGCTCAGAAAGATAGCTGTGACTAGTTCAAGGTCATCCAGCTGGCTTCGTGCAGGAGTGCAGAGTTGAACCAGGGGACTACCAGATAAAAGTAAGGCATTTCTTTAACCACAAGACCAAATATAATTATTTGCCCCATGGGAAGGTTTTATAACATTGAAAATTAAGTTACATAAGAACATAGGAGGAACCCTGCTGGATCAGGCCACAGATCATCCTGTCACACACAATGGCCCACAATTGCCCATGGGCATCTCAAGCTGGGTGGAGAAATTCTTCCTCTTGTCTGATCCAACTCTCCTACCCATCAGCTTCATAGATGCCCCCTGGTTCTAGGGTTGTGTGGTAGAGAAAAGAAATGCTCTCTATCCACCCTTTCTATACCGTGCATAATTTTATATACTTCAATCAGGTCCCCTCTCAATCGCCGTCTCTCCAGACTGTAGAGGCCTAGACGTTGCAGCCTGGTTTCGTAAGGGATTTTGTTCCAGACCCTTAATCATTCTGGTTGCCCTTTTCTGCACCTTCTCTAGTTCCACAATATCCTTTTGGAGGTGTGGTGACCAGAATTGTGCACAATATTCCAAATGTGGCCTCACCGTAGATGACACTTGCTGACTTATTTTTTATTCCCTTCCTAATTATTCCCAGCATTGAATTTGCTTTTTTCACCACTGCTGCACACTGGGCTGACACGTAATTTGTTCACATGGCATCTGACTCCATTTCCTTGACCTCCTGACCTCCACCGGCTCCGGCTCACTGCCCACCTCGCCTGTGAACCCTGCCCAGGCACCACTAGGGCTTGGCAAGACTTCTGCATTTGGTGCCTGATGATCATGTTCATTTTGGCCTCCAATGTAATACCTCCTCATTTGGTCCAGTGGTTAGGGAGCCGGACTCTTATCTGGGAATACCGGGTTTGATTCCACCCTCCACCATGAAGCCAGCTGGGTGACTTTGGGCGAGTCACAGCTCTCCTCTGAGCTCTCACACCCCCACCCACCTGACAAGGTGTCTGTTCTGGGGAGAAGAACAGAAGGTTTGCCAGTAACTTTGAGTATCCTTAAAGGAGGAGAACAGAAGGTTTGTCAGCCACTTTGAGTCCCCTCAAATGGGTGAGAAAAGCTGGGTAGAAAAGCCAATTCTTCCTCCTCCTCAAAACCATTCTCTGTGATAGTAGAGTGTGGGAATATCATATGAATATTTGGTTTCCTTCATCCAGTGCCCAGTGATTCCAACGCAGCATATAATATTATTTGACAGCCAATATTTGACAGCTCCGTCCTGGGTCTTAATTGGCAGCTGACACCATTGCAGTTAGCCTGCGACAGTTTCACAGATGACAGGGCACATTTAGCATTTGACAATACACGGCAGTGGTTGATATTTAACAACCTTTGACGTGCAGGGAAACGTCTGTGGGATTAGCACTCCATGCGCTCTGTCGTGTGGGACTGACCATTGGCCGGCGGGATCAGCTCACAGGCCGACTTCCGTAGATAGTGAGCAGGGCAAGCTGTGGGCCACATGTGTGCTGCTGGTGGACTTCCTGGAGGAGCTGGAGTCAAGAGCAGGTGAAGGTTTTGCCTTCGTATCCTGCTTGAGATGCCCATGGGCAATGGTGGGCCACCATGTGAGACAGGAGGCTGGACTAGATGAGCTGTGGCCTGGTCCAGAAGGGTTCCTCTTAATTTATGGACAGATGTGTCAATGGCTACTGGAATGGATGCTTAAGTACATCCTTCAGGCTGGGGGGGGGCAAGCAGGATGCCTCTAAGTCCATTTGCTGGGATCTGAGAGCAGGAGAAGGTCTGCCGTTGTCTCTGCTTGAGATGCCCATGGGCAACTGGTGGGCCACTGTGTGAAATAGGGGGCGCATTCCCACCTACTGGATTATTCTGGTCCGGGCAGAGGTGCAGGTTAGAATTTCCAGCAGGGAACAGCACCAAATGTGCATCGAGCTGTTCCCATTACCGGACCCGCAGGTGCGCAAAAAGGGGTTTGGGAGAGGACTGGATCCGCTGCCTCCACCGCTGCCGGTCTCCCCTCTACTTGGCCAAACCTCCTGGCGCCCCCCTCTACTCGGCCTTTTCTGAACAGCCCCATTACCCCCCCCCCCCAAAGGCTGATCACGGAAGCAGTTAAAGAAAACCCATCTTTCCCAGTGAAAATGCCCATCTCAGAAGGCTTAGTTCAGTGACCAGCAGAAAAGTCCTGTTTCAACAGGGTTTTTTCCCCACCAGATTTCTGCAGGTTGGTGCTCAGAAAATCTGGGGCAAAGGAAGTGGAATGGGAACAGGGCTTCCTGGATTCGGATTAGTGGCCAACATAATGGGAACCCTGGTTCCCGAGTTTGAATCCAATCCGGATTTTAGTCTCTTTGGGAATGCAGCCAAAATGCTGGACTAGATGGGCTGTGGCCTGATCTTAGGTTCTCTTCTGATATTCTGTTCTCAGTGGCTACTAGCCTTATGGGCTATGTGATTACCTGCTGGGAGGTGGCAAATGGGACAAGCTGTGTCCTTGTGTCCTACTCGGTGGTCTTCTTTGTGCAGCTGCTTGCCTGTGGTGAGAATGGCCTGCTAGCCTGGATGGGCCACTGGTCGCATCTAGGGGTGGTTTGGATGCTCTCCTGCCACGAAAGGCCAACTGCTCACGGACTGTGAACAGAGCAAGGTGTGTGCTTGTGTCATGTCATGTTGGTGGCTTCCTGGGAGAATCCAGAGGAGAACCTCTTATGCACCTGAAGGCCAGATGCTGGGAGGCTGTGAGCAGGACAAGCTGTGTGGTGGGTTCTTGGAGCACCGACCACTGGCAGAACAGGATGCTAACCTAGATGGTCTACAGGTCCAATCCACAGGAGAACCTCTTATGTACCTGAAGGCAGATGCTGGGAGGCTCTGAGCAGGACAAGGCAAGTGGTCATGTCTTGTTGTTGGGCTTCTTGGAGCACCTGGTTGGCCACTGGGAGAACAGGACGCTGGCCTAGATGGGTCATGGTTCCAATCCAGAGGAGAACCTCTTATGTACCTGAAGGCAGATGCTGGGAGGCTCTGAGCAGGACAAGGCAAGTGGTCATGTCTTGTTGGTGGGATTCTTGGAGCACCTGGTTGGCCACTGGGAGAACAGGACGCTGGCCTAGATGGGTCATGGTTCCAATCCAGAGGAGAACCTCTTATGCACCTGAAGGCAGATGCTGGGAGGCTTTGAGCAGGACAAGGCAAATGGTCATGTCCTGTTGGTGGGATTCTTGGAGCGCCTGGTTGGCCACTGGGAGAACAGGACGCTGGCCTAGATGGACCACGGGTCCAATCCAGAGGAGAACCTCTTATGTACCTGAAGGCAGATGCTGGGAGGCTTTGAGCAGGACAAGGCAAGTGGTCATATCTTGTTGGTGGGATTCTTGGAGCGCCTGGTTGGCCACTGGGAGAACAGGACGCTGGCCTAGATGGGCCATAGGTCCAATCGAACAGGCTGATTCTTACAATCTTATGCTCTGGATGGTAGCAGTTTAGGTAAGACTGGATCAGCTGGAACCCCCCAAATGTTTTTATTTATTTATTATTGTAATGATTTATATTTGATGGCTCCTGGCTTTGATATTTGACGCTTACTTTTTTTCCGCCCCCTAAAAAAAGAAATCAAATAGAAAAATGTCAGCAACTCTGAAGGATGCCCCTTAAAAAGTTGAGACTGCTATTTCATTTTTATTATTGAAGTTCCAGATTCCCTTTTTAATTTCACCTCTAATTTGAACACTCTGTCAGCTGCGACAGTCTCTGCTCTTCGTGTTCTCAGATTCTGCCGTTCTCCGTTTCCTTCCCCGTGGTGTTATTTCCCTTTCAGACAGGAGCGTCTGGCTCCTGTGGGCACAGCGGAAGGTTCTGGAATTAAAGAGAGATTTGCCATGTACTTTCTTCGGCAAAGAGGCCTGACAAATTTGCATCAGGTTATAAATCCCTGGCTCCCCTTTCAGGGTTTCAGGCGCTCCCTTCACCGTGGGACCCGAGACCCATGCGCACTACAGCCCATAGCGCATGGTTAGGGAACTTCTGGGGAAGAACATCCCAGGGATGTGCATGAATATTCAAATGCACTTGAAATTCGATCAAATCGACCGAATTTCCACATTCGAATCTAAATTGAATTTCCTTAAATTTGAATTTAAAGATTTGATCTTAATTTCAAATTTCAGATCTGTTTGTTCAATTCATTCGGACATTCGCATGTGTGTCGGTTCGTACATGATGTGTACTTGAAGATCCACATCTTTCCCACATCTGTACGCATCCATACGGGATGAAAACGGGTTGCATACGGGATAACTACAGGATACGTACAGACCTGTATGGACGTGTACGGACCTGGGGAACATGCATACAGGCATCTACAAATGTTGTTGGCATTTGTAAGTGCAAATTTGAATGAAAAATTTGAACAAATAGATTCGAATTTGCTTAATTCGAATCAAATTTGGTTAAATCCGAATTTAACAAATTCAAATCGAATTTTTTTTTTTTGTATTCTAGGAATCGAATCCTGAAAATTGCATTTGTGCACACCCCTATCCACACCTGGAGGAGGCTGTTACAGCCTTCAGGTGCCCTCTGCCTTCCCAGAAATTCCCTAATCATGCACTAGGTGTAGAGCATGAACTGTACCCAGTTATCAACCTTACTCAATTACCTGGTGCATCCAGGCAGCGGCCATTTGCACCTTTTCTGGTGCTCAGGGCTTGTCTGAGGTGCCACGCAAGTGCACTGGCACCTCTGATAACCATGGGCGTGACTGCTCATGCGCAGAGCATCGGTGTCATCATGGCACTGACACAAAATGGTGGCACCCTGAAGAGGATCAGACCCACAATCGAATCACGATAACTATTCAGTTGTGGGGGAGACAGGTAACGTTGACTAGTGCTCCAAGTGTGAGTGCTAGTCAACACTGGTTCATCCCACTCCCTTCCTGTCTCCCCTGGATCTATAGTGGGACAGAATTCTGAAATAAGAGAACATAAGAACATAAGAGAAGCCTTGCTGGATCAGGCCACAGCCCATCTAGTCCTGTATCCTGTTGCACACACTGGCCCACCAAATGCTCACGGGCATCTCAAGCTGAGACAAGGACAAACCTCCTCCTGCTCTCCAATCCCAGCAAATGGCCTTAGAAGCACCCTGGTTCCCCACTCACCCAGCCTGAAAGATGCACCTAGGTGTTCATTCTAGTAGCCATTGATACATCAGTCGTCCATAAATTTGTCTAACCCTACCTTAAAGCCATCCAGACTGGTAGCTGTCACCACCTCTTCCGGCAGCACATTCCATAAGCCGATGACCCTCTGGGTGAAGAAATACTTCCCCCTGTCAGACCTTATTCTCCTACCCATCAGCTTCATAGATGGACAGAGAGAGAGTTATTCGAGTTATTCGAGTTATTCATTTGAATAATTTGGGCACTCATATGCCTAGGGATACAGTATGCATCATGTACGTATCTGTACACATCTTGTGTGTATCCGTATCCATTGGTATGGATACGTACGGGATGAAAACCAGATGTGTAAAGATGTGTACAGATGCGTACGGGATTTGTATCACTGAATACGTATTGAATATTTGAAAAGATGGATACGGATGTATTCGTATCAGTCCAAATCTCTAGACATTAATTTTTCTTTATTTGCACAAATTCAGATGTTCAAATATTCTATTCGTTACAAATGGAATTGTGCTCACCCCTACTCACAACATGGCGCTGCCGTCCAGCCCAGAAGAGGCCTGCCATAGTCTGCATTAGCATAAGGACAACAGAGCCCTGTCCCGAGATATATTCCAGAATGTGGCCAGGTGGAGGAAAGGCCCTTGATCCAGAGCACTGGAGGGGGGCGGAGGGCATGACTCCCATGTTTGGGACAACCGGGGGTGTGTGCATTTCAGAAGGCACCCCCAGCGCCCCTAAGGCCTCAGAGGCATGGGGTGGTGGCCACGAAGCCTGTGGGGATGGTGCTGATCCTGTGCACAGTTTCCCATGATTGGGATCAGTGAGCCTGGCTATTCCAGACCCACTTATCCCAGCTAGAATCAGGTAAGTGCAGAAAGGGCCTTTAGCTGCGTTGCGTTATAATAAACTTAACCAACACTACTTCTTATCAGGGAAAGGGTGAGTCTATGTGAAGGACAGAGGTGGCATCTACACAGTCCCATAAGCCATCTTTTGAGCCACGAGGGGGCAGAGAATCCACATTCTTTCAGCCCATCCAGCCCTGGGGCCTCTGCAGTCAATAGAGGTGGAAGGCTGAATGGGGCTGAAAGATCTGGATGCCCTGGCCTCCTAGCGCCAGCGGGGAGAGCAAACTCCTTGCCAATTGAAGTATTCAGGAAGGGTTATCTTCAAATATATCATTTATTTCGGTGCTCTGGCTCCTGTGACTTTTGAAGGGAGCTTCATGTTCCAGCACCATTTAAGGAGGAGGAGGAGGAGGAAAAGGAAAAGGAAAAGGAGGAGGAGGAGGAGGAGAGGAAGAAGGAGAAGAAGAAAAGGAAGAGGAGAAGAAGAAGGAGAAGGAGAGGAAGGAGGAGGAGGAGGATAAGTTGTTATTAAACAACATGTGTGCAGGCAATTAGATAGGAATGCAGTAATTAGCCAGAGCCAACATGGATTTGTAACAAACAGGACATGCCAGACTAGTCTAATATCATTTTGTAACAGAATCACTAGATGGGTTGATCTGAGAAATGCTGTAGACACAGTGTATCTTGACTTCAGCAAAGCGTTTGGCAAAGGGTCTCATACCATACTTACCGAAAAATTGATCAAATATGGGATAGACAGGTCAAATCAAAGCTGCTGACAAATGTTCTGGTCTTCTCCCCACAATAGACACCCAGTGAGAGTTCTGAGTTCTCATAGCCAGCTGTGAGAACTCAGAGAGCTATGACTGGCTTTTCTATCCCACTTTCCCCACCCATTTAAGGGGACTCAAAGCAGCTGACAAACCTTCTGTTATTCTCCCCATAGTAGACAACCTGTGAGGTGGTTGGGACTGTGAGAGCTCAGAAGGAAAGCTGTGACTTGCCCAGGGTTACCCAGCTGGCTTCATGGAGGAGTGCAAAATCAAACCTGGTATTCTCAGACAAGAGACCGGCTCCTTACCAGTAGACCAAAGTGGCTTACTTTGGATATGGGCTTAGGATATGGGGTGGAACATAAGCATTTTGAATGAATGAATGAATGAATGAATGAATGAATGAATGAATGAATGAATGTGTTACCAGAATTCTTTCTGGTTTCTAGAAACGATCCTTCTTGTTTCTATAAACATCAGAAATAATAGCCCTTTACAGTACTCAATGAAGCAAATACGATGAATGGAATGAATTTCCCAGAAAAAAAGCCTTTATAATGAAATGAAATGGATTGCCCAGTAACTCCTGTAACTATTTTATTGTTTAATCACGTAAGGGCTCAGGGATTTATTATTTTGGGGGTGTTGGGCTTTTTTCTCTGTAGGTTTTATTTATTTTTTATTGCTCATTAATACCCTTTGATACTTCATTTTTGGAAAGGGCACAGTAACGTGGACCACGCTCTGGCAACTTACAAGCCAGACTACTGCAATGCGCTCTATGTGGGGCTGCCCTTGAAGATGGTTCTGAAGCTGCCGCTGGTGCCGAATGCAGATGCTTGGCTGCTAAATGGCACGGCTATCCAGTTGCATATCATGCTATTCCTAAAAGAACTGCACGGGTGGCCTATTTGCTGCCAAGCCCAGTTCAGGATCTTACCATTAATCTGAAAAGCCCTAAGTGACTTGTATTTATGTGTCAATCTATGTGTTAATGTATGTGAAAATGTGAATAAAATGTTTAAAAAAAAAAGGAGCTAAAGGACTTTCTCTTCTCGTAGAGACCTGCCTGGTTAGGTGCTCTTAGCCCTTCAACAGCTGAAGGTGTGGGACATGTAGCAGGGCCTTGACGGTCGTAGCCCCCAGGCTACGGAACAACCTCCCTTCTGAAGTCTGCCAGGCACCATCGCACATGCTCAGATGGCCAGTTGAGCCAGGCAGGTGCCCAGCCAATGAGGGGCCGCCCCCTTGAGCATGCTCAGAATGGCCAGCCTATTCTACACAGAATCGGCCTGGCAGGAGAAGGTAAGCCCTGTTAACGCACCCGCGTGACCCTGGGGGTGGGTTGGGGGCTTTTGGCTGGCGTTCCTGCCCTGCCCCCGGAGCCCGAACTGGGGTTCAGGAGCAAACAGGAACCCAGGGAAAGAAGGCACCCGGGTTGCCCACACTGGCTCCATAGGAGCCAATGGGAGCAGCCCGGGGGAGGGTCTTTCCCCCCCCCCGAATGGGATGAGACTACCTGATCCCATGTGAACAGGAAGGTGTTCTCACCCCGTTCGCAGGGAAGCGTTCCGAGGCGTCTTCGCCTTGGTGCAAAAAAGCCTTAGGTTTCATTCCACACTCCCCCATGAAGCCAGCTGGGTGACCTTGGGCTAGTCACAGGTCTCTTCCGAGCTCTCATAACCCCACCTACCTCACGGGGTGTTCTGTTGTGGGGAGAAGAACAGAAGGTTTGCCAGCTGCTCTGAGTCCCCTTAAAAGGGTGAGAAAAGCGGGGTAGAAAAGCCAACTCTTCTTTCCCCACAATGCCAGCTGGGTAACCTTGGGCTAGTCACAGCTCTCTTCTGAGCTCTCACAACCCCACCTAACTCACTGGGTGTTCCATTGGGGGAGAAGAACAGGAGGTTTGTCAGCCGCTTTGAGTCCCCTAAAGCGGGGTGGAAAGCCAACTCTTCTTCTTTTTCTGCAGTTGAAATGCAGGCCAGGCGTTCATGCGTCCCTTGTAGGTCTCCACCTCTTGGTATTCCGCTAATGAAATATAAAACCATGACCCTGCTAAGTAAACATGGTGTCACCGTGGAGAGAGGCTACGAAACAGTGGTGTCGTGCCCCTACTTAAATGCTTAAATAAAAATTGATTGTTTTATTCTCAGCTGAAAGGGAAGGTGAGAGAAATTATTTTTATTTTTTGCCTTCAGCTTTCTCCAGTAACTCCCTCGGCGGCAGATGCTAGACAGTAGGTCACCTGGGAAAAATGGACACAGTTTGTGATTACACTGTGACTTATTAATTGCCTTTATTATTATTTTGTTCTTTTTATCTTGCGTTGCATGCTGTATAGCCATGTTGCATTGGACTGCATGTATTATTCTATTTTATGATCCATTTATTCCATATTTTGTGATGTATTTTTGATGTCCTTGCACGCTGAATTGCCTAGTCTTGTTTTCATGATTTTTGCATTTTTGCTGTCGTGTGAAGCACCTTGGATATAATTTAATTATATATTTGCAAAGGTTTGTGTAAACGCAAATACAACACCGTTTCCCATTAAAAAGTATGTAATTTCAAAGCAGTTTACAGAACGTTGAGGATAACAAACGCAGCTATAACCCTCATTTTATTAAAAAACATTATTAAAATCAAGGATAGCAGCAGCAGCAACCGCCACAATAGAAATCACTCCAGAAACGCCTGGGTACAGAAATAAGGGCCTATTCACACGTGGCTTTATTCTGGAATATATCCTGGAATAGGGGACTGCGGTCCACACGCTAGTCCAGCCTTCCAGAGTTTGTATTAGCATGTGGACTAGACACCGCTATCCCGAGATATACTCCAGATAAAGGACAAGTGTGAACAGGCCCTAATTTGGTGCCTGAAAGGCGGGCACGGAGGCACCCCATGAATGCCAGAGCAGAGAGTTATCCAGGATAAGGAGGGGCACCAATGTATTTTTGCATTCAAATGTTTAAAATCTGAATGCTAAGAAACCCCATTCGAATCTGTTCGTCCGAAGGTTAGATCCGTATTTAAAGATACGAATGTCGATGATGTTCATGTGTGTTGTGTATCTGTACGCATTTTGTATGCGTCCTGTTTTATCCCGTACGCATGCCATTTTAATCCCGCATTATAAGCACAAATGCGTACAGACAGGTATAATATTTGTACAGATATGTGCATTCAACTGTTTTGGATCAGTCGAACGAATGTTTCGGAACATCTGAGATGCAATTGAATGTCTAAATTCGAATGTGGGGACATTCAACTCGGGTTCGAATGTCCACATGTGTCGAATTCGAATCGGATTATTTGAACTTTCGAATATCCGTGCGCATCCCTGCAGAGGAGGCCACCTGCTGGGACCCACAAACATGTTAAGGGTTTTGGATGCCTTTGAATCTGGGGCGGTTTTGCACTTCCCTTCCCATCCGCCGGACAGGAGAGGAGGTAACCAGCCAGCGTTAACTAGCCCCAGCCCATGCCCCGTGTGACTGGTCACTCACCCGCGACTGATCCTGGGGCCAGTCCTCTTCAGGGCACTGCCGTTTTGGTTGTGGCGCCCTCCAGAACTGCCCGGGCACCGTCACCATCACCACGACAGTGCTGATGCTCTGCACATGTGCAGTCACGTCTGTGGTCATCCTAGGTGCCAGTGTGTTTGTGTAGCAGCTCCGATGACCCCAGAGCACCAGAAGAAGAAGAAGAAGAAGAAGAAGAAGAAGAAGAAGAAGAAGAAGAAGAAGTTGTGGCCTGAATCAGTGGATCTTAAGCAGCAAGACTCACTAGTTCATATCGCCGCCCATCATCTGAACAACAGAGCTGACTCACGCCAGACCATGAGGACTCAGAGGGCTAGGAGCAAAAGTTCTTAGCCTCAGAGCCACCAGGACAACCCAGTTCAGTGACATGCTTTGCTGCACCGCTGAAATAGGTCCTCTGCTACGTCTGAACGTGGACGGCATGCCTTGCCTCTGTGTTCTGGACCAAGGCCTGCTGCTCTGCCAGTAGATCTCAAATGTCAAGGCTCCTTTCTGCACTTAGAAGAGGAAGAAGAGCTGGCTTTTCTTCTCCACTTTTCTCACTCATTTAAGGGGACTCAAAGCTGCTGACAAACCTGTTCTCCCCACAACAGGCACCCTGTGAGGTAGGTGGGACTGTGAGAGCTCAGAAGAGAGCTGTGACTCGCCCAAGGTCACCCAGCTGGCTTCATGGGGGAGGGCAGAATCGAACCCAGTATTCCCAGATAAGAGACCGGCTCCCTAACCACTAGACCAAACTGGATCACTGCTTTGGATGCTCGCCGCTGGATGCTACTGATAAGTTTGTAGGTAAGGTTAGTAAAGGCGTGCAGCACAATTTCATGCTCCACAGGTAGCACATGATTAGGGAACTTCAGGGGGTTCCTGGAGGCTGAAACAGCCTCTCCAAAGTGTGGATGCTCTTCCCCAGAAGTTCTTTAATCATGCACCCCTGGCCTGTGAGCTAACTGGCAATCCATCCAGGTACTTAAGCACAGGTGATGTTTGTTCACAAAGAGGTGCCCCACACCGAGTTGAATACATTCATGTCGAATAGAATCCTACCACATTTGAAGGGGATCTATTCAAAGACAAATTTTCTTACATTTGATTCAGTTTGAATGCCCAACCCCCCATTTGTGTGCATATCTAGCTGGAAGTCTTTGGAAGGCCACCCTGTAAGACTGGATGCAGGACTAGATGGGATGTGGCCTGATCCAGCAATCTCACTAACCTCTGGGCTTTAATGTTCTTCTACCTGGGAACATGAGAACATAGGAGAACATAAGAGAAGCCTTGCTGGATCAGGCTACAGCCCATCTAGTCCTGCATCCTGTTGCACACAGTGGCCCACCAAATGCTCATGGGCATCTCAAGCAGAGACAAGGACAAACCTATTCCTGCTCGCGGGTCCCACCAGATGGCCTTAGAAGCCCCCAGTTCCTCCCCCCCCCCAGCCTGAAAGATGCACCTAGGCATTTGTTCTAGTAGCCATTGATACATCTGTCATCCATAAATTTGTCTAACCCTTCCTTAAAGCCACCTAGGCTGGTTGCTGTCACCACCTCTTCCGGCAGCAAATTCCAAAAGCCGATGACCCTCTGGGTGGAGAAATACTTCCCCCTGTCAGACCTTATTCTCCTACCCATCAGCTTCATAGGTGCCCCCTGGTTCTAGTATTGTGTGATAGAGAAAAGAAATTTTCTCTCTCCACCTTTTCTATACCATGCATAATTGTATATACTTCAATCAGGTCCCCTCTTAAACGCCGTCTCTCCAGACTGAAGAGGCCTAGATGTTGCAGCCTGGTTTCATAAGGGAGGTGTTCCAGACCCTTAATCATTCTGGTTGCCCTTCTCTGCACCTTCTCTAGTTCCACAATATCCTTTTTGAGGTGTGGTGACCAGAATTAAGAAGGGAACCTGGATGAGATGCCTTCGTGGCCTCCAACGTACCCATCTTTCACGGGTGGATGCAAATCTTTTCCTTCTCTCCCCCCGCAAGCCACGCTGGGCTGTTGGGAGTCAAACACATAAGCGACGACATCAGCAAAGTAAGTTCTTTGTCTCTTTTTATTTTATTTCCCCCTCCTCTCATTCTTCTCTTTCTTTCCTGAGCTGCTGCCAATTAAGACGAAGGCATCTGATGGGTTCGTAAACCTGGCACCGGGAGGTAGACCTTTAAAAGTGCATTGGGGGTGGGAAAGGGGAATAATAATAAAAATAATAACAAAATGAGAGCCAGAAAGGATGCTTTTTATTTTGTTAGTAGTTGGGGGAAGAAAAATAGATCTCTCCTCCTTCTCTGCTTCTCTCAAGGTAAGGAATCAAAAAGTTATTTGATGCATAATTGATTTGGTTTGGAGTGCCTTGCAAATTGCCAAGAAGCCTTGATACTTGCTGGATGGTGGGGGGGTGGGTGGGAATGGGAAGGGGGGGCACAGGGCCCCTTTTGACCGGCGGGGCTGAGTAATAAGGGGTCGGGAGATTGTCGGTGAAGGAGGAGGCGGGCGACCGGGGGGGGGGCTCAAAGCTGGAAGGGAGGTGGGCAAAATAAATAAATAAATAAATAAATAAATAAATAAATAAATAAATAAATAAATAAATAAATAAATAAATAAATAAATAAATAAATAAATAAATAAATAAATAAATAAATAAAGCCGCCAAAAGGGGCAGGAAAAGAACACCCAGCGCTATTAATGAGCGTCGGTGGCGAGGGGTTTCGGAGCCAAGCAAAGAACAAGGCAATAAATTAGCAAAGGCAAAGCAGGAAGGAACAGAGAGAGAGAAGGAGGGAGAGAAAGAAAGAAAGAAAGAGAGACTGTGAGTTTTATAGGAGGGGAGCGGAAAAGAAACAGCGACTTGGAAATGCTGAATCGGCAGGAACGGGCGCGGGTGCCCTGCTTCCTAGGGATGTTCACGGATGGGGTTTTTTGGCATTCGATTAATAGTGAATTGAACTCGTTCAAATAGATCCCCCTTCGAATGCGGTAGGACGAATATCTGATACGAATGCATTATCTATCCAATATGTATCCGATACCTATCCCGTGACATATTCGCTCGGAAATCGTCAAATCTGTCCTGATTCCACTTTTAATCCGCTCTCGGTCCATCTCGAATGCACTCTGGATCCAGTGCAGATGTGCCTGGCGCAGCCGCTTTCCCAACTCCCCATTTCATAAATGTTCCAAACCATTTGTACGTATATGAATGTCAATGTGCGAATGTTGTAACATTAGATTCATGTACGAATGTCTGAATTCAGACAAATTTGTATGAATAATGAATTTTGCGAATATTTGGGAGTCTTTGGGTCACAGTTGGGGGGCTGGTGGGGAAGCTGGTGGCTGTGGGGTGGGGGGATTTGGGGGGCTGTGGAGGGTGCCGGAACTCTCCAGCAAGTTCCGGCACCCTCGACAGCAGGATGCCATATGCCAGTGGTTTTCAACCTGTGGGTCGGGACCCCTTTGGGGGTCGAACTACCCTTTGAGAAGGGTCACGGCAAGTCTCCCACCTTCCTGCCCCATCCTGCCCCGCCCCCATGGTTGGGGGTCTCCACAACATGAGGAAATGCATTAAGGGGTCACGGCATTAGGAAGGTTGAGAACCAATGCCATATGCAGTCAGAACAATGCTTCATCTGCTCATCAGCCCATCCCACTGGGAGGATTTCTGCCACATCCCATGGCGCACTGACGGAGTCACCCAATTAAGGTTAGTTTTATGAGTCCCTGCTGCCTAGCAGAGATGTGGACAAATATTTGAAATATTCATTATTCGTACTAATTCAGACATTCACCTACGAATCGTGTGTCCAGGCATTCGTAATTCAGTATTCACACAAATATGAATATTTCGAGTTATTCGTGCAAATAATCTGGACATCCATGCACATCTTGTGCGTATCCAATGCGTCCGTACGGGTATGTACGGGATGGAAACAGGATGCATACAGGATGCATACAGGATGCACATGGCTGCGTACAGATGCGTGCGAGATTTGTATCATTGTATATGTATTGAATATTCAAACAAATGGATACAAATGTATTCATATTGGTTCAAATATCCAGATATTCCTTTTTCTTTATTCATACGAATTCGGATTTTCAAATATTTGATTTGTTACAAGCCCTGACATTTGTGCACACCCTTACTGGCTACTGGTCCACTTGATCTGCAAAGGATGCAATCCCAAGGGAGGTCTTAATCTGGATTACCAGCAGACTTTGGCCCCCTTTGGCACTTACCTCAGTTAATCCGTATTAGCTCGATCCTGTACTGGCTAGATCCAGATCAACTACAGGCAGACGGATCTGCACTAAATGGGCTTTAGAACAGCAAATGTTTGCTAAAAAGCGCTAGCACAGATGTAGACCACATTTATCTGGCCTACCACTAATCCAGATTAGTGAGCCTCTGGCAAAGTTGTGATCTGGATCTACTTCCACTCCCATGCAGACGATGTGTTCTTAGCAGCTCCTTGATCTGGATTAACAAGTAAGTGAGCCAGTTTGGTCTTGCGGTTAGGGAGCCGGTCTCTTATCTGGGAATACCAGCTTTGATTTCACGCTCCCCCATGAAGCCAGCTGGGTGACACTGGTTGAGTCACAGCTCCCTTCTGAGCTCTCACAGCCCCACCTACCTCACAGGGTGCCTGTTGTGGGGAGAACAGAAGGTTTGTCAGCAGCTTTGAGTCCCCTTAAATGAGTGAGAAAAGTGGAGTAGAAAAGCCAGCTCTTCTTCCTCTTCTAAGTGCAGAAAGGAGCCTTGACATTTGAGATCTACTGGCAGAGAAGCAGGTCTTGGTCCAGAACACAGAGGCAAGGCATGCCGTCCACGTTCAGACGTAGCAGAGGACCTATTTCAGCGGTGCAGCAAAGCATGTCACTGAACTGGGTTGTCCTGGTGGCTCTGAGGCTAAGAACTTTTGCTCCTAGCCCTCTGAGTCCTCATGCCAGCTTCAGGGCCAGGGCATGGTCTGGCGTGAGTCAGCTCTGTTGTTCAGATGATGGGCGGCGATATGAACTAGTGAGTCTTGCTAGTTAAGACCCGCTGATTCAGGCCACAACATTTCAGTACAGTGCAGACAGCTCACGATTACCAGGAGAGCACCCCTTGAAGATCTCAGCTGGATCTCAGGAGAGGGGTTGCTACTTCAAACATTTGGGGCTCAGATAGTTGAAGGTTTTAAACGTTCAAAATCTCAGCTGGGCCTGGGAGCAAGAGGTGCCAGTTGCTGGATCTGAGCAAAGTCCTGCAGTTTCCTCCCATCATCTGGGGGAGGTCAGCTGAAGGCCCTCTGGAGGCCCATTTGTGATGCTATCAGCCCAGCCTCCTAACATTTAGGCTCCCTGGGGCTTGAGAACGGCGAGAGTCTGTCAACCGAGACCACGTCACATGACACCACAGACGCCAGAGATGGCAGGACGCCTAGGGCTTGGACACCGATGAGCCCTGACAGCCAGAAGAAGATGCCGAGGGACGTCCGTGGGTCTCCGTGTGATCTCCTGAGACTTGGCACGTCGAGATCCCTGCCGGGGACACTTGCGTCACATTGATTTCCCCAGGACTGAGGTGACTGCAAAAGGCAAATGTTTCGCGAAGATGGAGAAAGCTGTGGAGAAGTGGGTCTTCTGCACACAGGAAATGCGGCTCGTGGGATCTCACACAGAGCCTTCAAAGCTGGATTGGCAGAGAGAGAGAGAGAAGTAAAGGGCCTGTTCACACTACAGCCCATAGTGCATGATTAGGGAACCTCTGGGGAAGAGCATCCGCACCTCCCGGTGCCCCCTGCCTGCCCAGAAGTTCCCTGATCATGCACTTTCCCAGCCCTTACCCCGACTCACCTGATTGCGTCCAGCCAGGGACATTCACTCTCCTGCTGGATGAGGAGGTCAACACGGCTTCTGCGCAGTCGCGCTGGCTGCTCTGCTGCCCTCCTGACACGACAGCGACTGTGCTGAGCTTCAGTGTCATCATGGTGAAAGTGCACACTCAAGATGGCGGCACCCTGAAGAGGACCGACCCTGGGATCGGTGACCAGTGAGTGAGCGATCGTGCGGGGCGTGCGGTGGAGTTAGGGGTGTGCACAAGTGGGGTAGAAAAGCCAACTCTTCTTCTTCTTCTTCCTTGAAGTGCGGATCCTCCTCCCAAGAAGTTCACTGATCATGCACTACCGGCCGTAGTGCGAATAGGCCCCTGGTTTCCCCTGGAATTGTTTTCTACCATCTTCAAGGGCCCCCGAGATCCTGCAATTTCTCCTTGTCCTCTGAAGACACCCTGAGCACATTGGTGCCATCACCCCCTTCTGACCAGATGGTGACTTTGGACGTGCGGATTATCTCCCTTTGCCACATTTGGGGTTTTCTCTGCATTCTAAGCAGAACCAAAAACTAATTTTCTCATTGAGGAAACCATTGAAATTCATACAAGCTTAAAGTGAAGGCTGGAAAAAGTGTTTCAGATTTATTTTATTTTTCAGAACCCAAAGGGCAAGTTTGAAAGATCTGAATGTAAAAGATTGATACGAAGTTTTGATGGAGGCCAGTTCTACTTGATTCGTAGGCTCCTTTCCATTTGCCCTCGAATGCTGAAATTCATACAAATTTGTACGAATTTCGAATTACAGGCCATAAGCAGCTTGTGAAAACTAACAAGAAAAGCGTGAACATAGGGTGTTTTTCCACCGCTCTCCTTTAATCTGGATCTAAGAAGATCCGGATCTAAGGAATGGGTACATTCCTTAATCCGGATCCTTAATCCTTAATCTAGTAGATCTGGATTAAGGAAAGTACCCAATGTATTTCCATGGGTAGTCTAGCACCCGATAGCAATGGGTGCTAGCCTCCCTGCCATGGAAACACCAGAGCACCCATTTGGCAACGCGCCTGCTCAGAACGCTCCTGAGGGCAAGGGCTGCCAGTAGCAGCCCCAGCCGCTCAGGAGCCGCGCAGGACGCAGGCGCGCTGCATCCTGGGCGAAGACCCTCAGAACGACGCCGCTGCTGACGAGGTAAGGAGGGGATCGTCCACGCTCCCAGTGGGGTGGGTTAGGGTGGGCTTTTGGCGGGGGAAGGGCCCTCGTTAGTTACACTTGCACACTTGAAAGGTGATGTGTAACTAGCACCCATTTAGTTACACATTAAGTCCGGTTAGATGTGGACGCACCCACCGGAAGTGTGTAACTTTAGCCCCTCTAATGCGGACACAGCAGCGCCAAAGTGTTTTTGCCGCCGAAATCTGCATTAGAAAAGGACGCAAAATGCGGACACGCGTGGCCGAAAGTGTGCTAAATAGGCACATAAATGCGGAAACGTGTTTCCCAGTCCGTCCTTAATCTGTGTTAAAGGGCCTGTGCGGAAACACCCTTAAATTTAAATTTAACCAAATTCAATTTCACTTAAGCAAATTTGAATCTATTTGTTTGGATTTTTCATTCGAATTTGCAGTTACGAATGTCGACAACATTATTAGATGCCCATATGTATCCTCACCGGATCCGTACATGCCCATATGCGTCCATATGCGTCTCGTATTTATCCCGTATGCAACCTGTTTTCACCCTGTACGGATCCGTACAAATTCATACAGATGCAGGAAAGATGCAGATCTTCAGGTATGAACCCGTACATATGCAAATGTCAGAATAATTCAAACTAATAGATCCAAAATTCAGAATTCGTATCAAAGCCTTAAATTAGAATTTAAGGACAATCAATTCAAATTCAAATGTTGAAATTTGGTCAATTTGATTGAGTTTTGAATGCACTTGAATATTCATGAACATCCCTACTGCAATCAGGGTATCGGTGTACATAAGAGATGCTCCTGTTAGGATTGCTTGTCCAGTATACGATCCAGTGCGAAATCAGCCATGAATGTCTGCTTTCTCCTTCATAAGAACCTAAGAGGAGCCCTGCTGGATCAGGCCACAGCCCATCTAGTCCAGCATCCTGTCTCACACAGTGGCCCACCAACTGCTTATAGGCGTCTCTAGCAGGGACAAGGGCTAAACCTTCTCCTGGTCTTGAATCCCAGCAAATGGCCCTAGAGGTCTCCTGCTTGTCCCCCCAGCCTGAAAGATGGACTAAGGCATCCGTTGTAGTAGCCATTGATACATCTGTCATCCATGAATTTCTCCAACCCTTCCTTAATGCTATCCAGGCTAGTTGCAGTTACGACCTCTTCCTGCAGCAAATTCCATAAACCGATGACCCTCTGGGTGAAGAAATACTTCCCTTTGTCGGATCTGACTCTCCTACCCATCAGCTTCATAGATGCCCCCTGGTTCTAATATTGTGTGACAGAGAAAAGAAATGTTCTCTATCTACCTTTTCTGTACCATGCATAATTTTAAATACTTCAGTCAGGTCCCCTCTTAAACGCCGTCTCTCCAGACTGAAGAGGCCCAGATGTTGCAGTCTCATTTCGTAAGGGAGGTGTTCAAGCTCCTTAATCATTCTGGTTGCCCTTCTCTGCACCTTCTCTAGTTCCACAATATCCTTTTTGAGGTGGGGTGACCACAACTGTACACAATTTTCTAAATGTGGCCTCACCATAGATTTATAAAGGGGCAAAATGACACTTGCTGACTTATTTTCTATTCCCTTCCTAATTATTCCCAGCACTGAATTAGCTTTTTTTGCTGCTGCCACGCACTGGGTTGACACCTTCATTGAACTGTCCACCAGAACCCCGAGATCCCTTTCCTGGTGTGTTGCAGGAGTCCCAATCTTTATAAGCCCCACGGGACTTTTATGACAGTTTTTTGTGTGTGTTATTTTAGTTTCCCCCTCTTTATACTTTTGTAGTTTTTCAAATATTTTTTGCATGACTGTTTTTCACCGGAAACTATTCCAACTATCATAATCTAGATCTGTTGCAGATGTCTAGTGCAGGCACTTTCCCAGGTCTCCAGTTTAACGAATATCCAAACTACTCATACAAATGTTTGAAATATTCGTACAAATGTCCGAAATATTCATATTCGTACAAATATCAATGTAACATTCGGTTCCTGTATGGATGTCCAAATTTGTATGAATGAATTTTACAAACATTCATGCACTTCCTTAATCCTGATCTCCCTGTTCAGTGAGACACCATGACACTTAAAAGATCTTCTCTAAACCTTTTATCACTGCTATTCCCAGGCTGATCTCTTACGTCTTCCCCTTATTATTCATCATGGATCCTAGCAGACTCTTTCCAGAGGTTTCACCCTCTGGCTGGAAATTTGTGATTGTTGCTTTTGACATGATCTTTATCTTCTTAAGATTTAGCCTTAAACCCATCCTCTCACTCCCTTCTTAGACTCTCTCTGCACATCTGAGGTGGTTAATGTTTCCCCCACCTGTCTTAAAGACATATTTTATCTTTTTCCAGGGCAGCTTTTCTCATTATATATTCTGCATGCAAGATAAACAGACACGGTGGGAGTATACACTCCTTTCTTGCTCCTAGAGATCTGCACAAACTAAACATTTGTGGTTTGATTTGGTTTGAATCAAACCTGGGTGAGTTGATCTAGAACTGTTGCAACCTCGGGTGTGGATGGACGCAATTTTCAACATTCAGTTCATGATAAATTGAATATTCAAAAATCTGAATTCATACGAATAAAGAAAAACAAACGTCTGGACTTTTGAACCGATATGAATACATTTGTATCTATTTGTTTAAATATTTGATACATACCCAATGATATGAATCTTGTACGCATCAGTACGTATCCCACATTCATTCCGTTTTCATTGTATGGATGCGTATGGATAAACACAAGATGCATACGGATACATGCTTGAAATATTCGTATTTGTACGAATACTAAAGTACGCATGTCTGGATGTTCAATTTGTATACAAGTGTCTGAATTTGTACAAATAAATATTTTGAATATTGACATCAGCTAAATACCTGGATGTGGGTGTCACAAAAAGGTGCAAAGACAGCCCTGGGCACAGAGAGACAACGCCCCACCATATCCCCTCCACGCATGATATCTGACCGCCGTCTGGAGGTGGTGACCGCAGTCAGGGACATGAGGTTCGCCCTTATATTCTCTCCCTTTAAAAAAATCCATTCACATATTCATACCAATTTTCAATATTCCACACTAGTTATCTTTCCAGTCTTCTGGTATAACTAGAAGCTGCTCTATAATTAGAGCTGCTCTAATTCCCTGTTTTACTATGTAAGAATCATTTCCCTCTATTTGTACCTCAACACTTGAATAACACAGAGTTCTTTTGCCCACGCTATATGTCTACTTTCTATATCATAGAATCATAGAGTTGGAAGGGACCTCCAGGGTCATCCAGTCCAGCCCCTTGCTCAGTGCAGGATTTCCTAAATCATCTCAGACAGATGTAGGTCCAGCCTCTGCTTGAAGACCTTCAGTGAAGGAGAACCCACCACCTCCCATGGCAACCTATTCCACTGATTGATCGCCCTCACTGTCAGGAAGTTTTTCCTAATATCTAATCTGTATTGACTCCCTTGAAGTTCCATCCCGTTGTTTCTAGTCCTCCCATCTCGTGAAAGTGAGAATAGGGACGATCCCTCTGCATTGTGACGGCCCTTCAGATACTTGTTGACTGGGATCATATCTCCTCTCAGTCTTCTCTTCTGTAGACTAAACACTCCTGGATCCTTCAACCTTTCCTTGTAGAACATGGTCTCCAGACCACTCACCATTTTGGTAGCCCTCCTTTGGACTTGCTCCAGTTTGTCAATGTCTTTTTTAAATTGGGGTGCCCAGAACTGGACACAGGACCATAGATGAGGTCTGACCAAGGTAGAGTAAAGAGGAATCATTACTTCTCGTTTGATTTTACTAGTTTCATTTTCTACTTGTTTCCATTTTCTACTTGTTTCTTCAGGCATTCCCACCAAAACTGAACCTTGAAGAATTTGCAAACCACTTGAATAAAAGAAAGTACATTCAAATACATTTTAATGGCCCTATCTAAATAACTGATGGGGTTGATTTCAGTCCATCCAAATCAATCCGTTTGGTCCTACCCAGTTTGATGGAACAGTCCTGGCTTGGTTTGAACTGAGTCGGCTTCTTTTGAAGACCAGGGTGGCTCAGCTCCGTTCCATGGTTTGCCCTTGTCTCTGTTAGAGATGCCCATGGGTGATTGTGAGCCACTGTATGAGATGGGATGCTGGACTAGATGGGCTGTGGCCTGATCTAGCAGGGCTCCCCTTAGGTTCTTATGGACTGGATGGGCTGTGGCCTGATCCAGCAGGGCTCCTCTGAGGTTCTTATGGGCTGGATAGGCTGTGACCTGATCCAGCAGAGCTCCTCTAAGGTTCTTATGGACTAGATGGGCTGTGGTCTGATCCAGCAGGGCTCCTCTAAGGTTCTTATGGACTAGATGGGCTGTGGCCTGATCCAGCAGGGCTCCTCTAAGGTTCTTATGGACTGGATGGGCTGTGACCTGATCCAGCAGGGCTCCTCTAAGGTTCTTATGGACTAGATGGGCTGTGGCCTGATCCAGCAGGGCTCCTCTAAGGTTCTTATGGACTAGATGGGCTGTGGGCTGATCCAGCAGGGCTCCTCTTAGGTTCTTATGGACTAGATGGGCTGTGGCCTGATCCAGCAGGGCTCCTCTTAGGTTGTTATAGACTGGAAGGGCTGTGGCCTGACCCAGCAGGGCTCCTCTTAGGTTCTTAAGGACTAGATGGGCTGTGGCCTGACCCAGCAGGGCTCCTCTTATGTTATTATGGACTAGATAGGCTGTGGCCTGATCCCGCAGTGCTTCTCTGAGGTTCTTATGGACTAGATGGGCTGTGCCCTGATCCAGCAGGGCTCCTCTGACGTTCTTATGCTCTTACTGCCTCCTCTCGGCCAGCCTCTCAATTCTACTGGAGTGCACAAATGCAATTTTTGTCATTCGATTTGTAATGAAGAGAATATTCAAAAATCCAAATTCATGCAAATAAAGAAAACCGGATGTCTGGACATTCGGACCAATACCAATACATTCGTATTTATTCGTTGAAATATTCTCTATGTATCCAATGATGCAAAACTTGCATGCATCTGTACGCGTCCTGCTTTCATCCTGTATGGATACGTCAAATGTGCATGGATGCAAACATATCCATACACATATGAATGTCCAGATTATTTGTATGAAGAACTCAAAATATTCATATTCATATGAATACTAAAGTATGAATGTTTGGACATTCGATCTGTATACAAATGTCTGAATTTGACCAAAGTCGTATGAATAATAAATATTTTGAATATTTGCTCACATTCCCAATGTATTCCTCAGCAGTACAAACAGGTATTCTGGAAGGACAATCTTTCTTAATACTGTCAGAGATTAAATGTGATCAACACCATGTGCAAATTCATCAGGGTGGTTGTTGTTGTTAAAGTATGATTCCTTTTTCTGTTCAACATCCTGTGAGACCAATCAATGGAGATTCGCTGTGTGATTTGGGCTTCAAAGAAGTCCAACGAATCTGTGCAACAACTGAATGATATTATGCCTCATATCCTGAAGCCTTTTCCACATTCCAGGTGTTCGTAGGGATAACCTGGTATGTGTGAACCCTTTAATGGCGATCCCATTCTATTTTTGTTCCTCGGTATTATTTCATGCTCATTCTTGCTATCTACTCTATAAAACATTGGTGGTGGAATTAGGGAGGGGAAGGGATGGAGGAAAGAAAGAAGTGAAGGAGGGAGAGAGAAAGAAAGGAAGAAGGGAGGGAGGGAGGAAGAAAAGAAAGGCAGGAGGGAGGGAAGAAGGAAAGAAGGAGGGAGGGAGAAATGGAAGAAGGGAGGAGGGAGGAAGAAAAGAAAGGAGGGAGAGAGGGAGGGAGAGAGGAAAAGGGGGAGGAAGAATGGAGGAAGGGAGGAGGAAGACAGGAAGAAAATAAAGGAGAAAAGGAGGGAGGGAGAGGAAGGAAAGAAGGAAGAATGGAGGGAGGGAGGAAAAAGAGAAGGGAGGGAGGAAGAAAAGAAAGGAGGGAGGGAAGAAGGGAAGAAGGGGGGAGGAAAGGATGAAGGAAAGAAGGAGGGAGAGATGGAAGAAGGGAGGAGGAAGAAGAGAAAGGAGGGAGACAGGGAGAGAGGAAAAGGGGGAGGGAGAAAGAAAAGGGGGGAGGGGGAGGGAGGAAGAGAGGAACAAAATAAAGGAGGGAGAGAGAGGAAGGAAAGAAGGAAGAATGGAGAGAGGAAGAGAAGAAAGGAGGGAATAAGGAAAGGAAGGAGGGAGGGAGGGAGAAATGGAGGAAGTACAAAAGGGAGAAGGGAGGGGGTGCAGAATGTCATGGCACAGTGGACTGTGCTAAATCATAAGCTGATTACTAGTATATCAGAACAGAGTGATCAAAGAAGATCAGGTGCTATAGCCCACCTCTGGGCACTTGACATCCTGCCTTAAAGTGGACCGTCGACATTTCAGGCAGGAGCCTGTCTCATCCTCACCTGGGAACACGAAAGCTGGGATGCTATGACAAGCAGATCCTTCACTGTTCTTAGGCTGCAGCCGGTTCCACGCTGAGAAGGCAGGAGAACTCTTGAAAGGGACCAACATGCAGGAAAGATAGACAGCAAAAGCAGAAGATGAGATGGATGGACAGACAGACAGACAGATAGATCGCATGGGATGGGCACGCATGGGACCGGGAGCGGGACCGAGATCAATCCTTGCCTGTCCCCATGCCATTCCTGGTGATGCGGGCTGGTGGGCATGGATGCAGCCGTTCCCACGCAAACTGTGCCAAACCCTGGCATGGAAGAGCAGTGCCCCCTGCTCGCCACCTCCTCTCTCTTGATTGGAAGCCAGATTCATGTCAGCCCACCCCTGTGCCGCCAGCTGGCCATCCTGAGGCCATCCCTGACTTGGGCCGTGTTGGTCACACATTTCTGCAGAGATCGGCCTGGGGTTCCTCCATGGAGCTCTTCTCTCTCGCCCCCTTTTGCTACATCAAATCTATCTTGGATTACATTTTAGGATGGTCTACCGCGGTGATGGCCAACCTATGACACGCGTGTCACAGGTGACACGCCAAGCCCTTTTACGTGACACACCTGGTCACCCTGGCACTTGGGCATGTAGTGCTTGCTTGTTCTTGAAGTGTACGAAATACCAACTTTCAACGGAAGATTTAGCAAATGTAAAGAATTACTCATTTTTGCTTTTAATAAAATACATATATAAAAAATATAACTTTCTTACTAGAGCTACAAATATCAAAAAATTATGGATATTTCTGGAAGTGACACAGCACCCGAATTAAGCTAGGTTTTCTTGTGAATTTTGACACACCAAGCTCAAAAGGTTAGCCATCACTGGTCTACCGGGTGTAGGCCAGCCTGGAATGTGGCTTAGATTAAATTAATGTTACAGGACCGGGCTGGGGGGTACTCAGGTCAACTTAAAACTTGCGTGTGACCAGGGCCAGAGTCGGAGCCACAATAGAGCCCCACATCAGTTCCAGTGGACACAATTTCCTGTATAGAAGAAATGATTAGCAAAGCAAATCATAAATTCCACCTTCCTGAGGCTCTGACAACTAGATATGTCCCCCGAAACAAAATTTTCAAGACAAAGTTTATTTTTGCATAGAAAGGGAGAAACTGGCAGGAGGAAAGCTAGTGGCAAGATTGAGTCAGGAAAAATTCCTTCCTTCCTACCTATCTACCCCTCCCTCCCTCCTTTCTTCCTTCCTTCCCTCCCTCCCTCCCCTCCTTCCTCCCTCCCCTCCCTCCCTCCCTCCTCCCTCCCCTCCCCTCCTTCCTTCCTTCCCTCCTCCCTCCCCTCCCCTCCCCTCCTTCCTTCCTCCCCTCCTCCCTCCCTCCCTCCCCCCTCCTTCCTTCCCTCCCTCCCTCCTCCCCTCCCTCCCTTCCCCTTCTTCCTTCCTTCCTTCCCTCCCTCCTCTCTCCCTTCCCTACCTCCTCTCTCCCTTCCCTCCTTCCCTCCCTCCCTCCCTCCCTCCTTCCTTCCTTCCTTCCCTCCTTCCTTCCTTATCCCTCCCTATCTCCTGAATTCTCAAGACAGGTTACAATAATTAAAATTATTTTCTTTAATAAGCATGGAAAACAATTACAAGCAGTATGCTTAACTGATAGGAGTGAGGAGAGAAATTTTGCCCGGAGGATAAGGAGAATTTTGAAGCGGTTTAGGCCTGTCGCTGTATGCTGGCGCTTCCGAGCATCAGAGATCTATGTTCTGATCTCCCTACTTATGAATTTGCCCCTAAACCTCTGAGCAGAGCCCTCTTTTATTGTCACAGAGGGCGACCTTCACTGGGTTCTCACCTTCTGTGGAATTCCTGCCTTCCAAAGATTTAGTGACACTTTAAAATGTGTCTTTCTTCTTCCCAAATTTTGTATTTTTGCTTGCAAATGCAGACAATGAAAAGAATCCTCTTTAACTCTGCATGTTGCTTGTTGGCACAGAGATACTTTGAAAAGTTCACAGGTGCATTTATTATTTTTGTGGAAGTCAGTTCCACTGAAATCCCAGGGATGTTCTGTTATCCAGGAATACCTTCAGGGGTGCAGCATGAAGTCGCTCGCTTGCTGTTCTCGTCTTAATACGATGATTTGCCCAGATTAGGACGGTGTTTGCAGAAAGGATATTGTGGACCCAAGAGGGAACATGCCAACAGCTTGGTGAAATGATCACCAATGTTAGATCACCGTGATTAGCTTTTACCGATAGACACAATGTCACAGTCCCACGAGGAACTGGGAGAAGAGGTCAATTAAGCCAGCTTCCAAACTTGGGTACCCAGCAGGGCTCCTCTTAGGTTCTTATTAGACAAATTCATGGAGAACAGATGTATCAATGGCTACTAGAATGGATCCTCCAGGTTACAGAGACAGGCAGGAGGCCTCTAAAGGCCATTTTTGCAGGGAGTCGAGAGCAGGTGGTTGTTTTGCCTTGGCCTTCTGGCCTAGGAAAACCTGCATTGGGCAGGGAGTTGGACTTCGTGACCCTTAGAGGTCCCTTCCAATTCTATGATTCTGCCTGAGATGCCCAGAAGCCATTGGCATGGTCCAATGTGTGAGATAGGATGCTGGACTAGATGGGTTGTGGCCTGATCCTGCAGGGTTCCTCTTATGTTCACAGAAGACAGGGGTATCAATGGCTCCTAGAATGGATGCCTAGGCACAGCCTCCAAGTTGGAGAGACAGGTAGGAGGCTTCTCAAGGACATTTGCTGGCAGCCAAAGAGCAGGTGAAGGCTTTGACTTTGTCTTCTGCTTGAGATGCCGAGAAGCAATTGGTGGGACACTGTATTAGAGAGGATACTGGACTAGGTGGGCTGTGGCCCAACTCAACAGGACTCTTCTTAATCCATGAGAACAGATATATCAACGGCTACTAGAATGGATACCTGCCCCATGTAGGAGAAAGACAGGATGCCTCAAAAGTTCATTTGCAGGTAACTGAGGGCTTTTCCCCTTGTCTTCTGCTTCAGAAGCCAAGAAGAAGAAGAAGAAGTAGAAGAAGAAGAAGAAGAAGAAGAAGAAGAAGAAGAGTTGGCTTTTCTACCCTCCTTTTCTCACCCACTTAAGGGGACTCACAAGCAGCTGACAAAGCTTTTCTATTCTTCTCCCCACAACAGACACCCTGTGGGGAAGTTGGGCTGTGAGAGCTCAGAAGAGAGCTGTGACTAGCCCAAGGTCACCCAGCTGGCTTCATGGGGGAGGGTGGAATTGAACCCGGTATTCCCAGCTCCTTGACCACTAGACCAAAGTTTCTTGATGGGCTGCTATATGGACAGGATGCCGGACTGGATGGTAGGGATGTGTATGAAAATTCACAACATTCAAAATTCTGCCAAATTCAGCCAGATTCAGACATTCAAACTCAAATCAAATGTTACGATATTCGTATGCTAATATTTGAACTAATGCGAATGTTTCCGGATGTTCGTATGAATAATTCAGACATTTGTTAAGCTGGGGAAATGTATCAGATATGTATCCATTCATATCAGATACGTATCTGTTCATCTCAGATATGTATTGAATAGAATTTTACCATTGTGCGCTGACTATAGATACCCCCAGGGATGCATCTAGACTTTGCTTACTTGTTTGGCTATGCTAGAATATTCCGGAATAAAGCATGGCTATTCTGGAATATCTATATTTTGTTCCAGAATAGCCAAATACAGTGGAACAAGTAAGTGGCATTTGGATGCAGCCCAGAACTGTTTATTCTCCACTCCCAGAATATAGGGCACCCAGGCCCTGTCCCCAAGCAATTTAAAGTCTGCTAAAAATCTTCTTTTGCCTCTGAGCGCCCCCATGCCAGGGTTTTTAATGAGCTTCCAGCGCTACAAAAGCAGGAAAACCCAAGACAAAATACGTGCCCTTTAAAGAAGAGTTTCAGTGCTCTTTCTGGAAGTCGTGGGTTTTCCTCACAACATTTACCTTGGGGACGCTCCGTGGCAAAAGGGGCGGGGATTGCTGCCTGCACACACAGCCATAACGCATTCATACATCTCCCAGAAATGCTGTAGCTTCCCTTCCTTTCCTTTGTAAAGGTCAGAACTTTCAAAGAGCCAGAATTGCTCAGAATTGCAATATTGTAATCAGGTGTGATGTGGGTGATCTGTGAAAGTGTTAAGAGTAAATGAGTGCACGATTGCGCGGCTGATGGCTGCAGCCAAGCCATTTCGAACAGAGAACAGAGTGAAAGTAAGTGCTGAGAGTGAATGAGCGAGCGATCACTCCCTTTGCCGGCACGGGAAGCCATTTTGGGGGATGGAGATCTGGCTATTTTTCCTTTGAACAAGAGAGGGGGCGGGGAGAAAAAGATGCGGGGAAAGCAAACATGCTTCTGTGGGGACGGAAGGTGCATTTTAAATGCGCGTTTTGCTGAGCCTCATGCAGACGCTTATTCCAGAAGTGCAGGGCACTTTTAAAGTCCGCTTGAATACAGTGACAGTAGAGGGAGACCAGAGAGGCAAATAAGTCTTTTGGGGACTCAGCCCTAGTCATGTGCATGGATATCCATAACATTCACAATTTGTACAAATTTGTGCATTTGTATATGAATTGAATGTTAATGACATTCGTACATTGACATTCTTATTCATACGAATGTTTTGGAACATTTACACGAATCTTCGGAACATTTGTGTCATGGGGAGGCGGGGAAAGTGGCTACGCCAGTCACATGTGCCACGGATCCGGAGTACATTCAACATGGTTTGAGAGCAGATCCAAAGTGGATTTGGGGTGAATTTGATGGTTTTGGAGCAGACATGTTACGGGATACATATTAGATACATATCAGATATGTGTCAGATATATATGGATACATATTGGATATGTATCAGATATTTGTACAAATTCCTGTGAATACATTCATATCAGAATTGCAGCCTGGTTTTGTAAGGGAGGTGTTCCAGCCCCATAACCAGAATGATTAAGAATCTGGAACACCTCCCTTATGAAACCAGGCTGCAACGTCTAGGCCTCTTCAGTCTGGAGAGACCACGTTTAAGAGGGGACCTGATTGAAGGATATAAAACCATGCATGGTATAGAAAAGGTGAATAGAGGAAATTTATTTTCTCTCTCGCACAATACTAGAACCAGGGGGCATCTATGAAGCTGATGGGCAGGAGGGTCATCGGCTTATGGAATGTGCTGCCGAAAGAGGTGGTGACAGCAACCAGCCTAGATGGCTTTAATGAAGAGTTAGACAAATCTATGGATGACAGACGTATCAATGGCTACTAGAATGAATGCCTAGGTGCATCTTTCAGGCTGGTGGGTGGGTGGGAACCGGGGCACTTCTAACGCCATTTGCTGGGATTCTAGAGCAGAAATAGGTTTGTCCTTGTCTCTGCTTGAGATGCCCATGAGCCTTTGGTGGGCCACTGTGTGAGACAGGATGCTGGACTAGATGGGCTGTGGCCTGATCCAGCAGGGCTTCTCTTATGTTCTTATGTTCTTATATCGAATGGGAATCCTACCGCATTAGAAGGGGATCTATTTGAATGGATGCAATTTTTTTTACACTCAATACAAATTGAATACAAAAAAACCCCTTATTTGTGCACATCCCTACATTACATTTGCAACTTTGTGTGACCGAAACTCCCTCCAGTCACCTCCGTGTCCCCCCATTTTCCCCCTACCAATGTATCCTGTGTTTGAGCAGGTCTTTCCTCGCCTTGACCCGAATCTGCAGAATAAATAATATCTTTCCTTTCTGTCCTTCGGCCTCCAAGTTTCAGAATGCCCCTTATTTTAGACACAAAAGCATCCCTTGTGAAAGTTCCCTGAAATAAAACCATTCCTCGTTGGAGAAATGATCTCAATTGCTTCTGTGCCATTCACATGTCAGAGCATTATTATTTTACTTAATAAACTGCCTAATATTGGAGTCTACCTGGGCAGTGTGTGATAATATATAAATCACACCCAAGACAATAACATTCATAGAAAAGCAATAATAAACCAAGAGCATCCAAATGAAAACGTGGCGTAGTAATTGAGGCCAACAGAATTGGCAGCCATCGGCCAAACGCCCGGATAAATTCAACACCACCAGCAGAAGTCTGATATTAATTTGACATTCACAATAGCAAAGCGGGCCTCTCGCTTTCTAGCATGCAATTAAGTCAAAACTTCTCCAAATCATGATCTTTCTTTGGATTGTGGATGGACACATGTTTGGGTCTCCAGAAACAGTGATCAAAGAAGAGAAGTAGCTTATTGCCGACTTTTTTCTGAAGGTCAATGAGTGTTAAGGGATAATCCTGAACCTTCTGGGCTTCATAAGGTGGATATGTGTGGTGCAAAAAAAACCCAGGTGTGTCATTCTTTAGGAAGACAGTGCTTGCTCTGAGGACTGTACCCAAAACTGTTGAGGTGCACCTCAAATGCACCTTGAATGCTGGTCCGTGGTGGTTGTGGTTTGGTTAGAACATAAGAACATAAAGGAGGCCTGTTTGACTGGGCCACAACCCATCTAGTCCAACATGTGTCTCACACAGTGGCCCACCTATTGCTTCTGGTCATCTCAAGCAGAAGATGAGGGTGAAACCCTCACCTGCTCCCGACTTCCTGCAAATGGCCTTTGAGGGTATTCTGCTAGTCACTCCAACCTTGGAGGCAGTAGATTTTGACATGCCTGTTCTCCAAGAATTTGTTGAACCTAAAAGAATACAAGTGAAGCCCTGTTGGATCAGGCCACTACATACTACACTGTGCCTTACATGTTGGCCTACCATTTGTTTCTGGCATCTCAGAAGAAGGAGAAGAAGAAGAAGAAGAAGAAGAAGAAGAAGAAGAAGAAGAAGAAGAAGAAGAAGAAGAAGAAGAAGAAGAAGAAGAAGAAGAAGAAGAGTTGGCTTTTCTACCCCACTTTTCTCATCCATTTAACAGGACTCAGAATGGCTGACAAAGCTTTCTATTCTTCTCCCCAGAACAGAACACTCTGTGATGTAGGTGGGCTATGAGAGCTCAGAGGAGAGCTGTTACTAGCCCAAGGTCACTCGGATGGCTTTGTGGAAGAATGTGGAATCAAACCCATATTCCCAGATAAGAGTCTGGCTCCTTAACCCCTAGACCAAACTGGCTCACTTGCTCTTGACTTCCTGGAAATGGTCCTTGGAAGAGCCTTTGCCTATATCTCCACATGGAGGAAGTACCTAGACATCACTTCTAGTAGTCACCGGTACACCTTTCCTCCATAAATTTGTCTAACTCTATAAGAACATAAAAGGATCCCTACTGGACCAGGCCACCCACAACCCATATAGTCTCACGCAGTAGCTGCCAATGGCTTCTGGGCATCTCAAGCAGAAGACAAAAGCAAAATGTTCATCTGCTCTCGAATTCCTGCAAAATGACGTCCTACCTGTCCTCCATGAATTTGTCCAACCCTGTCTGAAGGCTATCTACAGTGTTTTATGTATATCCAACCTGTTTTTTGTGTTTCATGTACCTTCACCCAAAGGAAGCTCCCATGAAGTCCTGAAGTCCTTTCTATCCAAGTCTTGAGGGACAGTTCAGGCAAGGCAGCCATCTTGTCCTTCCTCCTACCACCAGTGGTGAAGTTTCCTCTTCTCCTGAAGTTCCTTGGGTTTTGTTTTCCTAGCCCTTTAAATTTTGCAGCAGAAAGGAAGGCCAGGGAGGGGGAAGAGCTGAGTTTCTGTCAAGACATCCGATCTAACAATCCACAAGCCACGTTTGCTTCTTCAGCAGATGGTAACAGAGGTGACTGCTTAGCACTGCATGTTTGACATCTCCCAGAATAGCAAGCCAAGCTGAAGTGGTAGGCCTGTAGCCACCATCAGCTGCTACGGAGCCTCATCTGAAAGTGGAAGTCACATGGCTGGTTTCGCACCTCCCTGATGCAAAAACGCTCTTGGGGGTAAGTCACGGTACATCTGCTTGCCTCCGACTCCCCCTGCTTCCCCCCCTCCCTATCTCCTCCCCCACCCCAATCCCCCTGCAGCCCGTGGTGGCGGTTGGCTGGTTGTGCTGATGCTATCTTGTCACCAGCTTGTGTGACAGGTGAAAGTGACACAGACTCGGCAGAGCTGCTAAGAAGGTTGCTCCGGGCTTTTCCCACATGGGGAGGTGAGGTCGCTCCAGCAGGAGGAGAGCAAAGTGGGAAAAAAACACGTCCTAACATCTGTTCACTTCTTCTCTTCTTTTTGTGCTGAAGCAGAACAATGGAGGAGAAGAAGATGGGTGGATGGCTGGCCAACAAAAGGGAAAAATGCTTCCTGGGAGGCCTACGTTGACCCGGAAGTGGTCACCTCCATGTCCTTCTGCCCACCAGTCAAGGTCCCACTTGATTGGAACAGATTTGGCCATTGTGGGGACAACAGCAGAAGGCAAGTGTGGATATGGCTGCTTAGGGGTCCCTCATGGGTTCCGGCATGTTCCTTACCTAAAATGGGACCTCATTAGGCCATGAGGTCATCTGGTGGCCTACTGCACAAAGCTCTTCCTTCCCCTTGGAAACCAAAACGTCTATCACAGCCAAATTTAAGCAGATTTTACAGTCTATTTTCACTTAGGTGCATCCCTTTTTATTGTTTTTTCCCCCAAATATGGCACAAATCCCCTCTGAAGTCTTTGTTTCTTTCTACCATTTACAACAATGGTTCTCAAACTGGTCCTTCAGATGTTCCAAAACTACAACTCCCAGGATTCCATTCCCAGAATTCTGTGCCGTGCTGGCACAAAATCTTGGAAGGGAGATGCTGGAAAATGTTCAGCAACAAGTGCAGGATCTTACATAATGGTCATATGTATGTTTTCATGGCCAGATCCCACCTCATTTGTAGCGGTTTGGGGGCTGTTATGCCACGTTCCAGGTTTCTTCTTCTGAGAACCTAAGCTTTTGGATATAGCTGTGATACCCATCTTCAGAGGAGGTGGAGGATCGCAAGTTGAGAATCACTGATGGGGGTTGTTCATGGGGGGGGGGAAATAGCATATTCAGCAAAATTCCAATAATTCATCTCATTGTTTAATTGAAAAACCAGTTTTTTAATTCATTTTTGAACTTTTCACCAAAGAAAAATACCAACTTTTTCCATTGGACCAAAAAAATAGCAAAACACAAATGTGCAATCAAATTGTTTGTTTTTGCAAGCAGGAAACTGGTTTGTTTCTACGGAAGTTTTGGATGTGTGCAAAAGTTAATTTTCATTGCAACGCGAATGTCAACGAATACAAAATATTCGATGGTGAATTGAAAATTTGCACTGATCTCTAGGAGCCCCCTGATTCGCACCCAAGCACCGGACTTCCTTATTTCTCCATATTTTGAAGATTTGCTTTGTTCCTGGCCAGGGACAGCATTAGGTAATGCGTGGAAAGTGCCATAATGTCTCAGAAATAAGTCAGGAAACAACAGCTACAGCTCACAAAATAAGCAGATATGGGCTCCGTATTGATCACTAATGGCCTTTGATGGCGAAGGAAGTCTGGAACGGCCCTCAGAGGAACATGCCTGCAATATAGCTTCTAAGATGTTCTTAATACTCTGCTTTGCCTCTATCCAATTTCCTCATAAGTGCAGAAATGACATAGATCCCACCCATTCCCAAAATGAAATGGGAAGGACTAAGATACGATTCAAGAAAAAACAGACCAGGAGTCACCCAGCAAAGAATGGTAGCAGCTTTTATCTCCATCCTTGCTTCCCACTGTTCCAAGCATTCAACTAGATCTCCTGGGCTTGGGAATTTTCTGTTCTGGGATTTTCTATTCTGTTTTGCTGAACTTTGAATTTTGATTCTATAGTACAGTGTTTCCCAAGCGTTTGACAAATGTGTACCCCTTCTATAATTTTCATAATGCTGAGTACCCCTCATAAAAAACATTAGGGATAAAAATTGTATTTTATAAAAATAATCAAAATCAGTGGAACTTACTAAAGCACGATAACAGGCGCCTAACTATTAAACTAACTATTAAAGAAGTAACTAATTATTAAAGAAGTAAGTTGTCTCTAATGAAGTGCAGTATATTCACGCCATGGCACGCCTCACAAGACCGTTAGATAACACTGCAATTCTCTGGCATTTAAACAGCTCCGCAGCTCAGCATCAACTGTTAATGTTTTCCGCACTTTAAAAATGGCCGAACCTGAGTTGCGCGAAGGATGCGCAGAAGTTCCCGCCATAATGAGTTGCGATACGATGTATGATGACCCCAGTTCCTGTGTAGAAACTGCGATATGCGCCCATTTCTTTCCTTGTTCTGTGGGCGCAGTTACTCACGGTACAGTGGATATTCCCACGTGATCCCCACCAAACTCCGGTGCAACGCGTACCCCCACCAAACTCTTCCCGTACCCCTGGGGGTACGCGTACCACAGTTTGGGAAACACTGCTATAGTGGTTTGATTTTCACACACACACACACATACCTTTCCATGTGCACCTATTAGCACAGTTTGATTGTTACTTTCCATTTTTTTCTGCGTCACGTGAGAATAATTTATTTTATTAGGCATTTCAGCATCATGAGGAATTGACAAATAATTCTCCTATAAACGTCCTTAACATTCTGTGACGCTGTTCTACGTTGTAGGAGACAATTTGCTCGTGAGCCCCAGGACCACCACCCCTTCTATAACACTGCGCTTGGGTTCCGGAAAACTTACACATCGTGCAAATTTGTATTATTGAATATTTATTTTAGTTTATTTTATATACTTTCTATATACGTTTGGGTATATTTGCTTAGGTTTGTTTCTGTTATAATTGTGCTACTAAAATTTAAATTTAAAATGTGTGTGTGTGGGGGGGATTGTGTTACCACCATTATCAGCACCACCATTACCTGTTTATTTGTGTACCTCCTTTCCACAGCACACTCAAAGCAGTTCACAAACTGTTTCCAAAGAAAAACAAGAACAGAGTAGAATAATCATATGGAAAATCCGAACAAGAATTTCTCAATTCCCCCCACACAAATGCTGTGTTCCCACCTACATTTTAATCCAGCTTCATTCCAGTTTCAGTCTGGCTGCGGTCACAACGAAGGTTTAATCCGGCTTCAGTCTACCTTCAGAGTGAGAGAATTAGGGGTGTGTGAACGGCGGCATTTTTGACATTCAATTTGTAATGAATCGATTTTTTGGAAATCTGTATTCATATGAATAGATCACATTCGAATGTGGTAAAATTATATTTGATATGAACCTATTCATTACATATCCATACGAATATTCAATATGTATCGGATTCAAATGAATACTTATAGGATACAAACAAATGCAATTGAATATGTATCCAATACATATCCGATACATGTCTGTAATGTATCTGTGCTCTGAAAAGTCAAATCTGACCTGAATCCACTTTTAATCTGTTGTGGATCCATGTCAAATGCAATCTGGAACCATTGCAGATGTCACTGGTGCTCTGATCTTCCACACCCCCAAATTAACAAAAGTCCAAACTATTCATACAAATGTCTGGACACATTTGTATTCATATGAATGTTAATATACGAGTATCGTAGCATTTGATTTCTGTACAAATGTCTGAACTTGCACAAATTTGTACAAATAATGAATGTTACAAATATTCATGGACATCCCTAGAGACAACCCATCAGCAACGTGACGAGTAATTTTCTTTCCATGTTATCTATCCCAAAAGTGAATTTTCTGAATTATTTGACACTGAAAGGAAGCAGCTTGTCACTTTGCTGATGTATTCGCTCACTCTGAAAGTGGACTGAAGCTGGATTAAGTGTGACCACAGCCTGTGAGATAACACATTGGCAAAGTTACAAGCCATTTATTTTTGGTTTTATCTTAACTCAGAACATCCACCTTTGAAGTTGATAACGTGGAAGGAAAATGACAAGTCACTTTGCTGCTGGGTTTTTCCACTCTGAAAGTGGACTGAAGCTGGATTAAAATGTAAGTTTGCACACAGCCCTATTGGTATGAAGCACAAGAGTTCATCTCTGCAAGGCACCTGGCAGTCTTGAGGCCTGCTTGAGGTAGGTCTTTTACACAGAATCCTGAGCCTGAAGCAATTAAGGTCACACCAGGGACCCAAAGCTGCAAAGAAATACGTAAGAACCTAAGAGGAGCACTGCTGGATCAGGCCACAGCCCATCTAGTCCATAAGAACCTAAAAGAGCCCTGCTGGATCAGCCCATAGCCCATCTAGTCCAAAAGAACCTCAGAGAAGCCCTGCTGGATCAGGCCACAGCCCATCGAGTCCATAAAAACCTAACAGGAGCCCTGCTGGATCAGGCCACAGCCCATTGAGTCCATAAAAACCTAAGAGGAGCCCTTCTGGATCAGGCCACAGCCCATCTAGTCCATAAGAACCTAAGAGGAGCCCTGATGGATCAGGCCACAGCCCATCTAGTCCATAAGAACCTCAGAGGAGCCCTGATGGATCAGGCCACAGCCCATCTAGTCCATAAGAACCTAAGAGGAGCCCTTCTGGATCAGGCCACAGCCCATCTAGTCCATAAGAACCTAAGAGGAGCCCTGATGGATCAGGCCACAGCCCATCTAGTCCATAAGAACCTCAGAGGAGCCCTGCTGGGTCAGGCCACAGCCCATCCAGTCCATAAGAACCTAAGAGGAGCCCTGCTGGATCAGGCCACAGCCCATCTAGTCCAGCATCTTGTTGCACACAGTGGCCCACCAACTGCCCATGGGTATTCCAAGCAGAGACAAGGGGAAACCTTCTCCTGCTCCTGAATCCCAGCAAATGGCCTTAGAGGCCTCCTGCCTGTCTCCCCACCTTGGAGCATCCATTCTAGTAGCCATTCTCACTTCTCACTCAGCATACAGATGCTCATGAAGAGGACAGCATCCCCCCCCCCCCGCTCAGCCCAAGGACACATGAAGCTGCTATTGCTGGACGAGGGCCCAGTGACTTGTCAGCCAGGGAGACCTAAATGGTTTCCGTGTCCCCAAGTTTCACGGGGAATCCAAGGCTGTCTTTTCCTCCAGGCCTTTTGAGCCAGCCAAACCTTGCTTCAGGGACCTTGTCCAAAATGGAACGAAGCTGCCGCCAGCCTCGGGGAAGAAATCTGCTGACTGGCTGGTTACAAAAGGAGATGTAAAAATGGACGTCTGCTGGCCATCAACTTGGGAGGGGCAATTCAATCATTGGCACACTGACCAACAGTTTCTGCACACAGTGTGCTTTAGAGCCTTATCTAGATACTGCTTACTTAAGCCGCATTATTTGGATAATCTGGAATAAAATGTGTCTGGATCTGTCTGTCTGTCTATCAATCTATCTATATATCTGCCTGCCTGCCTGCCTGCCTGCCTGCCTGCCTGCCTGCCTGCCTGCCTGCCTGCCTGCCTGCCTGCCTATCTATCTATCTATCTATCTATCTATCTATCTATCTATCTATCTATCTATCTATCTATCTATCTATCCTACCCTATACCCAGAGGTCTCCGGGCACTTCATTTTTAAACAATAATATTATGTATTAAAACAATAGCATCTGCAAGTGGGAAGGGAAACGTATATCCCCATTTAACCAAAGACCAGGGCGATGGGACAACCAGGAGGACCTGGTTGTGTGTTACTCCGGATTATCCAAATGATGCAGATCAAGTAAGTGCCAGCTGGATGAAGTTTAGCAATGGGGGCAGAATTCCTGAGACATTGCTGGTTTCTGAGCAGGAGCCTCTGGGCATCTATAAATACACAGATTGATTAATCAATGGATTGAGAAGCTGCTAAGGAGTGGGAGACCCATTGCTAAGGAAAGGAATGTCCTCCTTCTGACAGAAACCTGTCTTTCCATGGGATGTTCCGCCCGTGGAGGTCTGCCCGCTGCCTTCATGCCACCTTTTCTCTCCATCAGCGCTCTCTCTAAATGGCTGCCTTGAAATACGGGCCGTCTGAGGGCAGCCACTGCACGAATTCCCCTGCCTCTCTTTAATTGGAGCCTTAATCTCCCGCCTGATATAATCATAATGCAACCGGTACCACCAGGCAGTTTTTGAACAGTTAACTACCCATGCCGTCCACAGCCCATTAGCCACACAAATTCTGCCAAGTGCTCATATTAGTTCCATCCAGAGGACTTTTGAGTGCTGCTGGGAAGGCAGCAGGAGGAGGCACATGGGCTTTTCTCTCTCGGGGAAGCAGAATTCTAGAGCTCTCCTTCCCATCTGCCGCGGTGGCTTCACCTGCAAGAACGCGGGCCTGGCCTTGCACGGCTGGTTCGTCTTCCTAAGCACGAGGCCAGGAACCACGCCGAGGGACCAGGTTGCAGCCGTAACTATTCATAGCATTTGTTATTCAGACAAATTTGGACTAATTCGGACATCCGTACACAAATGTTACAATATTCGTACATTAACATTTGTACAAATACAAATGTTTTGGAACATTCATACGAATAGTTCGTTAAACTGGGGATAGGTATCGATAGATATGCGTTGGTATAGGATACATATACGTATAGGATCCGTTGAAGGATCTGAATGCAGGATCCGTATCCTTGATATGTATGCATTCATATCAGATATTCATACAAATTCGTACCATTCAATAAAATCCTACCACATTTGAGGGGATACGTTCGAACGGAATATGAATTTTGTAACATTCGGTTTATGACAAATTGAATGCCACAAGACCCATCCATGTGCATTCCTAGCTGTAACAGATAATGTGTGAGAGCCAGTGGCTTGAATTGCCCAGGCCCACATGGTGATGTTCCTCACGGCATTGCTGTAGGAGCTAGGGGAGACCTCCCTTAGGAAACCAGGCTGCAACGTCTAGGCCTCTTCAGTCTGGAGAGACGGCGTTTGAGAGGGGACCTGATTGAAGTATATAAAATCATGCACGGTATAGAAAAGGTGGATAGAGAAACACTAGACAACACTAGAACCAGGGAGCATCTACGAAGCTGATGGGTAGGAGTGTCAGATCAGGCAAGGATTTCTTCACCCAGAGGGTCATCGGTTTATGGAATTTGCTGCCCGAAGAGGTGGTGACAGCTACCAGTCTAGATGGCTTTAAGGTAGGGTTAGACAAATTTATGGACGACAGATGTATCAATGGCTACTAGAACGAACGCCTAGATGCACCTTTCAGGCTGGTGTGGGGGTGGGGGACCGGGGCGCTTCTAAGACCATTTGCTGGGATTCTAGACCAGGAATAGGTTTGTCCTTGTCTCTGCTTGAGATACCCATGAGCATTTGGTGGGCCACTGTGTGCGATAGGATGCTGTACTAGATGGGTTGTGGCCTGATCCAGCAGGGCTTCTCTTAGGTTCTTATGTTCTAGAAGATCTGCAGGGAGGGCCTCTTAGCAGTGCCACCCTCTTCAGCAGTTTAAAGGGGAGGGCACGCACAGGAGGGCCATCCTGGGGAAAGCCCCAGGGCCATAGAACAGCCTCCCCTCCAAAATGCATCAGGAATCGTGATGGGCACAAATATTTTCTTCATATTCGATATTGAATTGAATGCAAGAAAATTTGCATTCATCCAAATAGATCCCCCTTTGAATGTTGGCACATTCAAAGGTTAACATTCGAATTTGAATCTGATGTTTTGATACATCCATATGAAGCTTCGTATGGGATTCATATATAGGATCCATATGTATGCATTCGTATGGAGTAGAACATTCATATCAAACAAAAGTCCTACCACATTCGAAGGGGGATCTATTTGAACAAATAGACATTTTCTTGCATTTGATCTGATACAAATTAAACACACGCAAAAATTCAGGGACATCAAAAATACAGCTTCCATGCAAATGCATACAAATAGCATGCAAATCCCATATACAAATCCCACCCGAATAGGGATATGGACAAATGAAATTTTCAACATTCAGTTCAATGCAAATATTTGAGTGTACAAATTGGTACGAATAGAGAAAAAACAAATGTATTAAAATTCAAACCAATTTGAATACATACATATCTATTTGCATGAATATTCTATTTGTATTTGCTTATATGAATGTCAACAACATTTGTATGTGTCCATATGCATCCGTATGCACCTGTACACATCTTGTTTTATCCCGTTTTATCCTGTACATATCTGTACAAATGCATACAGATATGAATAAGATGTGCATGGATAAATATGTAATGTATACATATCCATACATGTATGAATGTACAAATAATTTGTACCGATAGTTCAAAATATTTGTATTAATTTGAAAAATAAAAAAGAAATGTCTGGACATTCGATTCAAATTCAAATGTCCGAATCTGGACAAATTCAATCAAATATTCTTGCATATCCTGACATATGAAGCTTTATATGAATGTATCAAAACATTCAATTCGAATTTGAATGTCTGAATTCGGCCAAATTTTGAATGTGAGAAATATTTGTGCAAATCCCTACTCGGGACTTGGTGAAAGAATAAATATAGCTGAATTGATTGAGAACTGTGTCCATAGAGTCAAATACAGTCATGGCTGACTGGTGAAAAGGAGGATAAAAGACTTGGTGTCAAGGAACGTTTGCCCTAATGAAAGATACAAAAGAGAACACAAACTTTGGCAAAAGATACAGAAAGGGATGCCAAAAGAAAATTTGAGGAGCATATTGCAAAACTAGAAAGGCAAATAAAAATTACAATATTTAAATATACTAAATAAGAAGGCTGATTGTGAAGGGTGCACTAAATGTGGAGAAATTAATGGCACTGAAGTGCACTTACGTATTTCTTTGCAGCTTTGGGTCTCTGTTGTGACCTTAATTGCTTCAGGCTCAGGATTCTGTGTAAAAGACCTACCTCAAGCAGGCCTCAAGACTGCCAGATGCCTTGCAGAGATGAACCCTCGTGCTTCATACCAATAGGGCTGTGTGCACACTTACATTTTAATCCAGCTTCAGTCCACTTTCAGAGTGGAAGAACCCAGCAGCAAAGTGACTTGTCGTTTTCCTTCCACATTATCAACTTCAAAGGTGGATGTTCTGAGTTAAGATAAAACCAAAAACAAATGGCTTGTAACTTTGCCAATATGTTATCTCACAGGCTGTAGTCACACTTAATCCATCTTCAGTCCATGTTATGCCTCTGCAACAAGTTTGTTTGTAGCAATTGAAGTTTATGTTGTAAGCCTTGTTTATTAGAAGTTTAGAAAAGAATGTGAGCCTGTATCTTTAAGAGGAAGGCTTATGGGTAGGAGGGTGGAGCTTTTACAGCTTGCACAGGAGAGTCTGGCCAGTTTTCAGTCTGCTGTGAGAGTGGAAAGAAGCATCTTTCTTAGACAGGCTGAAACTCCTCATAGGCCGCAAGTGCCACAGAAAGAAGAAACTCCACAATAGAAAGAGTAAAACAGCAACTTCCAATTAGACCAGCAAGTGCCAAAGGAACCAGAAAGTCCTTCTAGACCAGCCAGTGTCTCAAAAGGAAGGCAGGAACTCTTTCTAGGCCTGAGTGCCTCAGCAAAGAACAGTAACCAAAGCCTGAAGACCCAGTAAGCTGCAAAGAAACCGTAAGCTCTGACTTGTAAGAAAGTGGTTATATATGTGTTTTGGCTGTTGCAATAAATACTGTAATTTGTTCATATGAGAAAGACTGGTGGATTCTTCAAAGAGGGAGGAGTTTCACTTGTTCAAGACCTCTGCCCAAGGCCAGAGTGCAGACTGAACGTAAAGCTTGAGTATACCTGGGGCAGAACAGTCTAAGAATGCTTCCTCTCTGCTCTTCTAACCAAAAGGGTTACAGAAGTTTACCTAGTCTCTTCAGCTTGAAAAGAGACACAGTTGAAGTATAGAGGCAAAGTTTAGGAAGGGGATTTGGAGGAAAAAAATCCCTGCTGCTAGAAAAAGGCATTCTCTGCAGAAGTTTCCAGAGAAATTGCAACCAATGGAGATAGCAGCCTCCAGTAGCAAACCAGCAAGTATGCAAATGAGCCCAAAGCAGTCAAACAGAAACCGAAACCTCACAGAGAAAATGAAAGAACATCTTTCACTACAAGTAGCAGAACTTCAAGCCAAGGCTGAAAGAAGTTGGAAGAAGTTACAGATTGCCATTCAGTCAAGTCATGACTTGAGCGATGTAGATGCAGCAGTTGCTCTAAAAGAGTCTATGGCAAGCCTCTATGCCAAGTGGCAATGTCAACAAGAACGCATATCACACTTGCTACAACAAATAAATACAGAAAAATCTCTGAATGAGGATCAACAAAGAGAAGCTTTAAACTCCTACAGAGAGGCAATTTGTAACGAAGCTGTAAAAAATATAGATCAAAAGATACAACTGTGGGAAGAAGCTCTCAACATAGAGCAACAACCCACAGAAGTAAAAGACTCTCAGGAACCCAGTTCACCTTTTGTAACCAGCATTGGAAGAGGCTACCAGATCCACTCAGAGGTAACAATGAGTAGAGCTCCATCTCAAGCAGGATCTTCTGCCCGCTCTAGTATCAGCAAGAGGTCTAAGTCGGTTGCTAGCAGCAGTTCTTCTTGTAGAACCCTCAGGTTGGAAATGGAGATGAAAGCCATCCAACTTAAAGCTGAGGCAGAAGCAGCTACCTTTGATGTGGAATTGTCTAAGAAGAAAGGAAATTGGTATGTGGGCCAGGCCAAACTTAAAGCTGAAGAAGAAGAGCACAGGGCCAAACTTAAAGTTGAAGAGGCAGTGCACAAGGCGAAACTAGATACCATGATTCAAGAAACAGAAGCTGCGAAATTAGCAGCCATGGCAAGAGTGTACAATCAGGGTCTCAAACAGGAGGCTGATCAGAGTGGCATAGAAAGCCTAGAAGAGGAACATCCTATGCAGAGAGTTTCTGCTTACGTGAGCAACCAGACGCTGAATCCAGAAGCAGAAGAGTTTATAGCAAAAACTCATCACATTCAAACTGCTGTGAAGGAGATCTCAGCAGAGGAGCCAGAGACAAAGCCTGTTACAACAGTCACAAAAACGCAAACGAAAATGACAGAGCCACACTTCATGCCTACAGTTCCAACTCAAAGTTGGTATCCCAGTTCAGTTGTGCAGCCAGACACCAAGATTGTATATCCACCTGTGGAAAAGGACTTCATTCCAAGTCGCCCTGAGATCGGCACACATGGAACTCCAGTGAAAGCAGAACGCATCTTGCCAATGCATCCTGCGCTGTATCCACCAATTGTACAACCCAACAGTCAACTTCCATTGGTTAGCGGACCAACCATGTGGAATACATCCTGGCCAAGAAACCCGAGACGTGATCTATTAGATAGAGGGATACAGAAATTTACTGATAAGCCGGAAGACTATTTGCTATGGAAAATCACCTTCCAGAGAGTAATGAAGGAACTGCAAATGTTGCCAGATGAAGAGTTAACATTGCTTATAGCCTGGCTAGGCCCGGCCTCAGCAACTCAAGTAAAAAGCATCTACTCTGCAAATGTTCGCGAGCCATCCAGTGCCTTGCAAAAGGCATGGAACCGTCTAGACCAACGTTATGGTTCATCCGCCCAAATTGAAGCAGTTTTGTTGCAGAAACTAAAGGAATTTCCCAAGATCACCATGAAAGACTGCAAAAGGCTATGGGATCTAACAGATCTGCTTTTACAGCTGGAATCTGCAAAGGATAACCCAGAACTCCCAGGCTTATCATCTTTAGATCAGCATTTAACTCAGAAGGAGATATTACAAAAGTTACCCTTCCAGCTACAGGAAACGTGGGGAAAGGAAGTCTTTGCCTACAAGGAAAGCCATTCACAAATGTACCCATCTTTCTCTTACCTAGTGAGATTCTTGAGTAAGATAGCCAGAGAAAGGAATGACCCGCAAACAGGCCTGCCAGATCTCTACCTGGGTCCTAAGGAAGAGAAGAAACCTTGCAAGGCTCATGAAACTAAAAGAATAATCTCAGTGAAGACAACAGAGACTGCGAAAGGTGATTCCAAAAACAGTCCAAAAAGGTCAATTAACCCAGTATGCCCACTCCATAAGGGCCCTCATAGCCTCAACGAGTGCAGAGAATTTTGTAAAAAACCCTACAGTGAACGCACCATCTTTGTTAAAGAACAGAAATTATGTTTCAAGTGCTGCAGTTCCACAGACCATGTGGCTAAAGAATGTAAAGAAGAAGTCAAGTGTCAAGAGTGCAAGAGTTCTAAGCATTGTACAGCTATGCACCGCCCTCGACCGTTGCAGAATTCTTCAAAACCACAAACAAATTCACCGCCCAAAGAAGATCTTAAAGAAATAAGCTCCAGTTGCACAGCTATGTGTGAAGATTCAGGAGAGATACGCACTTGTCATCCCATATGTTTGGCAAATGTGTATCCAGATGGATTGCCAGAAGCGGCACAGAAGGTGTATGTGGTATTGGACTCACAAAGTGATGCTTCATTGGCCACACCAGAATTTTTTGAGCTCTTTAACATCCAATCAGCAAAGATAGAATACATCATGTCTACTTGTACAGGAGAGCAAACTATGGCGGGGAGAGTAGCGACAGGATTTTCCATCCAGTCTGCGTTTACCAGTAGAAGGTTTGAATTGCCAGCCTTAGTGGAGTGCAAAAACATTCCACGAAACAGGAACCAGATTCCCACCAGATCAATAGCGCAATTACACCCGCATCTGCGACCAATAGCCAACATGATCCCAGAGTTGGATCCAGATGCCAAAATTATGTTGCTGATTGGATCAGATTGCCCAGACTTGTTCCATGTGAAGAGACAAGTCAAGGGTCCTCCAGGTACACCCTTTGCCCAGAAATTGGAGTTAGGCTGGGCCATCTTAGGAGCTGTCTGCCTTGATAAGAAGAGAGCACCTACACATGTTAAAACCTTTGCATCCAGTATTGTGGACCACAACCGTCCTTCTCAGTTTGAAGACTGTCCAGACCATGTCTGTGTACGTCCGTCAAGATTCCGAGAGGAGGAAGCTAAGGTATTTCAAACAACATCTTTAGATGACCAGATGGATCTCTCCATAGAAGATAAACAGTTTTTTGACATTATGGAGCAATACTGTCAACAGAACGAGCAAGGAAACTGGGTCGCCCCACTACCCTTCATGAAACCTAGGCCAAGGCTGCCTAACAATCGTGATATCACAGTGCAACGCTTGAATGCCTTGAGACGCACCATGCAGAGGAAACCACAATTAAAAAAGGATATCACACAGTTCATAGACAACATGGTGATAAAAGGCCATGCTGAAAAAGCACCAGCAACACAGCCGCAGAAGGAGTATTGGTATTTGCCCTTCTTTGGAATTTACCATCCTCAGAAGCCAGATCAGGTGAGAGTAGTGTTTGACTCTAGTGCGCCCTTTCAAGGAATCTCTCTCAACAAAATCTTATTAACCGGACCAGATCTCATCAACAACTTGGTCGGAGTACTGCTTAGATTTAGGAAAGAAGCTATTGCCATAATGACTGACATACAACAGATGTTTTATTCATTCTTGGTCCAAGAAGATCATAGAGACTTTCTCAGGTTTTTGTGGTTTGAGGACCCAGACACACAAACTCAGATCCAAGAGTATAGAATGAGAGTCCATGTTTTTGGAAACAGTCCCTCTCCAGCCATAGCTAATTATTGTTTGAGGAGAACTGCACAACTGCAAGAAAGCCAGTACGATCCTGCAGTATCCCGGTTTGTGCATAGAGACTTTTACGTTGATGATGGTTTGAAATCGACAGCCACCCCACAAGAGGCCATCAATTTGATAAAACAAACTCAAGAAATGCTGAACACGGCAAGAATACGCTTACACAAAATCGTGTCAAACAGCAAACAAGTTCTAGAAGCATTTCCAGAAGAAGATAAGGCAAAAGGAATGCAATCTTTAGATTTTGCTAAAGAAGATTCTTATATACAACGAAGCTTGGGCTTGTGTTGGGATATAATCAGTGACAACTTTACTTTCAAAGTATCATGTGTGCAGAAGAAGTTCACTAGGAGAGGAATGCTGTCCACAATCAACAGCTTATTTGACCCTCTTGGCTTCGCAGCCCCAGTGAGCATTCAAGGAAAATGGATGTTAAGAGATGCAATCCAAGACACCAAAGAATGGGATCAACCCTTGCCAGCACATGCAGCACAACAATGGGAAGCATGGAAAGATACCCTCACAGCTTTAGAGAAGATTTCCATACCAAGAAGGTATGTCCCACGTTCACCCATTGACACAATTTATAAAGAATTACACATTTTCTCAGACGCATCAGAAAAGGCCGTGGCCGCAGTAGCTTATTTGAAGGCAGTGTTGGAACATGAGGTACATGTAGGATTCATCATGGGTAAAGCAAAATTAGCCCCCACTAAGGGCCACACGATACCTCGTTTGGAACTTTGTGCAGCCGTGCTTGCCACACAGATTGCTGATGTGATACAAAAGGAGATGGACTTGAGTTTCGAAAGAGTTGTTTTTTACACTGACAGCAAAGTTGTTTTAGGTTACATTTGTAATTCTCATAGGCGTTTCTACGTTTATGTAAGTAACCGTGTGAATCGCATTCACAAATCTTCTCATCCAGAGCAATGGACCTATATTCCATCAGATATGAATCCGGCAGACCAAGCCACCAGAGGGATCCCTGCCACAGATCTACAATCATCCCAATGGCTGAATGGACCAGAATTTTTGAGGGATCCTAATCATCTTGAGGCTTTGAAGGGACCATTCAATTTGCAAGATCCAGAGTCAGACAAGGAAGTGAGACCTTGTGTACAGGTTCTGTCCTCCACCATAAACAAAATCGGTGCACTGAATACTGAGAGATTCAAAAGGTTTTCATCTTGGAGTCGTTTAGTCACCGGTGTTGCTCGGCTTATCCACTTCATTCGTTTTAGGAACAATGAAGCGGTGACTATCAATGACAAGAAAAGATCAGAACTGGCAATACTTCATTCAATTCAGTCAGAAGCCTACCAAGAAGAAATAACATGCATCAAAGAGGGTAAACCAATTCCCCGAAGCAGTCCTTTATATCGTTTGAATCCCCTCTTAGATAATGATAACTTGCTCAGAGTGGGAGGACGCCTCTCAAAAGCAAACCTCAAAGTTGATGTCAAGCATCCCATCATTCTACCAAACAAGCATCATGCAACCAAGTTGATAGTGCAACATCACCATGAGAAAAAACAACATCAAGGTAGGCATTTCACTGAAGGATCAATCAGAGATGCAGGTTTATGGATAGTGGGTATGAAGAAGCTGGTGTCCAAAGTGATTTTTCATTGCATCACTTGCAAAAGACTCAGAGGTAAATGTGTCCATCAGAAAATGGCAGATCTACCCCAAGATAGACTCAGTAGCCAGCCCCCCTTTACTTATGTGGGAGTAGATGTATTTGGTCCTTGGACAATTCCCACACGTAGAACCCGAGGAGGAATTGCCAATAGCAAAAGGTGGGCAGTCCTGTTCACTTGTCTATCAATTCGGGCAGTACACATTGAGCTCATAGAGACTATGGATACCACCTCCTTCATTAATGCATTGCGTAGGTTTTTTGCAGTCAGAGGACCGGCAAAAGTCATCAGATCTGACTGTGGCACAAATTTTAAAGGTGCCTGTACAGAACTTAAATGGCCAGAAAGATCCATTCTAGATTCAGATCTACAAGATTTTCTAAAGAGAGAGGAATGCGTTTGGCTATTCAATCCTCCTCATGCATCTCACATGGGAGGAGTCTGGGAACGCATGATAGGCATATCAAGAAGAATTCTAGATGCAATGCTGATGAATGTTCATTATTTGACACATGATGTTCTGGTTACCTTGATGGCAGAAGTGGCTTCTATTATAAATAGCAGACCATTGGTTCCAGTATCTACAGATTCAGAAAATCCCTTTGTGTTGACGCCTGCTACACTGCTCACTTTCAAGACAGCAGAATGGAAAGATCCATCAAGAACAGCAGATACACAAAGTATGTATAAAAGACACTGGAAACAGGTCCAAGCCTTAGCTAACACATTCTGGAAAAGATGGAGACAGGAATATCTCCCACTTCTTCAAAAACGGACAAAGTGGGAAACGGATCAACCTAACATACAAGAAGGTGACGTTGTCATCTTAAAGGAGAAAGAAGTCCCACGGAACAGATGGCCACTAGGTGTTATTCAGGAAGCCATCTTGAGTGAAGATGGAAGAGCCAGAAAAGTAAAAGTGAGAATAGTTAGAAATTCTAGCTGTAAAGTTTTTGAAAGACCTGTAACTGATATCATTTTTTTGTGTAAAGATAATGGAATCTAAATTAGTAGAATTTATTCTCAGCAATTGTATATAGTATAAAAAGCATGATGGTAGTAAAACTCTTACAAGTTTTATGCGGGGAGTGTTATGCCTCTGCAACAAGTTTGTTTGTAGCAATTGAAGTTTATGTTGTAAGCCTTGTTTATTAGAAGTTTAGAAAAGAATGTGAGCCTGTATCTTTAAGAGGAAGGCTTATGGGTAGGAGGGTGGAGCTTTTACAGCTTGCACAGGAGAGTCTGGCCAGTTTTCAGTCTGCTGTGAGAGTGGAAAGAAGCATCTTTCTTAGACAGGCTGAAACTCCTCATAGGCCGCAAGTGCCACAGAAAGAAGAAACTCCACAATAGAAAGAGTAAAACAGCAACTTCCAATTAGGCCAGCAAGTGCCAAAGGAACCAGAAAGTCCTTCTAGACCAGCCAGTGTCTCAAAAGGAAGGCAGGAACTCTTTCTAGGCCTGAGTGCCTCAGCAAAGAACAGTAACCAAAGCCTGAAGACCCAGTAAGCTGCAAAGAAACCGTAAGCTCTGACTTGTAAGAAAGTGGTTATATATGTGTTTTGCTGTTGCAATAAATACTGTAATTTGTTCATATGAGAAAGACTGGTGGATTCTTCAAAGAGGGAGGAGTTTCACTTGTTCAAGACCTCTGCCCAAGGCCAGAGTGCAGACTGAACGTAAAGCTTGAGTATACCTGGGGCAGAACAGTCCACCTTTGCACTTATCTCTCCAACTGAGAATCTGAAGAAAATCCCTAAATCTCAGCCCAGTTTTTCAGTCCTCAGCTACTGCACCTGAGCTTAATGGCAAAATTGCATATTTTTCTTCAAACATCTGCTCTCTTGGAGTTCTTTGATAGCCCTTGAATGAAAATCTCTTGATTTTTAATTTACCAGTGAGTCCTACCAATTCCCTTCTTACAACATTTCCCTTAGATCTTTATCTTTAGCCTCTATTGGATTTTTTCCTACAATATTCCAAAAGTGGCCTCACCATAGATTTATAAAGAGGCATAATGACACTTATTTTCCATCCCTAATTACCCCAGCACTGAATTTGCTGCACCAGAACCCAGAGATCTCTTTCCTTGTCTGTCACAGAGACCTCAGCCCTTGTGGGTTTATAGGTTCTAATTGAGATTCTTTGCCCCAATGTGCATCGCTTTGCACTTGCTAAGACTGAAACCCCTTTGCCACTTTGTTGCCCACTCACCAATTGTCAAGAGATCCCTTAGAGGCACTTCCAGTTTTTACTACCCTGAACAATTTAGCGTCATCAGAAGACTTTGCTATCTCACTGCTTACCCCTATTTCTAGATCATTATAGGTACCCGTGACGTCAGGAGCTTCTGCAAGCTAAATTTAGGTTGCCTGAAGAAGGTTGAAACCCAGATCATCAAGAGAACTTTCTCTGAAATGGGGCCTCCCAATGAAACTGAATTTTGGAAAACTCGTGACAGAGAAGAATCCATGTGGAGGCACGTTTGGGGTTATTGGAGGTGCCAGTGCGCTTGCACGACACCTCAGACGGGTCCTGGTAGTGCCAGAGGTGTGAATGATAGTTCCTTTGTCCAGAAGAGGTAAAGTTGCAGCTGCGTGTGGTGCACAATTTTGTCCCCATGACCACTAGTAGCCACTGGGGCAGCTTCTGGGATGGCAGGAGATGTTTCTGGTAGGGATATGCACAAATATTTGAAATATCTGTTATTCATATGAACTCAGACAAATTCAGACATTTGTCTATGGATTAAATGTCCGGATATTCATATTTCTGAGTTTGAACAAACACAAATAGTGCAAGTTATTTCATACAAATAAGGAAAAACAAATGTCCAGACATTTGATCCTATACATTTGCATGTATTCGTAGGAATAATTCAAATATTCATATATTTATGGGTACATACGTCTCTTGAATGTACCTGTATGCATCTTGTACGTACCTGCAAGCATCTTTTATCCACCTGTACACATTCGTACAGGATGAAAACGGGGTGCGTACAGGTATGTATGAGAGAATGTACCCGTAGAGATACGAATGTCTGAATTATTTGTAGAAATACATGAGAATGTACTCATATAGAATTGAATGTCAAGACATTCATTTTTCCTTATTCGTACGAATTCAGATTTTTGAATATTCAGTTTGTTGCGAATCCAGTGTTGAAAATCACATTCATGCTCACCCCTAGTTTCTGGTGTGGAAATGCTCCCTGCAAGTGCAGATGGTACCCAGTGTGCCGTCGCAGGCCGAGTGTGGAAGGGCCTCCGCTTTCCTCTCGAGGGTCTCCAGGGGTTGCACCTCTTCCTTTCTGTCTCCTTCCGGACCTTCGATTTTGCCTCTTTAGCAAAATGGGCAAAAAGAAAGAAGAAAACAAGAGGCCAACCAGTCCCATAATGGCATCTTAAATAACTCCGGGAGGAAGCGGGAACAGTGTTTTTATTTTATTATTCGTCATAAAATTATATGGGTTGGAACTTACTACCATTGTTTTTCTTCTTAAAAAGGGAAATAAAGCAGTGAGTGGGAGGGAGCGCACATGTCCGCCTTCACACACGCATGTATGTGCCTGCATACATTGTGATAGAGACCTCACACTTGTGGCAGGATGAACCGCAAAAGAGAAGACTGTGCGTTTGTCTGCACCAATATGAAATTTACCCCCCAAAAATTGGGGAGACTCCCAAAAGGAGCTCAAAGGTGGTAGCCTATGTGGACACTCTGTTCCCATCCCACCACCAATCCACATTAAAGACAAGGAATTGTCTTCCCGAAGGGGCCTTTTCTGGCTTCTACTGTAGATTGGAGTTGTGGGTAGCGGGGGAGACACTAGCTGCCACATGCTACCACATCTAAGCCACTTTTGACCCTCCATTTTAATGCATGTGAGTGCAGCCTATGGCTCCTCCCACTATCCCAGACCAAAGTCATAGAATCGTAGAATCATAGAGTTGGAACAGACCTCCAGGGTCATCCAGTCCAACCCCCTGCTCAATGCAGGATTTCCTAAACCATCCCAGACAGATGTAGGTCCAGGCTCTACTTGAAGACCTCCAGCGAAGGAGAACCCACTATCTCCTGTGGCAACCTATTCCACTGACTGATGGCCCTCACTGATGGGGCTGATTCAGCAGGGCTCCTCTTAGGTTCTTATTTTCTCCAGGAGCACCAGTGGATCTTGAGTGACGAGGACAGATGGGGAGCTGAGAAGCAGGTGGGCAAATTGGGAGGCCAGCCGTCCTCCTCAGCCTGGGACTGGGACATGCAACGCCTGTGGGTCACAGATGCCTGCAGAGAAGCGGCTACTGACGGCCTCAAGAGCTCAACCAAAGCTTGAGAGATAACAGAAGGCATCGTGTAGATATAATCTATGTCCCTTGCTCCACCCGGCTGTATCTTTCTTCTCTGATTTCCCACCCCCATTTAATGGTTGGAAAAGTCTCCAGACACAGCCGCCCATGGAACGTGCTTGGCCTCCTCAGCTAAGTACAAAAGGCTCGAAGTGGGGATTGATCGCTGGGCAGCTTCTGGAATGTACGACCCACCAGCTCACATTCAAGTGCAGTCCCAGTGCCAGCCATTAGTTATAAAGCCCTAAACCTCTGCCAACTTGTCTTTGTTTGGCCCAGGATGAGTTGTGACTTACACTCCCAACTAAACACACAGCCTTTCCTCGCTGCTCCTGTCTCTGGAACAAGGCCTGGGGTAAGGTCCACAGCCTTAGACTGAGCCCTGCCTCTCAATCATGTTTGGTCTGCATTGGGCAAATTGTGGACCGGGCTAAAATGAGACCCTGGCCCACAGTTGTCATAGATTTCTTTAAAGGGGTCTACAAGTGGGAGTCCCAGAACCATAGAGGCATTCCATACTGGATCAGGCCACAGCCCTTCCAATCCAGGATCCTGTCTCACATAGTGGTCCATCAATGGCTTCTGGGCCTCTCAAGCAGAAGATGAGGGCAAAACCTTCACTTGCTCTTAGATTCCTGCAAATGGCCCTTAGACTCCTCCTGCCTCTGCTTCCAACCCGGAGACAGAACCTAAGACCAATTTGCACTTTGGCTGGTAATCAACAGGTGTTTTCCCACTGTCACTAGAAGTACCCATTAAGTACCCATTAATGGGTACGAAAATGCCATTACGTACCCATTAATGGATACTTAATGGGTACTTTTAGTGACAGTGGGAAAACACCCAACAATTACCAATCTTCTTGGGAAGAGTATCCGCACGTAGGGGTCGTCTGGTACAGCCCCCAAGTGCTCCCTGCCTTCCTAGAAGAGAGGGGTATGCACAAATATTTTTTTAAATTTGAATATGAGTCAAACAGAATGTCAGAACGTTCGGTTTGACTCGAATGTTTAGAATCTGAATGCAACAAAAGCCAATCTATCCATTCGAATGTTAGATACGAATCTGAAGGCATAAACGTCGACAACATTCATGTTATACATATCTGTACGCATTTCGTATGCATCTCATTTTTGTTCCGTATTATAAGTGCACTGGCAAACTGGACTCCAGGAAATCCTATTTGGTTGTAACTAGGGATGCGCACAAATACTATTTTTTACATTCGATGGTAATGAATTGAATATCTGAAAATTTGAATTCATACAAATAAGAGAAAATGAATGCCTGGATATTCAAACCAACACAGATCTCTATAGCACAAAACCCAAAGTACAAAACCAAAAACCAACCAGGGAAGGTTCTGCCAAATATATATATAAAAGTAAACCAATAGGGTAAAAATAATAACAACTAATAGGGTAAAAATACACCCCACTGACCAATGTAGATAGTAAAAAGACAAATACATAACAAAATTCAAAGCTGAGAAGCAGAAAAGTCCATGTAATATCCAAAAGGCTAACAATACCCCATTGATCAATTTAAAAATACTAAGAATAATGGTTTCATTTATACATTCCACAAGCTGCCCAGAGATCGATCCCATATGTATCCCGTATGCATCCTGTTTTTATCCCGTACAGATGTGTACAGATGCATACGAAATGTGAATAGGTACTTACGAGATGCCTATGTACCTGTACAGATACGAACGTCTGAATTATTCGTACATTTAACTTGAAATATTCATATTCGTTTAAATTTGAAAATTCATTATATGAATAATGAACATTTGGAATATTCCTGCACCTTCCTCGTTGTAACACAATGCTTCGAAGGAAGCGTTTCAGGGAGGCAGATTTCAGGAAGACAGCAGATCCCACCGCACTAATAGAAGACTTTGGCACCTGGGGGGATAATACTTACAAAGCCTGCGTGTGGGCAAAACCAGGCAGACATGGGGGGTTAAAAGACCCAGAAAAGTGCCAGCAACACCATCCCAGACGTCCAGTTTAAGGAACCCTCATAGCTAGAAGAAAAGCTTCTGAAGGTTTCCTGCCCATCTTACATTCAATTAATTACCTCTTGAATTTTCTTCTCTGGTGCAAGAATTTGATTAGGTTTGGGACGAAGCCCAGTGGATCAATCACGCTTGGAGAGGAGCCATATTTACCTTCCTAGGGAAGGAAAGAGGAAAGTTGGCTTCAAAGCATAGCTGGCATCCCTGCCTGTCTTTCTCCCTTCACCAGCTCAACCTGGTGTCGTCCCAAGTCAAAAGAAAAGCATTCCTTTCAAGGTTTGACAGATGGAGGGCCCATCTTGCATTGCAAGAGGGTAACACACACTCCTGGTCCAGGGGAGGTTTGTCTGTGTGCAAATGTCTACCCAAGCCATAGAAGAGATTTCTCCCCAGAAGAGTCAAAGGAAGAGCCTCGTCAGATGACATGGCAGGAAACGTCATGGTGCATTTTCAAATTGATCTGGATCCAGCCAACGGACGAGTGACTTTTTTGAAAAAAATCAATGTTTGGTCTGGCCCTGGGGAAAACCAAGCTTTTGTGCTATTTTTGTGCTATTTTGTGTTCATGGGTTTTTTTTTCATGTTCACTTTGTATCCAAGTGAACGTGAAGGGAATTTGCGTTTCTGCAAATGTAACCACTTCAACTGTGATGAGACTTGCATGCCGTCAATGTCCATTACGAATGTTCGGCGAATGTTTGGCGCAGATGCGGAGGCATTCACAGGGGATGCGGTGTGCATTCAAATCTTATCTGGAAACTAATCAATGTGAAGCAAACCAGGAAAAAATATGCTAGGGATGTGCATGAATACCTTTTTCACATTTGAAAATCCATATTCATTTGAATAGATCCCCTTCAAATGTGGTGGGATTCTATCTGATACAAATGCATTCATAGAAATTCATACGAATATAGGATACGTATCCGGTACTAGTAAATACATAACCGATACGAATTAATACATCTCTGATATGTCTCCGATATATATCCCATAACTTATCTGCTCTGAAAGTGTCCTATCTGACCTGAATCCACTTTCAATCTGCTCTCGATCCATATCGAATGCAATCTGGATCCAGTGCAGATGTGACTGGCACAGCTGCTTTCTCACTTCCCCAGTTTAACAAATGCCCAAACTATTCATACAAATGTCTGAAACATTCCAATGTTAATGTATGGACGTTGTAACATTTGATTCATGTATGAATGTCCAAATTTGTATGAATAATGAATGTTATGAATATTCATGCACATCCTTAAAGGCACCCCACCGTAATGACACGATAATGCTGCAGGATTCCCCCCATCTGGACGGATCCCATGGATGGATCCCAAGAATCCTAAGGTGATTTTCCACTGTTAGAAAGTACCCATTTTTGCACCCATTAAGGACCCATTTGGGTGTGAGCCGGATGATCCCATTTCCACCACGACACCCATTTGGGACCCGATTGTTTCGACTGCCGCTGGGGAAATCCAGATCAAATGGGTACTTTTTGGGCTTTAATCCAGATTTTCTGTAGACCCCAATAATGGGGTCTACAGTGGGGTCTTCAGGCAGAAAATCCGGATTAAGGGGAGCCTGTGGCATTGGGTCTAGAGGAGGCTAGGGGGAGGGGGCACCCATGGGGGGGGAGCCCCAAAACCTAAGCTTCACAGTCATTTCAAAGTCACTTTGAAGTCTGTGCAAAATAGCTCCGGAGCGTCTTTGAACTCTGTGCTGATCTTCAGAGTGAACTTCGAAGTGACTCCGAAGTCACTTCAAAGTCACTTCAAAGTTCACTCCGAAGATCAACACAGACTTAAATGGAGCTGTTTTGCACAGACTTTGAAACCACTTTGGAGATTGCACTCCCTGTCCCCCCAAACACCTGGGGTGACAAGCAGACCCCTCATGGGTAGATTTGGATTTCCAAATGGGTGCTCCAGTGTTTCTATGGCAGGGAGGCTAGCACCCATTGCTATTGGGTGCTAGACCATCCATGGAAACACATTGGGTACTCCCCTTAATCCGGATGTACCCATTCCTTAGATCCAGATCTTCTTAGATCTGGATTAAAAGAGCGCGGTAGAAAAACACCCCTACAGCTATGGGCACATCTCCTGAACTTCCCACACAGATGATTTCAGCAGCTGAATTTGAGGCACTCTGGGTTGGAGCATTTCTAAAAAAAAGCAGCCCACACCTCGCTTGGATGGTATTAGGAGAGTGTGCACCAATGCAATTTTCAGGATTTGACTGAATTTGAATTGAATGTTTGAAAATTCAAGTCTTTAAGACTTGAGTTTAACCAAATTCGATTTGAATTAAGCAAATTCGAATCTATTCGTTTCCATTTTCATTTGAATTTGCACTCACAAATGCCGACAGCATTCGTATGTGCCCGTATCATCCATACGCATCCGCATCCATCCCGTAGTTATCCCGTATACAACACGTTTCATCCCGTACGGATCCATACAAATGAGTACAGATGAGGGAAAGATCTGTATGTGCAAGTATGCATCATGTACTGCCCCGTACACAAGCAAATATCCGGATAATTCAAACAAATAGATGTGAAATTCAAAATTTATTTGAATTTTTAAATTTGAATTTATGGGCATTCAATTCAAATTCGAATGTCGAAATTTGAATTCGATTGAATTTTGAATGCTTTTGACTATCCATTCACACCCTGAGATTGTATTCCTTTTTGTACACTTGGTTTTCTTAGCCAACCCAACCAGCTCCCGAGTTCCTTTTGAAAAGTCTGGAGCGAGCTGTACTCCAAGGCTGAATTCTCCTGACTGTGGCCTGCCTTCGCTATTAGTTTGTGGTCAACCCAAATGGCTGTTAGACCACCGAGTCAAGGCTGACCCATTAGTCTGCAGAAGTGCTGGGGAAATGAAAGCCATGCAGCCACAAAACCACACTCGGCCCAGCTTGGCGTTCAAGGTTTACCACCAATGATTTCACCGTCAGAGGTGAACAGAGCACTTATTTACCAACCACATATTTCACAGAGATCTAACTTGCTGATGAATAGTTTGGGCATTCCTTAGGCTCGGCTGAGGCTTTTAATGCTACCCACAGGCTGGAGATATTTTGCAGAAGAAATTGCTTCCTCAGCTCAATAATGAGACAGCTGTTCTCCATGGAGGTCACCTACCCAGGAGCAGATGGTGCCCAACAGGTCAACAGGAAGGCCCCAGAGGCAGTGCACAGAGGCTGTCTCCACCTGTAGCAAAAGAAGTTCTTCAAAGGTTAGGCAGAAACAGTCGTGGGTAGCCTTTGTGTTCTCTTCCCATCTCTAATCTGCCTTTTCTAGCCAGGATGTTCATGGGAGAAGGGGAAGATCTCACCGGCAAATCACCTCCAAGGCTTCCCATGTGTGGTGAAAGAGCAGCTCAGAAGGGCCTTAGAGAAAGCAGCACATGGCCACCATGTTCTTACCCCACCTCTAATTCACCTTTTTTAGTTTAAATGATGATGAGAAAGGGTGGGACAGACAGGTGTGTGAATGAACCACCTGTGAACCAGAGTAAGTCATCTCAGGGGTACAAATGCAGCCTAGGGCCCTTTCCCACTAGGGCTTAGAATCCTTCTGAGACCTCATTAGGAACCCGATTGGTTCACAATGGGCATGAACTGAATGAAATCAGGAAGGCCCTGTTCCTACCTGGACCTCACTGAAGGGCCCATATGCAAGGCCCTGTCCCCATGAGGGCAGGGGAAATCCAGATTTAATGGGTCCTTCAGGCCCTTGGATCTGGATTTTGTGTGGACCTGATTAAAGGAATCCACCATGGGGTCTTCAGGCATCTTCAAGATCTGGAACTCTAGGAAGACCCCATCTCAAAGATCTGGATCTTGACTATGCGTGGAAAATGGGGGCTAGAGGCCTTTCTGCTCTTACCTCTCTTCCAGATCTTGGCCATCCTCTGTGCCTCTCTTGCAAGCACGTTGGTGTGGACTAGAGAAGCCCTGGAGCATGTTCCGGATCAGGAGGCCCAACATAGCCTCAGATCCTAAGAAAAGTGCTGCTAGTTTGGGCTACAGCCAATCATGTGCAGCATCCCATCTCACACAATGGTCTCTACTGTCTGCAAATGGCCTGCAGAATTATCTTGCCTGTTTGTTCAACCTGGAGACAGTCTCGGCATCCATTCTGGTAGTCATTGATACACCTGTCCACCATGAATTTATCCACCCTTATAAGAACCTAAGAGGAGCCCTACTGAATCAGGCCACAGCCCATCTAGTCCATAAGAACCTAAGAGAAGCCCGGCTGGATCAGGCCACAGCCCATCTAGTCCAGCATCCCATCACACACAGTGGCCCACCAACTGCTCATGGGCATCTCAAGCAGAGACAAGGGCAAACCTTCTCCTGCTCTCGAGTCCCAGCAAATGGCCTTAGAGGTGTCCTGCTTGTCCCCCCAGCCTGAAAGATGCACCTAGGCATTCATTCTAGTAGCCACTGATACATCTGTCATCCATAAATTTGTCTAACCCTTCCGTAAAACCAGCTAGACTGGTAGCTGTTACCACCTCTTCCAGTGGTCTATACATTCAAATGAATTTGAATGTTTTGAATTATTTGCACAAACTATTCGGACATTCATATGTCTATGGATAGCTACACATTACATACGTGTCTACTCACATCTTATTCATGTCCGGGATGCATACAGGATAAAAACGAGATGTATACAAATGTGTATGGATGCGTATGGATGTGATGTTGTCAATATTCATACAATCAAATCCAAAATGAACAGCAAATTCTCAGGGTGGAAAGAGGTAAAAAGTGGGGTCCCCCAAGGCTCAGTACTGGGACCAATGCTTTTTAATTTATTCATCAATGATCTAGAAGAAGGGGTACATAGTAAAATAGCAAAGTTTGCTGATGATACTAAATTATTTAGGGTAGTAAAATCTGAAAGAGATTGCCAAGAGCTCCAGAGGGATCTCTCAGCATTGGGTGAGTGGGCAACCAAGTGGCAAATGTACTTTAATCTTAACAAGTGCAAAGTAATTCACATTGGGGCCAAGAATCCAAATTACGTCTATAAACTGATGGGGTCTGAGCTTTCTGCAACACACCAGGAAAGGGATCTCGGGGTTTTGGTGGACAGTTCAATGAAGGTGTCAACCCAGTGCGCAGCAGCAGCAAACAAAGCTAATCGAATCAAATGTCAAAAATTGCATTCATGCTCCCCCTTAATTGATACACCTGTCTCCATGAATATGTCTAACCCTTTCTTAAATTTTCTGTTTCCGCCTATACCTGCTGCTCCTGGAAATTTCTTTCAATAAATGTGGTTGAATTACTCGTGCGTTGTATCCTTTGGAGGCAATTATCTTATTTCTCTCTCTCTCTCTCTCTTTTTTTTTTTCCAGAGGGTTTTGCTGATCGATTGTTTGATTGAATTTTTATCCTGCCAGTATCCTGTGGTCTCCGGATGCTTTATCCTGTGTTAGGGTAAATAAAAAGCACACATAGGAAACAAGAAGATAAACAGTTTTTAAAACCACTGAATAAATTTGCAAAAATTTACACAGCACCGTGTATCCGTCAATAAAATTCCTAGCATAGCTTTAAAAACTCCTATATATAAAAATATCTAACCAGCCATTAAGTGTCTTTAAACTGTGCACATCTGAAATATGCCAAATAGGGACGTGTGTTTTTTTATATTCAATTCTTATCGAATTGAATACAAGGAAATGCATATTCATTCAAATAAATCCCCTCGAATGTAGTAGGATTCTAATTCGATACAAATGTTCCATGCGAATTCAATATGAATGCTAGATATGAATCGTAAATGAATCACATATAAATCCCTTACGAATCCCATACAAATCCATAATGAAGTTTCATATGAATGTATCTAAACATTCTACTCGAATCCAAATGTCAATCTTCAGATGTGCCGACATTCTGTTCGAATCCAAATGTCCAAATTCATACGAATTGTGGACATTACGAATATTCATGCACATCCCTAAGGCCAGAGTAACTCCGAAACTCTAAGATCATATTGCATTGCTGGAAAGAAAGTTGAAAGTAAAAAAGGCGAGAGGAGAGCAGTGGTGATGAGCGGAAGCAGAGCGAAGGATGGAGCCAATAAGGGAAGTCAGCTTTGGTTGACTTGACCAAGGCCCTGGGCACACCTATATGAGACAGGGCATCCTATTTATAATTCAAACTGAGGTCGTACCAGCTCTGTTCACACCTAGGTTGTTATAGGTCATCCTCAGGCTGTCCTTGCTTTGGGCTGCATCACTGACACCTGTCTCCATGATCAACCTGAGTCTCCTCCATGGAACTCTTGGCTCTCCGCACCTTTTGCTGTGTCAAACCTACCTCCTTTCTTATTGGATGTCATTGTGTCACTCAAGAGGGGTGGGGGGGGTGTTTGCGGTTCTTTTTAAAGCTTGCACCCCCATCTCCACGCCCCACCTTCCTTTTTGATGTGCTTTTCTTTGTGCAATTATTATTTTAAAAAAATAATAAATTTGCAGAAAAATGCTAAATAGAAAGAGGAATCATGCACATGAACTGAGGAGAGACAGGGAGGTGCCCCATGAATTCCACGCGTGCCACCCTCCCCTAGACATTGGCCAAAAGGAAAGGCTGGACCCGGCCCATCACAGCACAGTTCAGCCTCCTTTAGCCCGTCCCCCCATTCACTCTGAGGAGGCGAAGGTGGCCTGGCTTGGAAAACGAATGGAATGAAAATAATGTAACATGACCTGAGGATGACCAGAAGTCATCTTAAACTAAAGGTGTGACCAGGGCTCAACAGGCCCTGATCCTGCGCAGGGCCAGATGGTCTATGGAATTTGCTGCCAGAAGAGGTAATAACAGCAACCCACCTAGGTGGCTTTAAAAAACATTTAGACATATTTATGGATGACAGATGTATCAATGGCTACTAGAATGGATGCCGAAGTACATCTTTCAGACTGGGGGGACAAGCAGGATGCTTCTAAGTCCATTTTGCTGAGATTCGAGAGCAGGAGAAGGTTTTCCCTTGCCTCTGCTTGAGTTGCCCATGAGCAGTTGGTGGGCCACTGTGTAGGACAAGATGCTGGCCTAGATGGGCTGTGGCCTGATCCAGCAGGAAGGCTCCTCTTAGGTTCTTATAGACTAGATGGACTGTGGCCTGATCCAGCAGGAAGGCTCCTCTTAGGTTCTTATAGACTAGATGGACTGTGGCCTGATCCAGCAGGAAGGCTCCTCTGAGGTTCTCATGGACTAGATGGGCTGTGGCCTGATCCAGCAGGAAGGCTCCTCTGAGGTTCTTATGGACTAGATGGGCTGTGGCCTGATCCAGCAGGGCTCCTCTGAGGTTCTTATGGGCTAGATGGGCTGTGGCCTGATCCAGCAGGGCTCCTCTTAGGGACTAGGTGGGCTGTGGCCTGATCCAGCAGGGCTCCTCTTAGGTTCCTATGGACTGGATGGGCTGTGGCCTGATCCAGCAGGGTTCCTCTGAGGGTCTTATGGACTAGATGGGCTGTGGCCTGATCCAGCAGGGCTCCTCTGAGCTTCTTATGGAGTAGATGGGCTGTGGCCTGATCCAGCAGGGCTCCTCTTAGGTTCCTATGGACTGGATGGGCTGTGGCCTGATCCAGCAGGAAGGCTCCTTTTGTGTTCTTCTGTTCTTATGATCTCTCGTCCACGTCCTCCATCATCTCTTAAGCTCTATTTAACCAACATCTATGGGGGTCTCTTTGCCCAGCATTGCTTGATAAATCAAAGGAGCCACAGAGGACCCCAGACCATCAGCACCATCAATATCCCTGCTGGAAGCTTCGACCACCAACGCATCAACCAGTCCCTGGAAGGATCATGGGAACAGACGCCATCAAACAGAGGTTGGTTGCCGCCATTGGGCTGTCAGAAAAAAGGGGAAAGAGACATAGACTTTCCTGCTGGCCCAAATGCTTTTCACTGCCCTTCATCCTCCCCCGGTCCCAATAAACCTAGCTAATTAGCATCCTGACCACTCAATTAATTAGGCAGTACACTTAATTATGACAAACTACATTATCCGATATAGCCCTGAGTCCAACGGACATTAGCGTTGGGTTATGTTCAGTAACAATTTGATTTGAGAAGGAGTTTATTGACCAGAAAAGACATATGATGAGATTAAAATAATCAGTAGAACTCGCACAGTGCTACCGGCTTGTCGTAGCCAAGGACTCGGGTTATAAAGAGAGGGAGCCTGATCAAATTAGCCGCTTCATTCTCATTAAGAGGCTCTGCATAATCGGAGGGAGAGCGTGGGGAGAAGGAGGCAGGGGCAGCCGAGCACGGCGGGCCCTTTTGAGGCAGAGAAGCCCTGGAAAGGTGGCGGAAAAGAAGACTTGGCCATCTTCGACCCTCCGGGCCTGAAAGGCAGCCTGAACCCAGGATGATATTTAATAGGGACAAATGCAGAGGCCTAAGTCTTGGTAAGGATAATGGTAAAAATGAATACAGAGTAGGAGGAATCAGGCTGAGCACTTGCACAAGTGAAAAGGACCTGGGTGTCCTGGTTGATCACAGGATGAACATGAGTCAGCAATGTGATGCAGCTGCAAAAAGGGCAAACACCATCCTAGGATGCATCAAGAGGAGTCTAGATCACAAGAAGTAATCATTCCTCTTGATTCTACCTTGGTCAGACCTCATCTAGAGTCCTGTGTCCAGTTCTGGGCACCCCAGCTTAAAAAAGAAATGGACCAACTAGAGCAAGTCCAAAGGAGGGCTACCAAAATGGTGAGTAGTCTGGACACCATGTCCTATGAGGAAAGGTTGAAGGATCTGGGAATATTTAGCCTACAGAAGAGAAAACTGAGAGGAGACATGATCGCGGTCTTCAAGTCTCTGAAGGGCCGTCACAGTGCAGAGGGATTGTCCCTATTCTCACTTGCAGAAGACGGGAGAACTAGAAACAACGGGATGAAACTTCAAGGGAGTCAATACAGATTAGATATTAGGAAAACCTTCCTGACCGTGAGGGCGATCAGTCAGTGGAAAAGGTTGCCATGGGAGGTAATGGGTTCTCCTTCGTTCGAGGTCTTCAAGCAGAAGCTGGACCTACATGTGTCTGGGATGGTTTAGGAAATCCTGCATTGAGCAGGGGGTTGGACTGGATGACCCTAGAGGTCCCTTCCAACTCTATGGTTCCATGAGAGGCAGTAGGGGTGCTTCGACTGAGACGTGGGTCCCATCCCACCAAGGGACCATCCAGCCTGAAGTTCCACTTCCTGCAGGGCTGAGGGAGATGCTTCTGGAGACCCTATATGGGTGTGGGATGAGAAAAAGAACAGTGCCCGATGAGCAGCAGGACAGAATCATAGGACAAAGAGACTGGAAGAGAACCCCAAGGACCATCTGGTCTAATCCTTCTGCAGTGTCCAGGACCATCAGTGAGAAGACGCTGCCCATGCACCTCTAGGTAGGCTGTTCAATCTTGTACAGATCTTACTATCAGGATGTTTTCTCCATATTGGAACTGGAATTGAGGTTGGATCTGGTCTCTGGAAAAAAGACCCTGCCTATCTTCCATAACTATGCACCTGGACCCCCATAGGATGCTTCCCTCCCATCTTCTCCTCCCCAGACATAAAAACATAAGAGGAGCCCTGCTGGATCAGGACACGGCCCATCTAGTCCAGCATCATGTCTCACACAGTGGCCACCAATTGCCCATGGGCATCTCAAGCAGAAGACAAGGGGGGGGGAAACCTTCACCTGATCACAGTTCCCTGCAAATGGCCTTTAGAGGCATCCTGTCCTCAGGTGTTTTTCCACTGCCACTAGAAGTACCCATTAAGTACCCATTAATGGGTACAAAAATGCCATTTTTGCCACTAGAAAAATGCCATTTTGCCACTAGATGGGTGCTTAATGGGTACTTATAAGTGACAGTGGAAAAACACCCCTCATGGGACATGGTTTCAAGTTCTGTACCATTTGCATGACCTTCGTGTGAACCTCATCCAATCTTCTCAAAGTCCTTCTGGAAACATTTAGGTTAAGATAAGATAAGGGCTTCACATGCCTTTGATTCAATGCTTTTTATTATTTATTTATTTTAAAAATTATATACCACTTCCCATTAATATATAATCTCAAAGCGGTGTACAAAAAATAATAACAGCTGAAATCATAATAGTTATATAAAACATAATTAAAACAAGGATGGGGGAAATAAACAAACAAACATTTATTAGGCCTGGGTGAAAAGTTGGTGGCTAAACACCAGGGGTGTAGGACCCTCTTATCAGAGAGGAAACTATTCCAGAGGGTGAGTGTCACCATAGAGAAAGGCCAACTCCTAATATTTGCAATTCATACGGATTTGACCAAATTTGGACATTTGAATTTCAGCCGAATGTTGGTACATGTGAAGACTGACATTCGAATTCAAATCAAATGTTTTGATACATTCATATGAAGCTTCACACGGGTTTTGTATGGGATTTGTATGCATCTATATGGGATTCCCATGTATTCGTATGGGATTCGTGTGGGATTGAACATTTGTATCACATTTGAATCCTACTACGTTTGAAGGGGATCTACTTGAATATAAATCAAATACGTAAATTAAGGCCTTCATGACTGGGTACAGTACGATGGTTGGAGTAGTTTCCGGGTAAAACGGTCATGCTAAAAATACTTAAAAACTACAAAAAACTATAAAGAGGGGGAGACTAAAATAGCACACACAAAAAGTGTCATAAAAGTCCCAATCTTTATAAGTCCCAGTCTTTACACGTGTTTCACCTACTCACTGTAGGCTTCCTCAGAAGAAACAAGAATAGTACACCGTGGTAAGAGAGAAAACACAGAGTAAGACAGACATTAGAAGTGAACTAGAGAGAATCAGTCAACTGCTAAATACAAGGCATATGGGGCTCTTCCAGATCAGAAACATGTACCAGCTCCTGCAGTTTCTTCCTCCTTCTTACTTAAGAAAACAGTAACATTTTGACCTGGATCATCTGCCAAGGCCTTTCTGCATGTTTTTAAAACTGGTAGCCAAGCATCCGGTACTTTTGTATTTGATTCGAATCAAACCCAGTATTCCCAGATAAGAGTCTGGCTGTCAGGCTGGCAAAGGATAACCATGAGACTCTTTCTTTTAAAAGATAAACAGTGATTTATTTCAGCTCAGCATTAGGACATTTCTTGTTGGGAGCAACTTGGAACAGAAAGCCCACCGTATTAATATGTTTCATAGCTGGGCAGGGTTTGGCCTTCAACCAATGAGCAATAACTATTTTTCAAAACCCAGTTTAAACTTGGAGCCAAAATGTATCACTCAACCCCAGCAGGGAGGGGGGAGTCAACTGTCACTTCCAAACAACAGGCAGCTACTATATACATATATACAGAATCACATAGGTGGCAGAGATCTTACATTCAGATATTATGACAGGCAGCTAGCCCTGCCTGACACTGGCTCTCTAACCACTAGACCAAACTGGCTCACACTGTAGCCCCAGTTAAATGGATCTACAACAGATCCAGATTAGAGGGCTTTAAATCCAGATCTGGCTTGGTCCAGTGCAGACACAGCCAGACCAGCAAGGGGCAGGGGCACATTGATTCACATTGACATGCGGATCAGGAGGCCAGTGATCTAGATTAATGGGCTCCTTAATCCAGATCACCAGCAACAAATGCAGAAAGGGCCTAAATTTAAGCTTCAGGAATGGCCAACTGAGAGCAAATTCTGTTTCAGATCTTTTTCATCACACCAAAGGGATCAGAACCCAGCTTTGGGACGTGTCCTTTGGGCAAGTGCTGCCCTTCCCCAGTAAAGGCCGCCAAAACTGTAAGGCAACAACTTAAAACACTGAGGGGATGAAATGGATCCTCAAAAGGCAGGGATGAACACAAATGCTTGTTTCTTTTTTTTCTTTTGTATTTGATTCGTATTTCGCACCTCTTTGCTCTGGTCTTTGGCTAAATGTGGCACAGTTTTTCCCTACTGCACATACTGTTGTCTTATATTGTTTTTATATATGGTTTTATTTTAAGTATTTTTCTCTTTTAAATATGCTGTTACCCACCCTGAGACCCTAGGGTATAGGGTGGGATATAAATAAATAAATAAATAAATAAATAAATAAATAAATAAATAAATAAATAAATAAATAAATAAATAAATAAATATTGAATTGAATGCAAGAAAATCCCTATTCCTGAAAACAAATCCCCTTCAAATGTAGTGTGATTTAATTTGATACAAATGTTTATTATTTATATTTCTATCCTGCCCTATACCCGTAGGTCTCAGGGCGGCTTACAAGTTTTAAAACAACAGATTACGACCAATATACGGTATATTAAAAACAATAATATCCATTTAAAACACTCGAGATCGAACGTATTTAAAATATACGAATGCATACAGAATCCACCTGAAGCTTCATATGAATTTATCAAAACATTCAATTTGAATTCGAATGTCAATCTTTGAATGTGCCAACATTGGATTAGAATGCAAATGTCCAGATTTGGCCAAATTTGTACACATTTCTAATGTTACAAATATTTGTGCAGATCCCTATTCAAAGGGGGGAAATCCCCACAGGACGTCCTCCAAAGGAAATGGTGGAAGAGGAAAGGGGAGAGGAGTATGAATTTGGGTGTTTTTCCACTGTCAGAAAGTACCCATTTTTGCACCCATTAAGGACCCATTTGGGTGTGAGCCGGATGACCCCATTTCCACCACGGCACCTGTTTGGGACCTGACTGTTTCCGCTGCCAGTCGGGAAATCCGGATCAAATGGGTACTTTCTGCCCTTTAATCGAGATTTTCTGTAGATCCCATTAATGGGGTCTACAATGGGATTAAAGGGAGCCTGTTTCCACAACTGTGTGGCAATGGGGTCTAGAGGAGGCTAGGGGGAGGGGATGCACCCATGGGGGGGAGCCCCGAAATCCCAGCTTCAGAGTGACTTCGTAGTCATTTCGAAATCATTCCAAAATGATTCCGAAGTCCCTCCAAAGAGTTCACCAGAGACATCGGAGCCGCTCCGGAGCTGCGCTGCGCTGACGTTCGCTATTAGCGAAGACAGCGTAGCCTTCCCTCCGAAGTCCGTCCGGAGCGATCGGCAGAGACTTCAGAGTCTCGCCGCCAGTCTCTTCGAAGAGATCAGCACTGATTTCAGAGACGTTCAGAAGGGACTCCGGAGCGGCTGCGAAGTCTGCGCTGATCTCTTCAAAGGGACTTTGGAGAGTGTACCCCCCTGTCCGCCAAGACACCTGGGGTGACGGACAGATCCCTTGGGGGTCGATCCAGATTCCCTAGATGGGTGCAAAGGTGTTTCCGCAGCAGGGAGGTTCGCACCCATTGCTAATGGGTGCTACACCTCCTGTAGAAACACATTGGGTGCTTCCCTTAATCCGGATCTATTAGATCCGGATTAAGGAATGTACCCATTCCTTAGATCTGGATCTTCTTAGATCCGGATCTAAGGAGGGCGGTGGAAAAACACCCTTTGTCTCATGAAGGCACAAGCTGCCCTCCCCCCAACTCCTTCCCTCCTCTTACCCCCCCCCCCGCCCCCTCCCTGCCTGTCTTCCCCCCACTCTGCAAACCAAGGGGATTAGGTTTGCCCAGAGTTCGGTCTAAAGGATCAGGCGTCAGATACACTTACTCACCCAGTGCATCATAATTACTGCAAATGGTCCATTAAAGGAAAATTATCATCAATATGATATTATCAGACACTGGGTAAATGAATAAAGGAAAGTGCTTATTCTCTCATTGTCCTGTTAATAGAGGCATCTTGGAAACTGATCAAGGGGAGAAGAGATAGGCGGCCGCTGGGAACCCGTGGACGGCTACCCCTGATGTTGCAGGGACACCGAGTCCCTGGTCACACCTTTAGCTTAGGACGGCTTCAGGTCGTCCTCAGGTCGCGTTACTCACATTATTTTAATTCAACTTGTTTTCCGAGCCGGCTTATCTCGGTCAGATCGTTCTAACTGGACTCTTCTTTTCCAGAGGACTCAGCCCATCCTGGCGTGCCAGGCCACCTTCTCTGCCACAGTGTGAGTGGGGGGACGGGCTAAAGGGGGCTGGACCGTGCTGGGGTGGGTGGGGTCCAGTCTTTCCTTTTGGCCAATGTGCACTTGCAGAATTCATGAGGCATCTCCCTTTCACTCCTCAGTTTATGTGCATGATTCCTCTTCCTATCTAGCGTTTTCCCACGACTTTATTATTATTATTTTTCAAGAAATTAATTGCACGGCGAAGAAAAGCACATTGTAAAAAGAAAGGGTATGTGGAGGTGGGGGAGCAGGCTTTAAAAAGAACCGCAAACACGCCCCTTCGCCTCCCTTGAGTGACACAGTGGCATCCAATAAGAAAGGAGGTAGATTTGGCACAGTGGATCTTTCAATCGTTCCTCGTAGGACATGGTTTCCAGGCCACTCACCATTTTGGTAGCCCCCCCTTTGGACTTATCTAGTTTACCAATGTCTTTTTTGATCTGGGATGCCCAGAACTGGACACAGGACTCTAGATGAGGTCTGACCAAGGTAGAGTAAAGAGGAATAATTACTTCTCGTGATCTAGACTCAATGCTCCTCTTGATGTATCCTAGGATGGTGTTTGGCTTTTTTGCAGCTGCATCACATTGCTGACTCATGTTCATGCTGTGATCCACCAGGACACCCGGATCCTTTTCACTTGTGCTGCTACTCAGCCTGATTCCTCCCATCCTGTATTCATTTTTACCATTTTTCTTACCAAGATGTAGGAATTTGTCCCTATTAAATACCATCCCCTTAGTTTCCACCCACTGTCCATGCTTGCCTAGATCTTTTTGAATTGTCTCCTTCTCCTCCCTACTCTTAGCAACCCCTCCTAGCTTTGTGTCGTCTGCAAATCTGATCAGCATAAATAAAATAATAAAAGAAAGCAAATAGCCTTGCTGCTCCCATCCCAATAGGCTCCACCATCTTTGCTCCTCCAAAGGAAAGTTAATTTGCAGAAGGTTCCCTGAAGTTTCAGTGGCAGCATCCAAAACTGACCATTGGTGGCTTTAGAGAGGTGGTCAGCAAAGGCGGGAGAGGAGAGAGAGCGCAGCCCATCACTTTCCAGAGCTGCTGTGGCTGATTCTATCCATCACTTAAACCCTTACAGGTCTCCCTGCAGCATCTTCGCTCTCAAATTCCTTCCTTCTCGGTGCTCGTCTTGTTTTCGTTTTCAGGGAAGTTTCTCTCTCTCTCTTTTTGTAACAAAAAGTAGTTTAGGAGATTGAAGAAGGTCAGCTGCGACTCATTTCACAGCTGTAGTGGGATTAGCACAGCTGGTGTGATGGGGTAAGCCGTCCCTTTTTATCTCTTTCAAACACACTGCTAATTCAGCAAAGTGCTGCGGACGGCAGCCGCTCCTGGCCTAATCGCTGTATCATTTGCACCTAGCGGAAAGAAACAAGGATTTTAACCTGCCCTCCCTCCCTCCCCCCTCCCCTTCGTACACACACCTTCTCTCTCCCTCCCCCCCCCCCCCCCGCCAGGATAGCCAGCGTGCTTCTCTGGGCGCATCCAGGCGGCCAGACATCCAGGGGATTCTGCTCAAAGTGGGGGCTCTGGAGGATGTGAAAGGAAAAATGACTTTGCCTTGCAGGACGGACGGTGAAGTTGGGTGACTGGGAAGGCCACGGAGATGACAGCCACACCGTGTGGGCTACGCTTTGGCAATCAGGGACGTTTTTGCACTTTCCTTCCACTGGACAGCAAAGGGGCACGATGACCTAAAGCTAACTAACAGACTAAGCCCCACGTGGTCAGTCACTCACCTGCGATGGATCCAGGGGCCGGTCCTCTACCGGGCGCCACCATTTCAATGACACTGATGCTCTGTGCATTGTGCAGTCAGGTCCTTAGTCATTCAAGGTGCCACCATGCTCGTGAAGCACCTCAGACAACCCCGTAACACTGGGGGAGGTGCAAATGGCCGCTGCCCAGATGCTCTGGGTAAGCTTTTGGTCAACGTCGGTTAAGGTGTGGAGCAGGATTTCGTGCTCCACAACTAGTGAATAATTAGGGGACTTCTGAGAAGGCAGAGGTGCTCGGGGGCTGTAACAGTCTCCTCCGAGTGAGGATGCTCTTCCCCAGAAGCTCACTAATCATGTGCTACCAGCTGTAGTGAGAATAGGCCACAGGATAGCCCAGCACACTCTGGAACGGAGCAACTATACTCTCTCCGAGTGGACCAGAACCATCCTACTACTCCATACCTTAACTGATGGACCGTTTGCGTTACTTCCCATGTGACTGTTGCATGGGGGCAGCATGGCAAGGATGTGGCTGCACATTTGCCCAATGCATCACCAGTTGCCATAGCGATGGCCTGACCATTGCTACAGCGATCCAGACGGGACCATCTGCATTTCACTGAGAAGTTTGGGACAGGACAGTGCTCGCAGTGCGGATGCCCGCCACCAGCCCTGATCTTAAATGGCATGGGATAATTTCCCACAACAGTTAAGTGCAAAAAGGCCCAAGGATCATAACGCCTCATGTGCAGGCAGGAAATGTCCAAACCCCCCATTCCTCATGGGGCGTCTTAAGGATCCACAAGTTGGCAGGGAGGTCAGTCAAAATGGGGGTTGCCTGCCACCCAGCTTGCAAAAGACTTGGCCAGCTAGAAGATTAAGGCCCTTTCTGCACTGGACTTTATTATATTCTGGAACAGGGACCTTCCAGCTGCATGCTGGTGCAGACAACAACAGGCCCTGGGTGGCCAGTTGTGCAAGCTGCTTGTCATAGGTCAAAATATTACAGAAAACGCGGGGATTTTCGTTGCTGGATTTTCTGTAATAGCATTGCAGCAACAGACTCTTTGCAGCAATAGAGTACCGAGAGAACTGCAAGTTTTGCTGCGCGTCTAGACGCAGCCTCAGTGAACCTTAAGAGCACCATCTCTGCACATCTCATTGCTCCAACTAAATCCCTGCTCCACTGACGGGAGTTAGAGCTCCATGCTGCGCGCACTTCGCTAAATACTGAGTAACCTGATTGGGTTCACGACCCTCATCCTAGAAGACAGAAGCAGATCCTGTGCGCCAATAGTTTTCCTACCGGCCTGAATGCACTGGAAAATACTACTTAGAAATTGACAGCCAGTGCAAAATTAGCATGCACCCTCCATGCAGGCAATTGCATGCCATTTTCTTTCAGTCTGCACAGAATCCCATTGCCTCAGCATGGCACAATGCTGCAGAGGCTCCGGTTGCAAAAGATGCAACGTCGCCTGGCACGGAAAATAAGTTCAGCTGTTGGCAAAGGCCCTGGTCACACCTTGAGTCTAAAGCGACTTCAGGTCATCTTCAGGTCATGTTACTCACATTAGTTTTATTCAGTTTGTTTTCCAAGCCGGCTTATCCCCGTTAGATCGTTCTAACCGAGATCCTCTTTTCCAGAGGACTCAGCTTGTCCTGGCATCTCGGGCCATCTTCGCTTCCTCAGTCTGAGTGGGGGGACGAGCTAAAGGAGGCTGAACCGTGCTGTGGTGGGCGGGTCCATTCTTTCCTTTCAGCTAATGTCTAGGGTATGGTGTCACGCATGGAGTTCATGAGGCATCTCCTTGGTTTCTGTGTTTGATTCCTCTATCTAGCATGTTCCCATGAATTTATTATTATTATTATTTTAAAAAATTAATTGCATGGAAAAGAAAAGCACATAAAAAAAAGAAGGGGGGCCTGGAGATGGGAGAGCAGTCTTAAAAAAGAACTCCACACACACTCCCTCACCTCTCTTGAGTGACAGATCAGCATCCAATCAGAAAGGAGGTAAATTTGTTGCACAAAAGGGGTGGAGAGACAAGGGGAGGCTCAGGTTGATCACGGGGACAGGTGTGAGCAATGCAGCCCAGAGCGAGGATGGTCTGAGGACGACCTATAATCATCTAGGTGTGACCAGGACTTGTACAACCTCAGTTCGAATTAAGGAATAGGACATCCTTACACTTGTGTGACCAGGGCCAAAATGTACCATGATGAATGCCTCACAGGTGGTCCAGAGCACTGCTCCTTATCTCTGGTGGCCACTGGAACACCTTCAGACGGCACCGTCCAGCTCTCACATCATTTAATGGCCGCCACCCAGGACTGGAACCGGATCCACCAGGAAGAAGGTTCACATCTTGGAATAACTGGGCAAGTCGCTTGATGAAGGGTCCGATCTGAGCCCTTGGTTCTGCTGGAGATTCCCACCAGCCTCTCTTGCCTCCAAATGTCTTCTACTCGTCCTTGCCCTTCAAATCCGATGAAAGCACCGGTGAGAAGCCGGAGGGCCCAACTGGCAGCTATTGGGCATTCCAAATAGCAGCAAGTTTGGGATGGGTCACCTGCATGGGCAGCCAGCCAAGGTGGCCAATGCAACTGACAGCAGGATTCTACCGCGCTAGGAAGGATTGGGTCCCTTTCTGCACCACCAGATGGAAGCAACGGGACTGCTGGCAGCACAAGGCAGCATCTGTGGCTGGCAGACTTTGGCTTTGCTGTCCAGGGAAGATGGAGGAGGCCTTGCCAAGGTCTCCAGATCCCAAAGGTACATTCACACCTTTGATGCTAAACCTACTGCCGCCGCCGCCTTCCTGCCTGGTCTGGAAGCACTTTCCAGGTCCCTTGGAATCTAATGCAGTGTTTGTCCCCTTGAGGAGCTTTGAGAACCTCTCCAAGGCAGCAGGCACACCAGCAGAGCAGATGCTGCAGAACCCTCCTGAGATCTAACCTCCAGGGGCTCTAGGCTGGGAGAAGGAGCCGTGCCAGGTAGCCAAGTCCCTTGTCTAATTCCCTTTGGCCTCCCAAGCTGAGTGTCTGGAAGCTGCCCGCCTCCCGTGGGCCCAAGAGCTTCCCGGCGCATTGCAGTGTCAGGGGATGCCCTCTTCTGAGAATTCCAAGGGGAAGGATTGAAATCACCTTGGGCTGAATGGCCAGCGCATGGCATTCATGCCCCCTTTCCAGCCTCTCCATGCTAAGAAGAAGAAAAGGAGGAAGAAGAAGAAGAGTTGGCTTTCTACCCCACTTGTGGCGTATCCGGCTTACGCCACGAAATGCGAGGGCTCCGGGGAATGGGGAACAACAGCAGCTTGCTGCAGCTCCTGAACGCCAGATGTTACGAAAGTATTCCAGTTACCTTACTGGCCCAGGTAACCAGGGGTCAGGCCCCTTTTGTTTGGCCTGACCCTGAGAGCTAGAAAATGGGGAGGGAGAGAGAAGAGGCAGGACGCAGAGATCAGCTGGAAGAGAGAGCGTTTATTTCTGTGCAGGACTTTAAATAACCCGCCACAGAGGGGCGGGGAAGGAAATGACCTCAGGAGAAAATCCTGGGAGCTGATAGGTGGAGTACATCAGCTGAGCAGGTCAGACGCCTTCTTATGTCACATCCTGTGGCAGGCAGGAAGAGACAGCTGTTGTCTGCGGGGAGCATGTGGCTAGCGTCCATTAAGCCCTTAGGCTATGAGTCCAGCCCCTGCTGGTGTTGAGTGTGCACTGCAAGCTTGTAGAGACAGGGCAATTCCTTTTACTCTGAGGCTTGATGAATGGCAGGCTGAAGCCAGGAGAAAACCCATGCAAACCCTTGTGATTACTACATCTCATCTTTCCTATTTCACATAATTTTTTTAAAAAATTGTTTACGTATGACAATCAATGCGTGACATATCAACATAATTACAATAGCGACACATCAAGACAATGACCACAGCAACAAATGAAGACAATGAATGTAACAAGGAACAAAAATTGCACTCAATATGCGCGCCTCACACCCATGCACACACACACAATACATTTGGTGGCCACCAATGAAAGGAAACTTATAAATGTCTATTGTATCGATATATCTAAACTACCTACAAGCCGGCTTGAACTAATTCTAACTACCTAAAATTTAAAACTGTACAAATAAGTTAGACAAAACCATCTCTATATGGTTGTGTGAATGTCATGTGTAGAGGGACAAAGGAGAGAGGGTAGAAGGTTCCTGGATGCTGTGGGAGATATGACAGACAAGGTTAACATGTAACAGCAAAATAAAATATCAAAATTTAACTGGGATAAATCTGGTAGCCAAAAGGTCAAGTTTCTATAGATAGAACTTCCATCAGAGACTTAGATGGAGTTTCGAGCAAGGTAAGGTTTGCACCATGGTCAGTCAGGAGAGAGAGAGAGGATAGAAAGTGAAAGGACTTCGAGGCCAAGTGTTTCTTCCAGGGCTGGATGTGGCCCTTCCGGCTAAGACAGCAAATAGTGCCTTTAGAGAGGCTAGTAGGTAAAGTTCAAAGGTTTTCTTACCACCAAGATGGAAGTAGCTAGAAACTAAAGGATAGGAGACATACATCAAGAATAATAGCCTGTTCAGAAATAGAGAGAAGCTTGAGTTGAGTTGAGTAATTTCCGGGCATGTGCCTTTTGAGGTTCCCCAAAGGTGTCACTGTCAGCTGTTCAGCCAGGTTACAGACTCAAGGTTACCATAGGTAAGTTTAGAATTGGTGAGATTAGTCAAGAGATATAAAAGGATAGAAAAAGAGATTAAATTTTGAGTGAGGAGCATGTTGGTTGGTTCTTCTCCAAGGATGCAGGCAAGAAGTGCTCGTAGATTCTCTAGTGAGCTGGTCTGCCACTGCCTATCCAAAATGTCTCTCAATGAGGGAATTTTGAAATAGGAGTGTTTTGACACTGGATACGATGTTTCTCTTTATCCCTCCTTCTTGATTAATAGATTTAAATGTTTTTCAAAAATGTTCTTTCGGCTAAGATGAGCTTGCGTCTGCAGAATGGGCAGGAATTCCAGGAGTTGACTCAGTGTCCCATTATTGCAAAAGTCCAAAAGTTTTTTAAATCGACTAGGCTGAGCTGTAGTCTATCTTGCTTCTCTGTGTTCTCCCTTGATGGCGAAGCTTAGCAGAGGCAGAGGATGGCTGGCACAGTGTTTCGCAGTGGTCCTCTCTGTATCATTGATCATGGGAGTAGTCAGAGGTATGGAGAAAGGAATGCGTGCTGCTCTGGGCAGGAAGTTGTGCCCATCTGTCAGAGCTGGCATGACTGTACATCTCCAGAGTTAGCTCTTTGAGGAAAATGATGTATAGGAGCACAGTGTGGACAGGATCACATGTTGTTTCACATTACACTAGGGCAATGGAAAATTGCTTACATGGTACCTTGGTGTTCTGCTGGAGGAATACACGATTTGCGATGGGGTAGGCTGGCACATCCTTCTGGGGTCTGCCTTCTGGTTTCTCTTGTTGAAAGGTCTTGGCAGGTTGCTGTAGCTTCCCAAGGCGTGCAGCGAAGAATCCTTGTCTTAATATGTTAATTGGAGCGCTGGCATTGTTGTGGTTCTCGTCCTTTCGACCAGGATCTTGGAGCCCTGAGTGGCAGGGAGGGAGCAGCAGAGAGAACTGCTGCTGGGAGGACTTCAGGATGGAGCAAAGGGAGCCTTGAAGGCTGTGGGGGCAGCTTAGAGGCGTCTGGGTATGGGGTAACAGTTCAAAGGCTGCTACAATAGCCAGTCTATTAATCCCTGCTGTCTGGAGTCCACGGACAGGATCTGTAAAGCAGGGAGTTAGAGCAAGGCTCCATAGGATGATTAGCCAGTGTACAAAACCTCAAGCTTCAAGGCTTGGTTCTGCAGTAGCCTGTCCACAACTCGTTTGAAGAGCAGGGAATTACCTTCTATTATTACCTTGCAATTTCTGCAGTGAAGGGGTGGACTGAGGTAAGGTCTTGTCTCCTCTTAAGAGGTCAAAGGGTGGCTTCAGCAGGCCATTAGGTAATGTGAAATTGGGACAAGCCCAGTCCAGTTGTCCTAAGTATGTGATAGCCCCATCAAGTCCATCCGGGTCGGTGGAGTCAACTGTGGATAGGATGGTGCAGAGCTAGACTGCAGTACTTTGTGCCCTAAGTGCAGATAAGATTCTTGAACTTGGACTTTCTCTGGAGTAATGTGTAGTCCAAATTCAGGTAGAAGTGTGCGCAAGAGGTACTTACAGGCTGCTGGTTGATGACCTTTGTTGCTGGGGTGATGTCAGTCATGGAACATAGCAGGATGTCTTCAGGGTACCTCCACGTGAAGGGCCGGAAAGGCTGGTAGCCTAAATGCTTGGTCTCTCTAGGTAGAATGGCTGCTTAAAGGCAATTTTTCTGTCTGTAGGCTGGAGAGATGTGGTAAGAAATGCAGTCCTTTGAATTCACAATCATTAGCTGGCAAGAGCTGGGAATGAGACTCAGAGAAGGTAGATCACTGCTTGTTGACTGAGCTTAAATCTGTTACTCAGTAAACAAAGGAATTTGTGAATTGTCTCCTCTTAGCATCCCAAATAAGTCTTAATCAAAGATAAAATTTTTGGCAAGAGAGAAAAAAAAAACTGTTTTAAAAAGCAAAAAGGACATCTCTCAATTAGAAAAAGGAAAGACGCATTCTAAAAGCTTGCCAGTAGGGGTCGCAAAAAGGGAACATGGTTTCATGAGCATGTACAGAGTTCTCAGAGAAAAAAGAAAAAAAACTTTGATACAAGGCCATTTAGCGCATGTGGATGATATAGGGTAAAGACTAGCTCGCTCTTAGTCGCAGAGAGCAATTACATTGAAAGTAAATATAAAAATCAAAAAATCTTTATAAACAAACAACAAAAAACAAAACAAACAAGGCTTGCTTTTTGAGGTCCCCTCTTTCTTGCTGCAGAGAGGGTAACCAACAATATACAAATGCAAATGTGCTGGTGGGTACAGCCAGACAAGAAAAACAGGTTTTTGTATCTCAGGAGGTGGCTAGATCAGCATTGTTACAAAGACAAAAAGAATAATTAAGAACAATCAATATGCTCTGTGGCAAAAATCTTAAAATTTAGGGGAAAAAAAGATAGTTCTTTTCTGCGGCCCTGGAGGAGGTTGGGCCTGGTGGGGGGAAGGTGATCCTGCAAAATGCTAGCCCGCAAAGGGCATAAATCTGGTTGCAAGCAGCAGGTTCTTAGCTGGGAATTTCAAGCTGGGATACAAGAGGGATCAATGGTGGAAGAATAGCAAGTCACTTACAAGTTGTTTCTCAGTCCAGCGCAGGATATTCCGCGGTGCCCGCCTGTCCAGGTGTTTTGGAACTGCAAACTACAGCAGTTCTGAGTAGCTTCTTCCAGGGCTAGTGAATAGCTGATAGAAAGTTCAAAGGGTTGATTCTCTACTGTCTGGCGACGCTGTGGTTGGCAAATGCTAATGAGGCTTGGTTGCAGCTTAAAATTGTCTCCAGTAGAAAAACATGGTTATTCTCTGTGATGCAAGAAGGTTAGGCCAGGAAGTGGGTAGAATAGAGTTATAGCAAAAACAAAAGAGGCAGGATTTTTAATATGATAAAAACAATTCTGATCTGAGAGAAACTCGGATTGGGACGGTTTGAGGAAAATAATTGCTGCGTTCAAAAAGCTGGGAAGCAGCAGTAAGGATGAATCCAAAAATGCATGCAGAAATTAAAAATCAAAAATACAATCTCTTTCGCCCATTGAAATGGTTTCTTGCAATGTGGGCCTGCGGTGTAAGGCTCTTCAGAGAGAGCGTGAGGTTTAAACTGCTTTTTCCAGACCCTGGGAGATTTGGGCGCAGGGTATGTGGAATCATTGCATTGATAGCAGTCTTTCTTGTTGGCAAAAGGTCTGAGAGATAAAATTTTACCCTTGGGAGCTTGATTTCCCGGCCTTACAACAGATTGGGAAGAGAGGGGCCCCATTTTTCCAGGACTGATTGAGGATGGCGCTGGATCTCGCTGTAATTGGAAAGTATCAAAGGCTTCACCTGATTCCAGGCCTAGGTCACTCAGGTGGTTACAGGCAGCTGTAGAATTTGGAATTATACCTCCATCTGGAGCAGCCACATAGCAGTTGGGGGACATAGTGTCCATAAGGTCTCCTCGAGAGTCATCAGAGATCGGGTTGCATGCAACAGATGGAAGAGGAGACTGAGACTCTGGTAAATTGCTGCTAGAGAGCGCTGGAGGAGTAAGGTTTAATCTTGGATTTGATGGCGGTTGAGTAGAATTAGGACAGGTAGTCCCTTGATCTGGTTTGCCATTCTCTTCTAACTGAAGGGCAAACTGGCATAGTTGCCATGCCATCATAATTTCCGGCTTCACAGGGGGGCATGTTTTAAGCCTTTCTTCTAGATTTTGCCATGTGGCCATGTCTATTGAAGGAATATCGGGCCACCGTTTCGAAATTTTCTTGGCTAGCTTAGTCAATATCTTTTTTGGCATCAGTAATCCATGCTTTAGTAATAAAGAGTTAATTTCTCGCTCGTGGCGGGTAACATGCTTATTTTGTCCATTCCCCATCGCGATGGAACGGCAGAAAGAGAAAAGAAGAAGAGAAGAAAAAATATAAGTAGTATATTTACTGCACTGGTGCGCGTGGGCTTTTTGCTCCGTTCCTGTAGCAAAAGGTGCAGGCCACGAGGTCCCTCCTTCAGACGCAGCGTGGACTTTCCGCTGGCACAATCGCCCTTGATGTCCCTTGGTGATGATCCTTCTTTGCAGCTTTGGATCTCTTTCCAATGGGTTCTGCCCCACGCTTGGGCTGCCAGCTGTGGCGTATCCGGCTTACGCCACGAAATGCGAGGGCTCCGGGGAATGGGGAACAACAGCAGCTTGCTGCAGCTCCTGAACGCCAGATGTTACGAAAGTATTCCAGTTACCTTACTGGCCCAGGTAACCAGGGGTCAGGCCCCTTTTGTTTGGCCTGACCCTGAGAGCTAGAAAATGGGGAGGGAGAGAGAAGAGGCAGGACGCAGAGATCAGCTGGAAGAGAGAGCGTTTATTTCTGTGCAGGACTTTAAATAACCCGCCACAGAGGGGCGGGGAAGGAAATGACCTCAGGAGAAAATCCTGGGAGCTGATAGGTGGAGTACATCAGCTGAGCAGGTCAGACGCCTTCTTATGTCACATCCTGTGGCAGGCAGGAAGAGACAGCTGTTGTCTGCGGGGAGCATGTGGCTAGCGTCCATTAAGCCCTTAGGCTATGAGTCCAGCCCCTGCTGGTGTTGAGGGTGCACTGCAAGCTTGTAGAGACAGGGAGATTCCTTTTACTCTGAGGCTTGTTAAATGGAAGGCTGAAGCTAGGAGAAAACCCATGCAAACCCTTGTGATTACTACACCCACTTTTCTCACCCATTTAAGAGAACTCAAACAAAGCTTCTGTTCTTCAACCCACAACAGAACACCCTGGGTGCGTCCCCATGCACATTTGGTCTAGTACTGAAGTCGGGTTCAGCAAGGGGTGTCCCCATGCATTTTTTATTTGGTCCAATTTCGGTGAACCAAATCACCCAAAGCCATACCAAGCAAGGTCCAAATTTGGTACCTGAAAAAACAAGTCTGGGTATGGTTTGGAGTCCCGGCACACATTGCTTAGCAAGCTGAACCTGCGCATGAGGACAGTCCCGGGCTATCTGGGGAGGAGATTGGTGCTCACATCATTGGGAGGTGGCCCTGTGCACTGGAGACTGTAACCACTGAGCTTTTTGGGGAATGAAAAACTCACAGTCGCCAAGGCAGGCAAGATAATGGCTTGACTTTGTCCCTTTCCCCAAATATTCCACTCCTGTTTCCCAATTGCCAAGGCGATCAGGATAATGACTTGATTTGCTCCCTTTTAAGCTTGCTGGGCGTTCTTGCGGTTTCCGGTAGAGCAGAGGTGCGCAAAAGTGCTCAACCGCTCAACTGCCACCAAACTTCATTGCGGCTTTGGGTTTTTAAAAATTATTTTAAAACTTATTAAACTTAAATAATAAATCCTTCATGAATTAGTTTATAGGAATGCAAGAAGAGCCCTGCTGGATCAGGCCACAGCCCATCTAGTCCAGCATCCCATCGCACTCAGTGGCCCACCAATTGCTCATCAGCATCTCAAGCAGAGACAAGACCATTTGCAGGGAGTCGAGAGCAGATGAAGGTTTTGCCTTTGTCTTCTGCTTGAGATGCCCAGAAGAAGCAACTAGTGGGCCACTGTGTGGTGCAGGACGCTGGACTAGATGAGCCATGGCCTGATCCAGCAGGGCTTCTCTTGGGTTCCTACATTCACCCCTGAGAAAAAGGCCCAATCCAGTGAACAGCCAATGGGCAAGAGCAGCCGGACACCCCTTCCCATCCCGAACTGCCTTCGATTTCTGCCTGGACTTCAAAAGAAGGTCATGAACCAACTCTCTGTTCGTTGTGGGACCTTCAGGCTGCATTTTCGCTCGCACTGGCTGCCCCTGAAATCCCTCCTTCTGTTTCCAAGTTGCATTAGCAGTGGAACATCCCCCTTTCTGCTGCTTTAGGAAGCCAGCCAGCCAGGAACTCTCTGGGATTGGAAAAGGACTTCCTTTCCGCTGGCAGGTTGCATCGGATAAGTGTCCATTACGAGGCTCTTCGACGCGGCTTCCTCACAGTTTGCAGCAAGCCGTGACCGCTCTGAGAGAAAGGATATTGCCCAGGTGGAGCCGGAACAGCAGTTCCTGTGCTGCGAAAGCATTAGCTGCCTTTAAAAAACACACAGAGAGAAAATCCCTGGACAGCAGTTAACTCCCTGCTGGCTGTCCCAGCGCCATACCCCTCTGACTGCAGGCTTGGCAAGGTATGTGGGCAGCGGAGAGGTAAGAGAAGGTGTGAGAAGAGTTCCCAAATGACCCTGGGTTTCCAAGAAGGTTGCTCTTTTGCCCAAGGTCACAGAGCTGGCTTCATGGAGGAAGAGGAGGTGGGCTTTATACCCTGCTTTTCTCATCCTTAAGGGGACTCAAAGCTGCTGACAAACCTTCTGTTCTTCTCCCCACAACAGACACCCTGTGAGGTAGGTGGGGCATTGAGAGCTCAGAAAGAGAGCTGTGACCAGCCCAGGGTCATCCAGCTGGCTTCATGGAGAGTTGGGCTTTATACCCCGCTTTTCTTACCCTTAAGGGGACTCAAAGCTGCTGACAAACCTTCTATTCTACTCCCCACCACAGACACTCTGTGATGTAGGTAGAGCTGTGTGAGCTCAGAAGGAGAGCTGTGACCAGCCCAAGGTCACCCAGCCGGCTTCATGGAGGAGTGCAGAATCAAACCAGGTATTCCCAAATAGGAGTCTGGCTCCCTAACCACTAGACCAAACTGCTCCATCGCTGGTCTGCAGCTCCCCTTGCAAAATGTTCACAGCTGCTTCCTTTCCAGGTCTTTGAAGGTCTTGAACGGGGGCTGAAATTTAGGGAGGGGGGGTATATCAGATACCAGCAGCAGCCTCTGATTCCTGCAGGCAGATTCTTTCTTGTTTATTTGTTTAAGAATTTATATTCCACCCTTCACCTAAACGTCTCACAGTGGGTGACAAGATTAAAATAATAAAAGATATAAATCATTAAAGGATATTTGAAATATAATCCTCCCTCTCTCCCTACCCATCCACTGTCCCTGGCAGGGTAACACTCAGAGGGAGCTGAACATCAGGGCTGCAGCCACACCTTAGGTTTAATCCGGCTTCAGTCCACTTTCAGAGTGAGAGGACACATCAGCAAAGAGACGAGGGTTGTGGTCACACCTTAGGTTTAATCCGGCTTCAGTCCACTTTCAGAGTGAGAGGACACATCAGCAAAGAGACAAGGGTTGTGGTCACACTGAAGGTTTAATCCAGCTTCAGTCCACTTTCAGAGTGAGAGGACACATCAGCAAAGAGACAAGGGTTGTGGTCACACTGAAGGTTTAATCCGGCTTCAGTCCACATGAGCAAAGTGAGAAGCTGTTTTCTTTCAGTGTTAAATGACTCAGAAAACTCATCTTTGGGAGAGATAATGTGGAAGGAAAATTACTGGTCACTTTGCTGATGTGGACTGAAGCCGGATTAAACCTTCAGTGTGACCACAACCCTTGTCTCTTTGCTGATGTGTCCTCTCACTCTGAAAGTGGACTGAAGCTGGATTAAACCTTAGGTGTGACCACAGCCCAGGTGCCTGGGTGAAGGGAAATGTTTTAACCAGGCTCTGAAAACCATGTAATGTGTGTGTGTGGCTTGCAAATGTCAAGAGGAAGGCTGTTCCAGAGCCTGGAGCCAACACAGAAAAGGCCTCTTACACACTTGACCATGCAAAAGACAAAGAGATACGAAGGGAAGATCTTGAAGAACGGATTAAGTCATTTATATTGAACAACTGAAAGATGTAAAATTAATGTATGGATATAATTAATGGAAAGATGAAGTTTCAAGTTAAAATAATAAAAAATTATATTAGAAATGGCCTTTTGCGTGTCCCTACGTGGCTTCCTCACAGCTTGCAGAGAGAAGGAACTCCGGACGGCCTCTCCCTGAGTTCCCATCAGGAGGTCTTCTCTGCTTGGGAAGATCCCGTCCCATTCTGATCTGTTTCTGACAAAAAAAGCCATTTGGTGGAGCGGCTGTGTGTCTCCTTTTACCTGCCTTTGAACTTTAAAGAAAAGGATATCTGCTTCTTTCCCAGCCCGTCTGTGCTTTCCCAAGGACTGCAATACAGCTCACTCAGCAAGCAGGTGCAGGGAAAAGAAGGAGATGGAAGAAGACGAAGAAGAAGGAGAAGGAGAAGGAGAAGAAGAAGAAGAGTTGGCTTTTCTACCCCTCTTTCCGCACCCATTTAAGGGCACTCAAAGCAGCTGACAAACCGTCTGTTCTTCTCCCTGCAACAGACACCCTATGAGGTGGATGGGGCTGTGAGAGCTCAGAAGAGAGCTGTGACTCGCCCAAGGTCACCCAGCTGGCTTCGTGGGGGAGGGCGGAATCGAACCCAGTATTCCCAGATAAGAGTCTGGCTCCTCAACCACTAGACCAAAGTGGCCCAGCGCTTGGGAAGAGGACCAGGGCTGGGGTGGTTAGGATAGCTGCAGCCACGGAAAGAGAAGTCACATGACCCAGCAACGTACGTGAATGGAATATTACATTCATACTTTAACATTATGAAAAGTTCATACATTCATTAAACCGGGGGTGCGTATTGGATATGTACTGATACATATGCATTCATATAGGTTATGGATCTGATATGTATGCTGTCATATAGGATATGCATTCGATATGTATGTGTTCGTATAGGATACGTATCCGGGATATGTTTGGATTTGTATCGGATATCCATACAAATTAATACAAATAAATTTGTATCGAATAGAATCCTACCACGTTCAAAGGTGATCTATTTGAACAAATACTGTTTTTCAAACATTCAATTAGTTACGAATCAAATGCCCCCAAACCAATTCAAGTCCATCAGTACCTGGGAGCTTTTTCTGCAGGTGTGGACAGGGCAAGAGATCAGCCAGTTTGGTCTAGTAGTCAGGGTGTGGACTCTTATCTGGGAATACCAGGTTTGAGTCTGCCCTCCTCCAAAAAGCCAGCTGGGTGACCTTGGGCTAGTCACAGCTCTCTGCGGAGCTCTCACAGCCCCACATGCCTCACAGGGTGTGTGTTGGGGGGAGAAGAACAGAAGGTTTGCCAGCCGCTTTGAGTCTCCTTAAATGGGTGAGAAAAGTCGGGTAGAAAAGCCAAGTCTTCTTCTTCTTCTTAATTCTCTGCCCGGAAGCTCAGACCTTCCAGAAGACATTCACACAATACGCAACTGGGTGGTTTAGGTGATGGAACCTGCAGAAATGGGCGAAGCGACCAATCTGATAAGAGACAAGCCAGTGGGAAAATGTATTAAAACTGGCAACCTTCCGTCAATTATCTACAGATATGAGAAAATGACTTATTAATCGCAGGTTTCGCAGATTCGTATGAAAAAGACAAAAGGGAAGAAAAAGCAGGGAGGAGATCCTGGGAAGCCGGGTTCTTTTGGCTAAGAAGATAACGTGACTAAGAGGATAGCTTAGTTTTCTATACTGTATGATTTATGTTATTCTGAGAAAACAAAAATTAATATTGTCTCAGTCCCTTTTTCCACGTGCAACAAAGATCCCATTAGGAACCCAATAGGTACGCAATTGGAGCAGATGAGTTGCCTACCTTCCACACACACGACCCCTTAAGGACCCCATTCTGAAAGCGTCCACACGAGCACCGTTGAAATCCAGATTTAATGGGGTCTTTGAGCAACGTCAACATGAGGACTTCAAGAAACCAGCAGATGGGGCTTCTGCCTGTGGTATCCCTTATGTGCCCAGTGACTGCAATGGTTGCTCCTCTGTGCGCATACAAATTTTATCCGTAATTATGGCTTGCTTGGGAATGACTGGAGCCGAGTGGTCTGTAATTTCTATTTCATAGAATCCTAGAGCTGGAAGGGTCTCCAGGGTCATCCAATCCAACCCCCTGCTCAATGCAGGATTCCCTAAACCATCCCAGACAGATGTAGGTCCAGCCTCTGCTTGAAGACCTCCAGCCAAGGAGAACCCACCACCTCCCGTGGCAACCTTTTCCACTGACTGATGGCCCTCACTGTCAGGAGGTTTTTCCTAATATCTAATCTGTATTGACTCCCTTGAGGTTTCATCCCGTTGTTCCTAGTCCTCCCATCTTGTGCAAGTGAGAATAGGGACGATCCCTCTGCATTGTGACGGCCCTTCAGGTACTTGTGATCATGTCTCCTCTCAGTTTTCTCTTCTGTAGGCTAAATATTCCCAGATCCCTCAACCTTTCCTCATAGGACATGGTGTCCAGACCACTCACCATTTTGGTAGCCCTCCTTTGAACTTGCTTTATTGTGCCAATGTCCTTTTTGAACTGGGATCCTTTTTTGAAGATAAGAACATAAGAACATAAGAGAAGCCTTGCTGGATCAGGCCACAGCCCATCTAGTCCAGCATCCTGTCGCACACAGTGGCCCACCAAATGCTCATGGGCATCTCAAGCAGAGACAAGGACAAACCTTCTCCTGCTCTCGAGTCCCAGCAGATGGCCCCAGAAGCGCCCCATTTCCTCCCCCCCCCTCAGCCTGAAAGATGCACCTAGGCATTCGTTCTAGTAGCCATTGATACATCTGTCATCCATAAATTTGTCTAACCCTACCTTAAAGCCATCCAGACTGGTAGCTGTCACCACCTCTTCTGGCGGCACATTCCATAGGCCGATGACCCTCTGTGTGAAGAAATCCTTCCCCCTGTCAGACCTTACGCTCCTACCCATCAGCTTCATAGAGTGCCCCCTGGTTCTAGTGTTGTGCGATAGAGAAAAGAAATTTTCTCTATCCACCTTTTCTATGCCGTGCATAATTTTATATACTTCAATCAGGTCCCCTCTCAAACGCCGTCTCTCCAGACTGAAGATAGTTGTTGCGTTTGGTTAGAAGCTCGGACCTCTTTAAGAAGGACTCCTGGATGGGTGCCATCTTATCCCAGCCATTTGCTAACATTTAGACGCGTGAGGACCTCTTCCCTGGTTACCTCTGTCTGACCTAATTCTTCTGACTCCCTCCCTGAAAGACAGGTTTAGCCATAGACATGAAATTGGTTTTTTGAATTAATTATCTTTTTAAAAAGAAAATTCAAGGTGACGCTTGAATTAGGTGTTCCTGACTGCTACTACAGTGGGACCTCCATATCCACTGGGGATACGTTACCTGTGAAACTGATACGTTACCAGAAACTGTGGATAGTTGTGAACAGGCCTTCTGGTTCTGCAGTTGTGCAACCCCAGAACCGGAAGTGCTTTTCTGACCTCCAAAAGTCCTATTTCGATCTCTGGGGGCATTGGAATAGGCATGAGACATCACTGGATGCCTCCTGCCCACCGCCCATGTGCCCACTTACATTTTTGGGATGGGCTCCAGTTGTGTGGTGCACCTATTCCAATGCTCTGCAGAGACCAAAATAGGCCTTCTGTTTCTGGGTGCTTTTCCTTTATAGCACCTATAGTGTGTGTGTGTGGGGGGGGGGGCTGACCCGATAACCCTGGTTAACTGAAACCATGGTTACCAAATCAGAAGGTATGGGGGTCTGACGGTATTTGTAACTTTGGAGAA